>JARJIL010000008.1:6804500-7344500 GCA_038502395.1 Dittrichia graveolens | reverse complement strand
AGTTTTTTTCTTTCAAAACAAAAGCTACTAGCTCCAAAATACTCCATACCGAACATACCCTAAATGATTTAAGGGTCGATAATGGTTTAATCATCAAAGTTTTACTTCAGTTTCGGTTTAATCATCAAAGTTTTTTTTCAAACAGTTTTACCATAAAGTTTGAATTTATAATTATTTAATCCTCAAAGTTACACCGTTTTTTTGGTTTAAACCTTAAAGTTTTTTCCCAAAAAATTTAACCCTTAAATTTTTGTAAAAAAATGATTTAACCCTCTAAGTTTTGTTAACTTTTTAGTAAAAAGTAAAATGCATAATAAGTAGAGAGGGCAAAATCGAAAATCATACAAAACTTATGTGATTAATCAGTTTTTTTAACAAAACTTCAAGGTTTAAATCATTTGAAAAAAAGTTTGAGGTTTTAATCATAACAAATTCAAACTATATGGTTATTTTGTTTAGAAAAAAACTTTAATGGTTAAACCGAAATTGAACGAAAACTTTGATGATTAAACCATTATTGACCCATGATTTAAATAAATGTCTTTATTAAGATATTTAAATGTTAACAAACTAAATTATCTAAAAAAGACATTTGAGGAAATAACTCATTTGTAAGCCATTTGAGAAAATAAATAAGAATGAAAGGTGAAAAAAATTCTAAGGTTTAAAAATAAGATTATGATATCATCATTCTTTAAATAGGGTTTAATAAAAAAAGAATCCTTTTATCCTTATAAGACTAGCATGGTACCCGTATAATGCGGTGGCGACGAATATTTTCTACTTGATAACGTATGTGTATGGTGTTCACGCACTATGGTGACATCGAATAATTTCCATATGTAACATGTGTATTTTCTTTTTCCTTTTTTCCATTTCCTTTATTTCTCTTTTATTGATCTATCAACTTTCTTATTAATTTTTAAAATGAATTTTAAAAAAATAAAATAAGAAAAATAATCACTATCTATATAATAAGATGATAAAAGCATAGGGTGTTGCTAAATTGACATCCTAAAAAACACCCTAAATTAAAAAAATTAAGTGTCAGATATTGTTTCTATCTTTTGTTATATATCTTAATTAAGATAATTAATACATATTACTTTCTAAATTACTTTTTAATATTGTTTCTATATTTTCTTTTAAACTTTAGTTACAATTATTAATTTAAGATACATATTAGATTATTTTTTATGTAATAAACATTTTTATTATAATTAAATATTTAAAATCGCTTTTTATAAATAAAAAATATATGAAATTTAGTCTTTAGATCATACATTAAACATGCACAAATAATTTTTTATTAAATTTATCTTTAACAACAATATATAAAGATTACGATGAGTTTGGGTTTTTATTTTTGAAAATTTATGGTCATATTAGTAAATTTTTTAAGTTTATACACTTATTTTATTTAAATTTATGTTCTTATTAATACAATAAGGTATCTAGATTTCTTATTAGTGTGTATATATATATATATATATATATATATATTGTGATAACTTTAAATTTTCATAGAACCTTCAATTTCTTATTTGGTATTTTAATTTACTAATAAGACCATAAATTTAAAAAGATAAAAACTCAAACTCATCTTAATTTTATATATCATTACTAGATTAAGAGCATATTTGAGATTGCAAAAGTTTTCTAAACTAATGGCAAGAGAGAATATTAAATAGGAAGCCACAACACAGACTGAGATCTCACGGCCGATACCCCATAATAGTTTATTAAACTTGGTTATAGTAATTTGATTATATACATGTGTTGTCAAGACATTGTAAAAATCTATGTAATCCTCCATTATATATATTATAGATATAGCAGCTAGATGGTTACGCCTATAATATAAGTCTTGATTGCCAATATGTTTGGAGTAATCCTCCATTATTTAATCACCCACGGTAAGATAACTTTTTTCCCTTTTTAGAAAGGTCCGAAATAGATTCAATACCATCTAACTATTGTGATTTCACATGTATATGATATTTATTATGTGATGGTACAATTAGCAGATTACCCAATGTCTACCATTTCGGTTTATTGAATTTGTCACAGAGCCTCATGTGCAGCTGGATGGCAATCCATGTATATGTCATGTTTAGAATATTATAGACAACTGAAATCTAGTAATCCGAAAACACCTATTATAGATATAGCAAAATATGATTGAATAATGTTTTTTATAATTTTAATATTATTTGGTCATATTCTTGCATTTATATTTTTAATCTTGAAAAGGTTTATTAAAAAAGTTTATTTAATTATTATAAAAATATTTATTATATTTATGGAAAAAAGACTCTAATTATATAAAATAAAATTTAGAAAGTATAGTTGTATTAATTATCATATTAAAAAGAATAGTTATAATTTGGAAAAGAAAATAAATCTAATTATGGAAGGTGTTTTATAGTAAATTGAGGGGTTTATTTAGCCAACGCCAAAAGCATATCATAACTCTATGTAATACCCATTTTTCATTTATGTAAATTATTGTAATTTAATGAACCTAATGCTTTAAAGTTCTAAGTACATGTACATATTGGGTAAAATATGTTGTTAATTGTTCAAAGTGTTAGACCGAAACGAAAAACGAAGACAAGTGTATTAATGTCTCATTCACACGACGCGTTAATCACTCGTTAATGCATCGCGTTGATTTTTGATCTGAGTGAAAACAAAGACGCGTGGGATGGTTGCCGAAAGTGAAACTTTTGATTATTTTAATGCAACACGTTGCGTGAACACATCGGGAGTTTAATTCACCTATAAATAGATAATTATTTTAATGCAACACGTCAACTGTGACCTAAGGTATGAGATCGTCGTCAATGCACAACTTCGGTATTATGTGACTGAATATGTGATCTTGGATTTTTGATGTGTACATGCCTAACGTGGTGTGTAAGTTACGTGCTCGCCAAACTTTATGCTTACCTTTGTAGTTATATTTTTTTTTAGGATGTGACTATGGGAAGGCGCGCTGTAGCAAAGTAAAGACGGCTTATCCTTTTTGGAAATGTTTTCAATGGTTACTTTATCATTTTCAATTCGAATGTTAAGAGATACATTTGTAATAAGTTAAGTGTTTAAGAATTTGGGAATTATAATCGATGAGTAGTTCCGGATGCTGGACCTCATTATGAATTCTAGTTGGAACATTGTAGTTGTTATTTTACTCTGATATATATAAAAAAATTTGAGGCATTACATGTAGTTTTTACGCATTTGTGTTTAAAGTATTTATTAAGGGTGAAACTCTAATCTTCCTTTAATATTGTAAACCTTTTGACTTGTTTATTGACTTATATTAGATGTTTGGCTTGAAATTATATATTTTACTCAAATACTCCACGAGTGGATATAACCAGGTGGAAAGGTCATGTATTGAAAGGATCCTGCCTCCCGATCGACTTGTCTGGCCAGTCAAAAGTGTGGGTGCTACGGTATATATATAAAACAAATGGGACGTTACACGTTGCTGTCAACAAAATATCATGACTTTAGAAATTGTTGATGTGTATGGACAAATGTGGTGATATGAGAGAGTATATTGTTGGGTTTGTGTGGTCTAAAAAATTTTAAGGATATTTAAGAGTATATTAGTGTTTTTTATTACTTACATTTTAAGAGTTTATAAGTAAAGTAAAAAATAAAATGTTAGTATGTTATAAATTAAACCTTTTATTTTAGTTATATGAGTAATTTATAAAAAAAACCAGAAATATTTATAAATTCCTTAAATGTTATTAGGTTTATGAGTTCTAGTCATATAGTCTTCTCATCTTATGTGTGTTGGGGGGGGGGGGGGGGGGTTATTTCATTGCTAACATCCAATCCCATGCTAATAAAAAAAAGGAGTGATTGCTAGCGATTGGAATAAATTATTCGAAGAAAAAGAAATGATTTAAGAGGAAGTGGAAAGAAATTATAAAGAATTATGTTTTTTGAGGCTTTATCGTATTGCAGACATGTAAATGATTTTACGAAAATAGCTCATTCATGATATATCCTATCATCAAGATAATATCCATGCTTGTAAAATACTCCATTCACCTTAAATGGACACTCACATGCTTTTTTTATCTTAGACGTCGTTGAGTAACATCGACTAACCAAGAACATTAATACCAACCGACAAGTCTGAAGAATGTGTGCCAGATCCAAAGATCATAGGAGGCCATTATCTCTATCTTTATTGTCGGATGTTATGATCAACTTTCATGTACTAACCTTGTCATGTTACTAAGCAATTTGCTCATGCCTAATGAGTAAATATACTCTTTTAAGCATGTTTAGGAAAGCCTTGATTCACGTGTGGCGTCCAACCGCAAAATATTACCATAATTAGGTTTGTGTTAATATTGTTTACCATAGAGATAAGTAATGCTTTTATAGAATTTGTGTATGCAATACTATGCAATACTGTGACGTTTTCTCCTAGATCATGAAATACTCGTCAAGTGAATCGGTAGTCATCCCGTATGCTAATCACACTTGTAGTGGAGAAAAACTCTTCTAACCTCTTGCATCCCATGCCGCTTAAAAGAAAATCAAAACTCTCCCTCATAATCATCAACTATTTGTTGGTGTAGTTGTTTGCTCATCTAGAACCCTCACCTAAACATTTCATCGTTATAAAAGGGTTATAGCAAAAGTAGTTGTGCACAAGGCATTTGTGTAAGACAATTTCTATTCAAAGACGGTCGTGTTATTGTTCGAGTCGAAGTTTCTCCTTCCTCGCCAAAAATTAGAGAATTGTTTCTCTTGCTATTGTATAAAATTGCACTCCTCTACTCGATATACCTATCAATTGAATTGGATGATGATGACCTTGTTAATGAAACCATAATAAAAAATATATAAAATTAAGTATGTTAATAAGAGAGTGAGGGAGAGAAGAAATCATTCAGAAGTGAAAAAATTATGAAGTTTATGGTACATTTATAGGGGGAAATACAAAAAAAATTAAAAAAGTTGTTGGTTAACGGTCAAAAAGGGCGGGTGGGAGTGTGGTTGCTTTGGTGGAGGAAGTCAAAAGGAGATGATAAGGTGGTTGAGGGTAGCCGTTTTGGTATTCTCAAAGGAATCTAATGGCTACATGGAGCCGAATGGGAAAAGCGAGTTAAACTTAAAGGAGATGACTTGTACACAACATAAATTAGTCATACGTAACAATCATGACTTTTATGTCCTTACTAACACACTATCTTATATTCTCATCTACAAATTCAAGGGTATAATAGTTCAAACAATTATTTTTTGTTGTGTATGACTAATTTGTGTTGTATACAAATCACTTCCCTAACCTTAACGGTTAGCCTTAGATCAAATCGTATGTATCTTGCTATAACTCTTAAAGATAAAAAGATACATTGAAACCCATCGATGACAATGTAACATAATCTTCTTGTGGTAAAGAAAATTTTCAGTTTGGGCAATTGCAACCATTTCTCATATGGATTACATTTGTAACTAACGAGGGTTAATACACGAAAATGATAATTTTTTTCATACTAAACTCTCATATTTAACTCTCTTACTAACTAAATAGTTGACATATGTGATACCCTAATTATCTTTCATAATCTTATATTTTTATTTTAGCACTTGTCTTAATTTCGTAAATAAAAAGATTTTGTAGAAACAAACGAACAATAGACATAGCGGTATCAATATATATTAAAGTGTTTTCCTCCATGATGTTGAATGTTGAAGTCCCGTTAATGAGTGTGTGTTAGCCATTAAAAAAGAGAATTTAATATAAAGATATAAAACCTCTTTACTTTTTAATAATAATTTTATGTATATTTTTCAGAGTTGTGTTCAATAAAGTTCATTTAAAAAACATAGTACTGAAATTTTAATGTTTAATCACAGGTGATTTAGTATACAATCATATGTGATTTGTAAAAGTATCACATGTGAATTACGAAAAATTACAAAAATATCACTCCGCCTAAAATTTTAAAATATAATCTGGACCATTGATGACATTGATCCAAAGACTAAAATTATCGTATATAGTAAACAAAATGCATTTAATCGAACATTTAAATACTTTAATTTGTCTTTGGATATCTTTCGAAACGAGGAAAATATGATAAATTATGTTTATTTACAATAAAATAAATTGTTTCTATAAAGGGTCCAAATTTACTTTAAATAAGTATTCACTAATTTTTTATTATGAAGGAATATAACTGGTAAATTAGTCATGTTCTCTTCAGCTTGAGAGGGTTATAATCCTTTATCTTTATACGATTAGTAAACTAAAATAACTGTATAATATATAGGTTCTTTATAAGATCACTTAAAATTAAAGGAAATTAAAAAAAGTATAAGATGTAGGAGTGAATTCGAAAAGAAAGGGAAAAAAGAGTTTATAAGAAGAAATTTTTCTAATTTTCATTTTATGTTTTTTTGTGAAAAGTGGTAGAGTTTTCATTTTTTGAAAAATAGAAAATGTGTATAGATGAAAGGGTGAAGTTTTCTTTTAAAAAAAGCATGTTTGGTTGAAGTGTTTTCTTGAAAAAATTGTTTAAAAAGTACAAGGGTTGAAAAAAATTGAGAAGTTTGAAAAAATATGAAAAATTGATGGAGTTTTTTGTTTTTTCTTTTTTAGAAAATTATGTAAATGAACATGTTTTCTAATTTTAAATTTTTTAAAATTTTTTTTCTAGAGAGAGGTAATAGAACATCTCCCCTCAAGGATACGGCCACAAAAATTTATCAACTAAGCTACAACCATTTTGAGTAAATGCTATGTAATAATGGTGTATATTCAATACTTATCGGTGTAATATAGCAAATCCTTACGTAATTTACGTATATGTAGATGCTCACAAATGAATATATTTGTATAATCTTAGAGGCTGTTTGTTTGCTGCTTAATGGAATCATTCAGCGTTGAATGCTGAATCGTTTAACATTCAGCGTGTTTGATTGCTGCATCTGAATGAAACAGAAGAATGCTGCTGAATCATTCTACCTTAAAGTACATTCTGAATCATAAAGCAACAAGTATTTTACACTAATACTCTTTCTTTCACACGTTGTCTTGTTAAACAATCATATCTGATCTTATAGTATAATATATCACTATTAAAGTTAAAATGGTAATTTGTATCATTCCAGATTGTTTATTTAGAACCTTTATCAAATAGCATGTCATATTTAGAGACAGATTCATTCAGAGTCTTTAAATTATTCAGATCACAAAATCATTCGATGCTTAATCATTCTGTTTTAACAAACAGCTCTGATAAATTGGTTTTCATATCAAACTTCCTCACAAATGCAAACCAACCATAACCCACCTAATCAACACCACAGAAAGAGATCTATCAACAAATCCTAAAATCAAACACCAACAAATCTTAATCAAACAAAAATCAAGGAAATCACATATCTAAAAACAAACATATAACACACAATTTGATTTCACATTTGCATCTACAACATTTTGATAGCATCTTTACAAAAGAGTTGAAAGATTTAAAAGACTAGAAAGATAACATATTTTCCAAGTCTTTTATATTACAAATTTAAACTAACAATTATCAATCACATTTTTATACACAAACAATTGAGTATTTATAACATTTTAGGATAATTTACTTCTGATAGTAACTTAGCAAATTTGTTATGATTTAAAAAATTTTGGATTAGTTTGACTACCGAAGCAATTTGACCCGACTAGTCTAGATCCGAATATGTTTTAATTTGTTATCTAAGTCGACTCGCCATATTTAACGAATGGTGCAACCAATGAAAGCAATTCACTGATCCATTACAATTTGTGTGTACTCGACACTAAAAATTTATCGGTATGGCTAATTATAACATAATAATATGAAATTTTTTGTGTTTCTCGTATATGAAAAACAAACTTATTAACTTAGTAGTAGTATCTACTCTTGAACTTTATTATTTAACGAGCCGAGCTCAAGTTTAAAATATCTAAAGCATGACGAGCTTGAGTTTAATAAAATCTGTATGAGTCCGGATCAATATGTACCCAATTCAAGCTTGGGTATGTTTTAATTAAATAGGAAGATATTTCAAATTAAACAAAAGGTTGAAGCTTAGTAAATGAGGATAAAATATATGCTTTTAGCGGTATCTATTTTAAGTGTTTTTATACTCACAAACATTTTAAATGAATGGTATATAAGTCATTTAAGTGTTTGTAAGTATAAAACAGTTACCAATAGATGATGATTGTAGCTGCATACATCGTTTTCCCTTTATAAATAAGAAACATGATACATTCTCCTAATTTTTCTTCTTACTTCATCCTACTACTCATCACAAGATGACATGTGGAATCCACTAATTCTCTTTCATAATCTCATCCATTGATTTTAATACTTGTGTTGATCTTATTAGTAGGAGAATAAGACTTTGTTTGTTTTTTTAGATAAGGTCTTATTTTAAAGAAACGTCTGCGGGTGCGCAGACGTTTCTGATAAGCTTGTTTGTTTTTTCATAGAAACGTTTGCGCGCCCGCAGACGTTTATAATAAGGTTGTTTGTTTTTTCGCAGACATAAGACCTTATTCTGTCTTATTTTTGCTTATTTTGAGAAACTAAAATCTATAGTTTTTTTCACAGACCTTCTCAATGTTAAGACCTTCTAAACCATATCTTCTACTGAAAACATGAAATAAGACATAAGACATTTATATCTTCGAAAACAAACAACACCTAAGTAGGAGGATGAAGTAGGAGCATATATCATCTCTAAATAAATAAATATATAAAATTCATTATGATGTTTGTCATGGAAAAAACATTTGATGTAATCGGATATTGGAGGATATGCGTGAGAGGAGATTTGGTTTTAGATTTTATCCAAAACAACAAAGCATAGATGCTATGAAGTTGTTGGGAGTGGCTTTGCGACATCGTTTTGTCCGTCACCCTCATGGTTTCTCACAGCCTGTCATTTTCCCCACCCAAATTTAAATAACATTTTTTTTATTTTCCATTTTTTAAAAAATTTATTTTGTCTGAGTTTTAATATATTAAATTTAAAAATTCAAGTTTACATATATTTTACTCGATCAACAATTTTCACCTGAAAATTATTATAATCTATAGTAAATATCAGGAATATTACATGACTAAGTTACAACTGAAACATCTGTAATCAAACATGATCACTTTTACACTGGAATATAGGAGTAGCTTTTTTTTTGCTTGTATCGTAAAAAAAAAGAAACTCAAGACGACGGTTACTACTATGACGAAGGGGTTGTATGACTATCCAATGACACGGGGGTCGTAGTTATGAATAGCCACAACAAAAAAGTTGAGAAGTCCATATAAAAAACATAGTTCTAGAATTTTAATATTTAATCACAGGTGATTCAGTATATAATCACGTGTGAATTATAAAAATGTCACTCCGTCCAAAATTTTAAAATACAATCTGGACCATTGATCCAAATGCTAAAATTAGTCCCTTAAGTGTTAGAACTATGAATTAAGTATGAACTATATTGAACATTATTCATATATATATATATATATATATTTAATTATGATTAAAAACATATTAAAACACAATTACAAATTAATTTATTTAAAAAAATATTCACCACATGACATGATAAAATAATTAAAAAATATGTACAGTCAATGAGTCAAATGAGCCGCTGAAGATTTAAAAGAAACCAACTCAAACTCCTGCTTTCATAACATGTACCTGTCTCCAGTTTCCACCCAACCAAACCAACTATCCACCTTGATCTCACCGTCACTCATTCGACAATGTCCTTCGCCGTCGTTAACCCACCGCCGTCCCTCCGATCTTTACCCAATTTCCGGTCACCGGTTTCACGCGCATCGCGAGTCACCATGGTTCTCCGATCAAACGCCGGTGTCTCTGTCTCCAACGCCGCCGCACTCCCTATTTTGACCAAGTTACAGAACGACTGCGCCACTCCTCTTCCCGTTCTCCGTCACGTTGCGGATGCCATGGCGGCTGACATGCGCGCCGGCCTCGCCGTCGACGGCGGCAGTGATCTTAAGATGATCCTTAGCTATGTGGATTCTTTGCCCACTGGGTATGATCTGTTTTTCCTAAACTTTATTGCTTGTTGACTTTATTTGACCTAAACTAGGATTATTTTTTGATAAATTAGATTTAATGATTTGGGATGATTTATGATCATGGTAATTTATTTCTGGGTAGTTATCCATTTAGCCAACAGTTAGATTTGAATTACTACTTTTTAACCCAAAACAGTTCAGGATTGACTTTAAATGTCAAAATTAATAATTTTAAACTTCAAAATTAGCCAAATTTACTGTTCTTTAGTTGTAAAATATTAAGAACCCACTTTTAGATATAACTATATTAATACTATAAACAGTTTAGAAACAATAAACGACCAAAAAACTATGTATAATTCGAATTTCAAAAGTATTACACTTGAAACCCTAGAGTCAAAATTGGGCTCTGTCTCTGTTCTGTGGAAGCAATTCTTATGGTCATTTAACTATATTGTTTATCTTGCCAATTGAATTAAGTAGACTTTTTGATGAATGAAGGAATGAAAGAGGGTTGTTTTATGCATTGGATCTTGGCGGTACAAATTTTCGAGTTCTTAGAACTCAATTAGGAGGAAAGGATGAGCGGGCGATCGCCACTGAATTTGAGCAAGTTTCTATCCCACAAGAATTAATGTTTGGCACCTCTGAGGTGTGCATAATTGTTATATATATCAATTTCTTTTAAGTTCACTTATGAAGAGTTGAAAAGTTTGTTCATTATTGTTGATCCTTATGTTTAAACATGGTTTAATGAAAAATGTAGGAGCTTTTCGATTTTATTGCTTCCGCGTTGGCTAAGTTTGTGAAAAAAGAGGGTGGAAAGTTTGTGTTACCAAATGGTAGAAGTAGAGAGACGGGTTTTACATTCTCATTTCCCGTGAGGCAAACCTCCATTGATTCTGGGATACTTATCAAGTGGACAAAGGGTTTTGCGGTCTCTGGAACGGTTGGCACTTCTTTCTTTAGCTTAAAACATCTCTTAGAATGAATGCGTTTAGAATTAGGCGAAATGTTAAACAATGTTACCAACACCTAATTTAGATGATGCATCCTCACGTAGATCTTGGATGAAAGGGTATTTTAGTCATTTAATCTTTACATTTACACATTCATGTAAAATATATGTGAGGATGCAGGACTCAAGCTAGATGTTGCTAGCATTACCTAACATTTCCCCGTAGAAATAATGAAAAAGAAAAGAAATTGCTATTCCATGTATATTAGCAAATTTGGTAACAAATTTAACTTGTCTTTCAGCCGGGGAAGGATATCGTGGCGTGTTTAAATGAAGCAATGGGACGCCAAGGGCTAGATATGCGGGTTTCTGCATTGGTAAAACCCTTGAAATCTAGCACAAACGGTTAAATGAAAATAGTAATAAATCTGATTAGAAGTTTTATGTGTTGTATATTTAGGTCAATGATACAGTAGCAACACTAGCCGGAGCAAGATACTGGGACAATGATGTCATGGTTGCGGTTATTCTTGGAACCGGAACCAATGCTTGCTATGTAGAATCTGTTGATGCCATTCCAAAACTAAAAGGACATAAATCTACCTCTGGAAAAACGGTTTGTACATAGTTACAATGAAATTACAAAAGTTCTATTAACCAACCATTTTGCCGAAGTTTCGTATTTAGGAAGTTATTTCATACCGTATGGTTTTCAGATTGTAAATACCGAGTGGGGAGCGTTCTCGAATGGTCTTCCTTTGACTGAGTTTGATAGAGAGATGGATGCAGATAGCATAAACCCCGGCGAGCAGGTTTGTTCCACTATTTTTGCTCTTTCTGCTCATAAAAACCGCAACAATCTTCGTTTCAAAAGAAGTCCATGATAAAATGACTAATTAATTCTGTTGCTACTTTGCTGTTATCATTTGCGGAGACAGTTATTTGAGAAAACGATCTCGGGTATGTATCTTGGTGAAATTGTGAGACGGGTACTTGTAAGGATGGCCAAAACAGGTTCATTGTTTGGAAACCATGTTCCCGAAAGGCTGCAAACTCCGTTTGTGCTCGGGTAACTAAAACTTTTTATTAATTCTGGTTGTATGATTATATAGTATTTTTGTTTCTTCGAATTACGGTCGTAAAATGGTATTTTATACTAATTATAAGATTAATATGGAATGAATATTGCAGGACACCAAGTATAAGTTCTATGCAGCAGGACACTTCAGAAGATCTTGAAGTTGTTGGATCAATTCTTTATGAAGCAACTGGGGTAAAATTTTGAAATTTTAATCCCCTTTTTGTCGGATCAGTTCTTTATTAGCAGGTTACCCGGGTTTTCGACCGAGTATTTCTAGTTCCCGGCTAAAAATTTTCAGATTCTGTCGAAGATTTTTTTGTTATGGGTTTGAAGTCGGTTCATACTTGTCTTCATCGTTGTGGGTTTGCAAAATCTCCGTTGATGATGGCTTGTTTTTCGTCTTTAATGATTAATCATGACAGTGGTGATTCTATCTCTATCTGCAAAACCTTCTTTCCCTTTTTCCATCTCAATCCCATTTTCTAGTTGCAACATCCTAGTCGGAGCCGGAGATTCACTCTTAGGTGACGCGCACTTCATCAGCGGTGGAGATTTCATTTAACTCAAATATTCAATACCTTCAAGCTTCGACATTGCTTTCAAACTCAGTCGTTCAACGAAAAAGTCGTCGCCAGAGTCTGGAAATCTTAGTCGAAAGCCTGGGTAACCTGCTATCAAAGATTACATTGCATATAACGACACATTTTAGAAAGTTTGTTCTATTATTCGAGATTAAACGAAGGTGATCGCATACAATGGTGTTCTAAGCAAAGTTACTTGTATTCTCCCCCGTTTTGCCCTTAAAAGTAGGAAACAAAGCTTGCATCTTTCTATGTAATTTATTTAACAAATATAAAGTCAAACTGATATCAGGTAGAATCCAATTTGGAAGCGAGAAAGACGGTGGTGGAGGTGTGTGACACGATTGCGAAGCGTGGTGGCCGCTTAGCAGGAGCTGGAATTGTTGGCATTCTCCAAAAGATGGAGGAGGATTGTGAGGGTGTCGTGTTTGGAAAACGTATGGTTGTTGCAATGGATGGAGGTCTATACGAACACCACCCTCAGTATCGAAGGTACCTTAAAGACGCGGTGAATGAGCTTTTAGGGCCCGAGTTATCAAGTCATGTAGTTATCGAGCATTCGAAAGATGGATCTGGTATTGGAGCTGCACTCTTGGCTGCTACGAATTCGATATACGAACACTGATGTAGAGATGGTGTGTATTTGGTCCAAATTTACTTATTTTAGCTATTTTATTTTAATTTTATCTTTTTCAAGTGATCAAATTTTGTGAAGGAATAAGATAACTTGATTAACTAATGTTGTTAAGATCAAGTTACTAAGAAAAAGTGACATATATTTGTGTCTATATGTATTGAGCAACAACATTGTTGAATGAATGTTTCGAACAATTTGTAACGATGAGTCGATGACATCTTCGGTTAGCTTAGAGCACCTGCAATGGTGTTCTATGGATTCCTTCGATTATAACGATGATGAGGATTGTACGAGTCTATAAAACTTGGTTCATTGTATGCAATAATCGACTAACCAAAAAGTCAGGTTCGTATTTGTATAAGTGATCAGTGAACCTATCCACTTGGCAGCTCTAATAAATTCCATTCCGGAGTCTTCAAACTTGAAGCTCCAAGATGGCGTCTTTACGTCAAATCATCATCGACTTAAGTTTGGTATGTGGGTGCCATTGATCCATAGATTTGTGCGTGCAATTGATCGTTGGATAACCCGCAAAGCATAACAAGAATCAGCTTTGAATAAGACCAACGACTCCCGAATCTTCGTGTTCCCACCAAGGTTTTGAAAACCGAACTTTACTGGTTCAACCAGTCGGACCAATTTAAAGATCTGGATAACGTTATAAATATTTAAAAAAATACCAAAAAATAATATAAAATAATATAAAAGTTTAGAAACAGTAAAAAAGGGAAAAAAAAACTAGCCGCAAGTTGTCGTTGAATGGATTAGATGTGAAAATATTAGGGTAGTAGTTTTATTGTAAATTTGTAATACTTAAAATTTTTAAAGTCTAAATGAGATTAGAATTGGGCTACTGGGTCACAAAAACAAAAAGAAAAAAAGAAAAGAAAAAACGGTTCAAAACGCTTCAATACAATCCGGTTTATCGGTTCATACTAGTCTAATACCCAGAGGTTTGATCGGTTCATCAGTTCCCGGTCAACCGTTTTCTATTATCATATTTTTTTAGCCCAATACAAAATTAACATGAAAACAAGTCAAATGCATTAAAAAAGTCAACACTTCATAGAGAAGACTGAAAAAAGAGACAATGCGGTGAACGTGGATCGAACACGTGACCTTCAGATCTTCAGTCTGACGCTCTCCCAACTGAGCTATCCCCGCAATCTTGCAAGACTTATCTACATCTTTCTTATATTCGATGTAAAAACTTAAGTATGATTTTGACTTTTTTTTTCACGGTCAAAGGAGATTGCACAATACACATAATGCATGCAGTTCGTAGAAAGGCTGTTAAGCTTTTTTTTTCATTAGTTTTACTTCCCAGGTATGCAAGGCCGGTCTAATGATTTTAGATGCCCCGTGTAAAATGAGATAAAAATGCCCTTATTTGGAAACTTTACGATATATGAAAAAAATATAACATAAATATGTAAAACTTAAAAGAAAGTAACATGTTTTATACTTGAAAAAGTACATACCATTACATAAATACTTTCAAACTACCTAAATTGATGCCTACGCGTATTTTTTGAAGCAAATTCACCAATAATTTTATCATAATTAATATTTGCTAGAAATTTGTTTTCAATACTCAAAATAGCTAAACCGTTTAATATTTCTTGAGTCATGGTACTCCGGAGATACGACTTCAAGAGTTTAAGCTTTGAAAAACTTCTTTCAGCTGATACAACTGTAACCGGCACAGCCAACATTATTTTATACGCGAGTAAAATGTTGGGAAACATGTCTATCTTTTTTTGCAAACTCCATAATCTGAATGGATGTCCAAGGGTTTTCCACTTCAGATGCTTTATCCGGCAACATATCCTGCAAAATTTGTTACTCCATAAACAAGTAATTTCCATCAATATCACATTCATCACCATTTGTTTACGCTAATTCAAGATTTAAACAACACTTTTTTAATTCATCATCAAATAAAGAAACTAACTTTGATCCATCAAACATAAATCCAAAAATAGATTCAAAATATTTCATTTGTTTAAATCTAATTTTCAATTGAGAAAGAGTCATATCCACTAGCACAAGAAAATAATTGGTTTTAAAAGCTTCTTGAGAAGATTGTTGTTCTCTTTCGGTATTTGGAATTTCATCAAATTGTTTTTTTCTATAAGAAACATGTTTTTTAGAAAATGTAGGTTCAACTCCAATACTATGGGCTATTGCTTTAGCTTCACTAATAGCTAACTCAAATCCATTTTCTCTATATTTTTCAAAATATTGAACCAATCCTTCCAAATTTTTTATTGCAACATCAAGAAGCATATCTTTAGATTGTAGCTTCTTACTCACCAAATTAATTCTATATAAATAGACCAAACTTAAAACAAATTCAAAATTTGAAAGTTCACCATTCACCAAAGATTCAGCATCTCTACATACTTTACCATCATCATTTACTTCGGCTAACTTTATTAAAGCTTCTTTTATTTGAGAAATTTGACTCTTTATAGCTTTAACACTTTCAACATGACTTTCCCAACGTGTAGCAGACAAGAATTTTAGTGTCATTTCATTTATATATTCAAGTAAAACACCCCATCTTTTTGTAGAACTCGAAAAACATCTTATCTTATCTTATCTTATAATATATTTAAAAGAAAAGAATGATGACATCATCATCCTTTTTAAAAATCCATGTTTTTATCATCAATGACGTCATGTTGCCAAAATAAGGGTTATTTACAGACCCGACATACAAATCAGGGCACACTACCTTCTTCTTTCAAAATCAACGCCGGCTTCCCCCATCAATTAATCAATTACTTTGGAAGTAATTAAATGAATAATGTATGTATGTATGCATGCAAGTATGTGCGTATGTATGTATACATGAATGGTTAAATTGCAATTAAACTTAAAACACCTCATGCTTAGTTTTGTGTGAATAAGTGTGTACATGTGTTAATATGTATATGGATAGATTTGAAGAAAGTAACCTCCTCAATTGTGTATGTGTATGCTAAAGTGTTTTGGGTGTGTATGCTTATCTTTTATTGAAGAAAGCTCAAGAAAAAGTAAACTTAGAAATATCAAAGTGAAGATTTTGTGATTGAAATTGCAAGAAAAAACTTGTTATCTGTTTCTAAATTGTATATAAGCATGATTCATGTTAGATTTATGTTTATTTATTGTTGGGTTTCATGTTTGAGCATAAAGATCACCATTAATGAAGGCTTGAAGAAAGTTGATATGTGGGTTTTGTTAGTTTTGATGTTATATATATATATATATATATATATATGGATTTGATGTGTTCTTGATGAATGTTAACATGTTATATGAAGTTTATACATGTTTTGGTAATGTTTTTAGTAAGTTTAAAATACTTGTTATGGTTGTAATGGAGTTTTCACCGGCCTAAAAGATGAAGAAGAAGAAGAAGAAGTTGAAAACTGAAATAATCGAGTTCGCAGCACGACCTAGTTTGATTTCGAATTCGGAGAAGGTTGTTCGAAGTGATTGTTCGCAGTTCCCGCTCGAAAGCACGTCGCGGCACGACGGTTTAAGGGTCGTGATAGGATCCCCCTCTAAGAGGTCTCGGTTCGAAAGGGGCGCTCAAAGAGTATATTAATTCGAAGGAGAATCCCGCTTGAAGTAAGTATTGGTTCCAAGGGGGCGCTCGAAGGAGCGTCGCGACGTGACGCCTTGTTGGTCACGGCGCGACGCTTAATTTTCAGCATGAAGTATTGTTTGATGTACTTTGATGTTATATGATTTATGTGTATTGTTATGTGAGGTTAATATGATTATTCATAAGCATATGAGATATAAATATATGTATATATATATTAGACATCTGAGTGCTACTTTTGAGATCAAGAGGCGAGTGGATGTTAAGTCACGGATGGTAAAGGTTATGATTGATATGATTGATGTGATGCATGTGTTTGTGATTGATAGACTGCTGACTCTGATGATTGTCGATTGATTGTATATCTGTTTGTGTGATTATTTGGCCGATACGTGCTCGAGGGATGTTATCGAGTATCGTTTGAGAAGTCAGCTATGCGTGGAATTGGTCGCTATTGGTTGAGCAGTTGTAGACCCTCTGACGCATGAGTTGTATCGGAGGGGATCTAACTGTGCCAATTAGCGGTGGGCAATCGGTAAACCTTTCCTTTGGCTGGCATTGGTTGTAGGTTCTACGCTGAACCGCCGGTCTTCTAGATTATGTGATTACATGCTTTTGTATCAATTGATGATGCTTGCTATTGTGTTTAGCTTCCTTTCACTTAGCTATGTGCTAATTCCCCAATGATGAACTGTTTTTGCAGGTTCAGGTTGTGGCTTTGTTTTGAGTTAAAGGAAAACTTGACCAGCCTCTGATATTTGTTTTAGGAATAAAGACGAGCCATGTTTTATATTTGTAACACAGACAAGTTGTTGTATTTTTGTAAACAGTATTCTTGGTTGTGGGATTTATGTAAATTATTATGATTAAGCTTCCGCAACGTGTTTTAAAAAAATGGCTTAGGATTTTGCGGTGTTACCGTTTGGTATCAGAGCCTTGGTTTGGCGATGCGAGCACAGTTAAAGTGTTGAATTCCGAAATCTTGGCTCGTGTTGGGTCAAACTTTTCTTTGAGGGAATTAGAGTGATTGAAGATGCTCTGTGGTAGTTAGTATTTTGTGTACTAACAATTTATTCTAATGAATTATGAGATGCTGTGATTGTTATAGATACGGCTGAAAGAGATACCCTCATTTTTCCTTCTGTGATCTAAGCAACAACTGAAGCACCAACCGTTGAGATTCTGAATACAACTAATCAGGCATGTACTTTTGGTCCTGAGTATGAAGAAGATTAGAGTGAATATATCTACAAGTTAGAGAATAAGTTACAAGAACTTCGAAATATTGTTCATAATCTGGAGCAACAAAGGCAGACACAGACTGAGCCAATCCAGATTCCTACTGCTATTACTACTCAATCAACAACTATGTCAGTGACGGTACCTCTTCCTCCGTTGACACAAGTTATTCAACAATCGTTCTTTTACCCTTTCACATTGCAAGGAGCTTATTCCTTTGCTTATCCTGGATTCAGACAACCATGCACGTATAAACAATTCCTTGACTGTAAACCATCAGAGTATTGTGGAAGCTCTGATCCAAATATTTCCCTTAACCGGTTACGGGAGATAGTTAAGGCCCTTGACGCATGTAACCGTGAAGACGAATCAAAGGTGAAATTTGCAACAAGGATGTTGAAGAGGGATGCTATGGTTTGGTAGGATTATCTCACGGGGCATTTCACCAAGCAGCAACAAGATAACATCACGTGAGATCCATTCCAGGAAAATCTCTGTGAGCAATATTGCAGCATGTTTGAGATTGCCAGGATTAAGAAAGAGTTCATGGACTTGCAGATGACGGGGAATATGTCGGTTCATAATCTGATACGACAGTTTAATGAGAGATTGAGATTCATTAAGCAATGGGTGCCTGATGAGGCATCACAGATTCAACATTTTGTGAGAGCTTTGCTCGCTTACTATCCAAGTGCTACCAGGTGGGCTAGCACACTATCCCAGGCTTTCACATTGGCCAAGTCGGCTGAAGGGGATATCAAGGCACGAGATAAGATGACAAGAGACAGGTTTTCTCAGTAGAAATCCTGGTTTGAACAATACAGTAATCAGCAGAGACAAGGAGGGCAGAGCAATTAGAAATCGAATAATCAGAATCGATGGCCTATGTCTGGTGGGGTTAACTGGCACCTTGGTGCAGTAAATGTAAATCTTTCCACACTGGGCCTTGCACATCCTAGACTCTACGTTGTGTCAAGTGTGGTCAGTTTGGGCATGAGCTCAAATATTGTCGATTTCCAAGGAATGTGTGCTGGAATTATCAGAAGGAGGGGCATCGGGCAGGTGAGTGCCGTTCTGAGAAAAAGACAGGGACTAGATCAGGAGCTGGGATGGTTGGGGGACCGTCTTCAGCTGTGCATCAGAAGAGAAAGAACCCTCCTACGCCAGAGGGTAGGGCTTTTAGAATGACAGTAGATGATGCTATTGCCACTGATAATGTTATCACTGGTATGTTTATGATAAACTCTACTCCTACTAGAGTATTGTTTGATTCTAGAGCTAATCGCTCATTTATCTCTGTGGAATTTTGTGCTAAACTAAACATTCCTGTTTCTAAGCTTACTGATCCCTTAGAAATAGAAGTAGCAGATAGTATGATGGTTCCGGTGACAATTGCTGTGGCTGGAGCTAAAATTGATATAGATGGTGCATGTTTTCCTGTTTATTTTCTAGTTATGCCTTTATCTAGTTCCGATGTGGTGGTTGGTATGGATTGGTTGAGCTTAAATCGGGCTAGTATTAAATGTCACAAGAAGTTGATCTCTTTTCCTTTGGCTGATGGGTCACATGTTGTGGCTCGAGGTAAGAAAGTTGGGTATGTCTTCCCGATAATTTCTAGTTTAAAGGTTAAAAAGATGTTGGCTAAGGGATGTGAATCTTTTAAGGCATATTTTATCGATGGAAACAAAGAAAAACAGACCGTGAATGACATTCGGGTGGTAGCGGAATACCCGAATGTGTTTCCAGATGAATTTTCAGGATTGCCTCTTGTTCGAGAGGTAGAATTCAAGATTGAATTAGTCCCCGGGTCTCAATCGGTGGCGAAATCTCCGTATAGATTGACACCTTCAGAGATTCGAGAGATGATGACATAGATCCAAGACTTGTTGGATAAAGGCTTTGTCCGTCCGAGTTCATCCCCGTGGGGTGCGCCAGTTTTGTTTGTAAAGAAAAAGGACAGTTTGTTGCGTTTGTGTATTGACTATCATGGATGAATAAGAAGACGATAAAGAATAAGTATCCGTTACCAAGAGTTGATGATCTCTTTGATCAGCTACATGGTGCTTCGTTCTTTTCCAAGATAGATTTGAGATCTGGTTATCATCAGGTGCGTGTATCTGACAAAGATGTGTCCAAGACATCTTTTTCTACACGATATGGCCATTATGATGTAACATCCTCGATTTGGGCCTAGCTGTTAATCGTGTCTAAGTGTATTTAAGTTAGTAATCTTGTAAGGAATCCAAGTTGTAAGTTAATCATATTAATGAGAAGAGAATGGTATATATGTATATGTGTTTTATGTGTATGTGTGTATTATGTAATTATGTATGTATTTGTAATTGAAAAGAAAAGAAAAGAAAAAGAATTAAGAGAAATCCAGAGGCGGTGCCTCTGGATTGTGAAAAACATATATATGTATTAGAAAGTCAAAAGTGGTCAAAGGTTGCAAAACACACACACTACAAACTCTCGGATTCTCTCTACTCTCTCTTGGTGTCCTCTCGGTTTTCTTGAAGTTTTGGGATTTGGTGTTTTGATTCCAAAAAAGGTAAATACTTGTTTGTTATTAAGAATTAACGTGTGTGAAACTGTTTTTATGTTTAATACATGATTAAATACTCAAATCCTTGCAAAACACCACTTAGAACATTCCAAGCTTACTTTGTAAGTGGGTTTTGGTTGTTTGGTGTTATTGTTTGGGTTTGATGTGCTTTTGGAACCATACTAATGAAAATAAGTGTTTTCAGAATGAATAAATGTCAAAACAAACAAGAACGAATTCTGGAAATAAGCCAAGATGAAGTTGGCGGATTTCCAGCATGGAGTTATCGGATTCTAAGACATGAAGGTGTCGGAATCCGCAAGTTGCCAAATCCGATAGTGTCAGATTCCAAGACTTAATGGTGTCAGAATCCGCATGTGGTCTAAATCCGCGTATTTGTTCTAAATCCGATGGAGTATCGGATTTCCTAAAAGTTCCCATGTATAATTCATAAGTCAAATTCGATGAGTGTTGGAATCCGACAAAGTGTCGGATTTCTCTTATATGTCGGATTCTGATTAAAGTATCGGATTCCATTGTGTTGCCAAGTCCATAAGTGTTGAAATCCGATAAGTGTCGGATTTCTTCAAGAATGTCGGATTTCATGTAATCCGACAGATTGTGTCGGATTTCCCACAATCCGACAGTTTGTCGGATTTAGGTGGAATCCGGATTTTAGGATTTCCTTTGTTGATTTTAAACCATTTTAAGTATGTTAAGATAATTAATGCAAGTCCTAATGTTCTAGGTGAACTTAACACCCTAGGCAAGGCAGAAATAAAATAACTATCTGTTTTAAGCCACTCAGGTGAGTACCGACTTCCTTAAGCCTCAGTAGAGGAAGAATTATATGCTAAGTGTTTTAAGTGCACTTGTGCTTATAAGTAAATGAATAAGAATCGCCATGCTACTTAAAGTACAATGCCATGCTAAATACTCGTTGTATGTAAGTTAAGTGCATACTAGCGGAATCTAGAACCGGAACCGCTTAGTTAAATGGATGCTATACATGATACTGATTCTGAATGAATCAGTTAAGTGAAGATATAATGATATGTATGCTAGGGATCCAGATTGGATCCATAAAGAAGTAAGTAAATGTAAATGCCTGGTAAAAGAAGTAATTGAATATGCATGCTAAGTAAATGATCAAGATATGTGTATGTGTTCGAGGACATCTTCAAGCATGGTTAAGGTCAGCCGGATAGCTGGATCCCAGGGACCCTTGATCAGGAGATTCGTGATTTAACGGTGATTCGAGGTAACATTCCGGATCGTAGGTTCTGTAGAACCGCCGTGCCTTATATCATGAGGGGTAATCAGTCGGTTGTAACTGATTACCTAAGAAGCCTCTGGTTCCGTAAACGATGCTTGGTGGACTGCTTTAGGCTCCCCCACCAGCACGGAGGGTTGCGCCTGATCCCCCGGTGTATTGGTGTTGAGCGGGACTGGCTATCCTGCAAGAAACAACTTATACCGATCTTGTCAGCACACCGCAATGTGATAGGATAGCATTGTATGCTTATTCCTGATATGCATGACTTACTCTAATGATGCTTATGCCAAGTTTGTGCTCACTAGCTAAGTGTAGCTAACGGTGCCATGTTAACTGCTTTTGCAGATTGAAGTTAGATTGCCTGGTGAGCCGGGTCCCCTGCCTCTGGATATTTTTGCTGGAACACTTGTGATGTAATTATAAACATTATGGTCGGTTGTATTGTAGAGTAACACCAGATACTGATACAAGTTTATTGTAAATATTTCCGCTGCTTAGTGTTATTTACTCGTGATTAAGTTCACAATTGTTTAAAAACGCAAAATTTTTGCTAAAATCTGGTATATGCAAAGCCGGTGTTACATATGAGTTCTTAATTATGCCGTTCGGCTTAACTAATGCGCCTGCAGTATTCATGGTATTAATGATCATAGTCTGTCGACCATATCTGGATGAGTTTGTGATTGTCTTCATTGGCGATATTCTTATCTATTCAAAGAGCGAGTCAGAGCATGAGTTGCACTTGAGACAGGTTTTCGAAACTTTGAAGAAAGAACAGTTGTATGCCAAGTTCTCGAAATGCGAATTCTGATTGAGGGAAGTCTAGTTCTTGGGGCACGTTATTTGTAATGAAGGAGTGAAAGTTGAACCTTCAAAAGTTGAGACAGTTATGAACTAGAACGCTCCAAAAAGACCCTTAGAGATAAAGAGTTTTGTTGGGTTGGCTGGTTATTACCGTAGGTTTATCAAAGATTTCTCCAAAATTGCTGGTCTGTAATACCTAAACTTCGAAAATAAATAAAGGAAATATTTTTGTTGAGAAATAATATTGTAAATTGAATTGTAAAATATATTAGATAATTATGGAAATTATGTTGGACAAGTTAAGTCCTATTGGGTAAAATATGTATGTACATGTTGGGCTTGAATATATAAGGAGTAATGGACTAGTTGTATATATTATTGGATTTAATGTTATTGGACTTCTTCAAATGTGATATTGGGCTAAGCCTTTTTAAAAAGGTGTATATAAAGTGAAATAGGGCACAACCTCCAAAGGATTGTTACTGTTACATTGAGAAAGAGAGTTTGAGTGTGTGCTTAAACCTCACGAGAAAGCAAGGAAAGAGGTGCAAGAATCATCTGGGAAACTCAAAGAATTGCTACAAGAATCATCAGGTAATGTTTCTTACCTCACTAGGATACTGTAGGTATCAATTTTATCTTGCTTGGTTAATGGTAGCATGATTTAGCATTTGGGTTTTTGAGTTATGGGTTTATGAAGAACAAGAGAAAGAAATTTAAGATATAAGCTTCAATACTTGATAAAATGTAGTTAAATCTTGAAGGAAGTGGTTAAATGAATGAAGAAATGTTTTGAAACAAAAACAAAACGATTTGGTTAAGTTTTGAAAGAGTTTGATTTTGACTATGGATTCTGGGTTTTAGAGAAATGATGAACTGATGAAGAAGATGGATTCCATGCGACTTTTAGCATAAGTCGTGTGACTTATGCGGAAGAGTCATGCGACATGGTGTCCACCCATGCGACTTTTGCATGGGGAAGGGGGGTACCCCATGCGAATTTTATAAATGTCCTATGCGACTTTCAACTAGGTATAGACACTTCATGCGACTTTCATGATGAGTGGGTATAGTTCATGCGACTTTTGAACAAAGCTTCATGCCCATGCGACTTTCGCATGGGGCACGATGTTAACATTCATGCGACCTATGTAGGGAAATAAGTAAGCCCATGCGACTTTCATCTACACAGAAATACCCCATGCGACTTTCGCATGATGCGACTGTCGCATGGAGCAACTCACGAAACCCTCATGCGACTTATGCATTTGATTGAGAATCCGACAGCTTTAAGTGAAATCCGATAGTTTCCATATGAGTTGGGAATCCGATGGTTTGCATATATGATTTAAAATCCGATAAGATTGAAATCCGACACTTTTACACTCGACGCGACGCGTCGGTTTGATGGACGCGATGCGTCCCCGACTTAATGGACTTTAATGCATTTCTTATTGTTACATGCCTTGTGAAACCCGAATGTATTACGGGGATAAACGAACGAGAGATTCGTACACGGAATTGATGTGTTAGACCTATTGTAGGTGACGGTTGACTAGCAAGTAACCACCAGCGTATTAGTAAGCTGAGATTGAGAACTAAGACTGCTAACAGGTGAGTATTCTTACTTACCATCTAAACCTTATGGTGTATGTGTTTAATGTGCTGCATGCTATATGATTGATGAATTCATGAAATGAAGAAATGGTGAAATAGTGACTGATGAATTGATGAACTGATAATGTGTTATGCTATGCTATTGAGTAGACCGTTCACTTCGGTGACGGGAATGATGAGACCGTTCACTTCGGTGACGGGAATGGTTAGACCGTTCACTTCGGTGACGGGAATGGTTAGACCGTTCACTTCGGTGACGGGAATGATGAGACCGTTCACTTCGGTGACGGGAATGATGAGACCGTTCACTTCGGTGACGGGAATGATGAGACCGTTCACTCCGGTGACCGGAATGATGAGACCGTTCACTACGGTGACGGGAATGTTGGGACCGTCTACTCCGGTAGCGGGAATGAAAGATGTAACACGAATGTGAAACATATTGGTTGATGCCTTATGGTTGATTGTAAGTAAGTGTACTTGCTAAGTTTCGTGCTTACGGTTGTTGTTTAACCTTCTTTTCAGGTGATGGCCACGGCGGGGCTCCAGCACGCAGTTGATAGCTCATACTCCACAAGCTTCCGCAATTATCAAACTATTTTGTGTTTCTTGATGTATTCTAAACAATTACATTTGCATTCGGGGTCTGTAATTAACTCATACAATGTTTACTTGTGACGAATTATCAATCGTACTATTAGTTTAATTGAATATTTGACAAAGGCGATGGCTGGAGTTAATTAAGGATTATGATTGCGAGATAAGGTACCACCCTGAAAAGGCAAACGTGGTGGCAAATGCCTTGAGTCGAAAGGGAGCTGGAGGTCATATTCAATTTATGCGAATAGAGATAGTATCTGATTTAATGGATGGATTGAAATCCGCTCAACTAGAAGCTTTGAGGAAAGAAAATATGAAATCAGAATTGATGAAGAAGAGAAAAGAGAAGTTGACTTTTGATTCACGTGGATTAAAAACATACAAAGCTCGTGTTTGGGTGCCTATGCTTAGAGAACTGAGGAAATTGATCCTAACGGAAGCACACAAGTCTAGACTGTCGGTACACCTAGGAAGCACCAAAATGTATAATGAATTGAAGATACTATACTGGTGGCCAACTATGAAGGTAGATGTGGCACATTTTGTTGAATCCTGTCATATATGTGCACAAGTGAAAGCTGAACAATACACCAAGCATCGTTTACGGAACCGTCGGTTCCTTAGGCAACTCAGTTACAACCGGCTGATTACCTCTCATGATATAAGGCACGGCGGTTCTATAGAACCTACGATCCAGAATGTTACCTCGAATCACCGTTAAGTCCTGAAACACCTGATCAAGGATCCCTGGAACCCAACTACAGAGTTGACCTTAACCATGCTTGAAGATGTCCGCGAACTTTTTCACATACACATAGTTGATCCAATCTGGATCATTCACTTAACATGCATATTCATTCGTTAAGCATGCATATTTATTCATTTCATCATTACGGATCCAATGTGGATCCCTAGCATACATATCATTAACCTTTCACATAGTTGATCCATTCAGGATCAATATCATACATATCATTCATCTTAACTAGGCGGCTCCAATTCTGGATTCCGCTGGCATGCACTTAGCTTACATTTAACGAGTATTTAACATGGCATAGTGCATTAAATAGCATGGAAATACTTACATATTTACTTTCAAGCATACATGCAACTTAAAACATCTTTACATCACATACATGCGGATTCCGACACATTTGCAGGTTTCGGAATCCAACACCTTCATGGATCAGTTTCTTTTCAAAAGCTTAATACACGTTAGTTTTTACGTTTAAAAACACTTTGGAACATCACATTCCATCCATATAAACTTCATAAACTCATCAAATCCAAATAAGAACACCAAATGCAAAACCCACTTTCAAAGTAAGCTTGCATGTTCTTCAATGGTGTTTTCACTTGAATCTTGAGTTTCAGCAGCTATACACACACAAAGTTACCATCAAACATGTTTAAATTCATAAACAAACGTTTTACTTAGCTTCTACGGATTCAAAGAACAACAAATCTTCAATCCCTTCTTTTCCAGAAGTTCACGAGAGAGAGAGAGAGAAAGTGTGTGTGTGTGTTTGATTTCTTTTGCCAACTTTGACTATTTTGGTCAATTCTTCCCATATACATACACACACACACATATATATATATATATATATATATATATATATATATATATATATATATATATATAACAAACCCACATCCAGAGGGAACCGCCTCTGGATTTCTATTTCTTCTTTTTCTTTCTTTTATTTTCTTTTAACATACATTTACATATATATATATATATATATATATATATATATATATATATTATTACACAAAAATACACACACACACACATATATATATATTTTCATTTAACTAACACAAATATACTTTCATTAATATAATTAGCTTACGTACAATTATATAACTTGGACCCTTTGCATAATTACTAGCTTACGTATATTTACATACGATTTACAACTAGGCCCAAATCGAGGATGTTACACTTTCCTAGGATTGAGATTTCAAATCCTGAGAAATCCTGTGTTTGTTAGGAAAAAAGGCAAAGGATTTCAAATGATAGGAAATCCTACCAAATACTTTAGACAGGGATTTTATAAATCCTCGCACCCCCTAGTATTTTCAAGTCACATAAACAAGAGAATCTCTAAATTACCATATTACCCCACCCCACCCCACCCTGCCTACCCTTACCATACCCCTACCCTATCCCTACCCCCACCCTTACCTCACTCCTACCCTACCCCACCCTATCCTATCTGCCCACCCCATCCTTACCTTACCCTACCCTACCTTACCCGACCATACTCTACCCCCACCTTATCTTATCCCCACCTTACCCTCACCTCTATCCTACCCTACCCACCCCCTACACTACCCTACCCTTACCGTAACCCACCCTACCCTTACCCTACCCTAACCTACCCTACTTACACACCCCATCCCTACCCCACCCCCACCTTACCCACCCCTACCCTACCCTCTTTCCCACCCTCAACCTACCCTACCCCACCCCACCCTACCCCACCTACCCCCATCCCTATCCTACCCTACCCTAACCACTAACCTACCTTACCCAAATATAACGGAAGGGCAATTCTGTCATTTGTCACCGAAACAATCAAAATCCTTTGATTGATTTACAAAACAAACAAGATTTCAAGAATGCAAATTTTGACATATTTTGTCAACGCAATCCTACCAAATGCAAATCTTGCAAAATGCAAATCCTTTGACAGAATGCAAATCCCATGAAAAAAATCTACAAACTAAACGCCCCCTCGGTTGTTTGAACGGGATATTCCGAAGATGGAATCTTCCTAAGGAGGGGAGATTTGTAACATCCGCAAACCCGAGCTAGTCGTTTGCGGGTTGGCCGGTACGTATTTTATGTGTTTAAATATTTAAGTATTGATTATTTTATTCTAATTAATTTAATTGATATTCATGTTAATTAAGTTAATTAATTACTTTGGAAGTAATTAAATAATTAATGTATGTATGTACGCATGCAAGTATGTGCGTATGTATGTATGTATACATGATTCATGTTAGATTTATGTTTATTTATTGTTGCGTTTCATGTTTGAGTATCAAGATCACCATTAATGAAAACTTGAAGAAACTTGATATGTGGGTTTTGTTAGTTTTGATGTTGTATATGGATTTGATGTGTTATTGATGATTATTAACATGTTATATGAA
Organism: Dittrichia graveolens; assembly: GCA_038502395.1. Lineage (NCBI taxonomy): Eukaryota > Viridiplantae > Streptophyta > Magnoliopsida > Asterales > Asteraceae > Dittrichia > Dittrichia graveolens. The sequence goes on along the minus strand of JARJIL010000008.1, from coordinate 7,316,323 downwards.
GTTTATACATGTTTTGGTAATGTTTTTAGTAAGTTTAAATTACTGGTTATGGTTGTTATGGAGTTTTCATCGGTTGAAAAATGAAGAAGAAGTTGAAAACTGAAATAATCGAGTTCGCGGTGCAACCTAGTTTGATTTCGAATTCGAGGAAGGTTGTTCGTAGTTCCCAGTCGAAAGCACATCGCGGCGCGACGGTTTAAGGGTTGCGACGCGATCCCCTCTAACTTCGAACTCGAGGTCTCAGTTCGAAAAGGGTGCTCAAAGAGTATATTAAGTCGAAGGAGAAGCCCGCTCGAAGTAAGTATTGGTTCTAAGGGGGTGCTCGAAGGCGCGTCACGGCGTGACGCCTTGTTGGTCGTGGCGTGACGCGTAATTTTCAGCATGAAGTATTGTTTGATGTAATTTGATGTTATATGCTTTATGTGTATTGTTATGTGAGGTTAATATGATTATTCATAAGCATATGAGATATAAATATATGTGGATATATATATATATATATATATATATATATATTCATGAATCGGAAACTAATTTCAGTGTTGCTGTGTTTTCAGGAAACACCAAGACTCGGTAATATTAGACATCTGAGTGCTACGTTTGAGATAAAGTGGTAAGTGGATGTTAACTCACGGATGGTAAATGTTAAGATTGATATGATTTATGTGATTCATGTGTTTGTGATTCATAGACTGCTGACAGTGATGATTATTGATTGATTCTATATCTGTTCGTGTGATTATTTGGCTGATACGTGCTCGAGGGATAATATCGAGTATCGTTTGAGAAGTCAGCTATGCGTGGAATTGGGTTGGGCCTGATCGCTATTGGTTGAGCAGTTGTAGACCCTCTGACGCATGAGTTGTATCGGAGGGGATCCAACTATGCCAATTGGTGGTGGGCTATCGGTAAACCTTTGCTTTGGCCGGCATTGGTTGTAGGTTCTACGCCGAATCGCCGGTTTTCTGGATTATATGATTACATGCTTTTGTATCGATTGATGATGCTTGCTATTGTGTTTAGCTTCCTCTCACTTAGCTTTATGCTAATTCCCCACTGTTGAACTATTTTTGCACGTTCAGTTCGTAGCTTTGTTTTGAGTTAAAGAAAAAGTTGACTAGCGCTCTGATATTTGTTTTAGGATTAAAGACGAGTCATGTTTTATATTTGTAACACAGACAAGTTGTTGTATTTTTGTAAACAGTATTCCCGGTTATGGGATTTATGAAAATCATTATGATTAAGCTTCCACAGTGTGTTTAAAAAAAATGGCTTAGGATTTTGCGGTGTTACACACCTATTATTTATGCATATATTGGAATTTGACCTTATTCGTTATTTGCAAATGTTAGGCTGTCTTGTCGTGATGATGATTAAACTGATAAATATGTTTTCTGTTTGTTAGGTCATCTTAATTAGGTTATTGAAGTCAACACACCGTGTAAGATCAAGTTTCTCATATCATGAATTTAATTCTCTAAGAACATTGAGTATACAACCATCAAATTTAATATCTTAAATTATTGGTTGCAAATGTTTTAATTTCACCTTATTGGTTGTTTGCAAAGGTTAAACTATTTTGCTATGATGATTAAACGGATAAATTAGTCTAGTCTTTGTTAGATGATCTTAATTAGAAGAGTGTAGTCAACACACCTACTGTTTGTTAGCTGATATTAATAAAGATCAAGTTTCTAATATATTTATTTAAATAAAGTGCACCAATAAACTAAGGGTATTCTACTAATGATTATTTTATGGACTTAATATATTTTTTTTATAAAAATGCACTTCTTTATTATTTTCGTAAACACTTGATTTTCAAAAATATATATTGCAAAGATAATATGCAACTCTATCATAGAATATTATATTTGATAACATATATCAATATTCTTGAAGTCTTAATCATAGTGTTATAAATTGGAACGTGTGCTAAATACTACTTCCTTTATTTACCAATTGTCTCTTTAGTAACATCATTTCAAACTATGTTTTTATATTTTATACATTTTTTACTAATAATATTAATACTTATTTTTAATAATATTTTTTTAACTACATTAGGAGCTACCATCGTTTATGAAACATGAATTTGAACCAAATATCCCAACTGGAATGTTGTGCATGTGGATAACGATAGGTATCTTTTTGACATCATGCCTGACATCCATAAAGATGTCCTCAATATTGGTGGAGAGAATTTTACCAACTTGCTAAAGAAAAAGAATGTGAATCATGGTTTTTATTTGCATTTCTTGATAACCCGAAATGGTCATTTCTTTCTTCACTTCTATGACAAATCTGGTGCTTACTCGACGAATGTTTACCTAAACATTCGTCGAGATGATCGTATAAGATATGGAGTCTCTGTTTAAGATCCTATAGCCGGTTTTGTTGTAAGTGTTCTCTCTCTCTCTCTATATATATATATATCTATAAATATAATAGTACATAAATTTATTTTTATATTTATATACAAGGAAAAGTTCAAACAAGAATTGCGAGAACCAATCTTAGCCGTCCAATTCCCCCTCCTTCAATTGGATTACCCACCCATGAATTCTTTACATGCACCTTGTCACACTCAATCCCCCCACGCTCCTCATCCATGAATTCCACTTACCACTTGAATGACCAAGATTGGTTCTCGCAGTTCTCATACGAAAAACAGTTCTCGTTTGGATGGGGAATTACTCAATGGGAAGTGTCCATCCATCTCACAAAGTTGAATTAGAAGATAATTCACCTAGTGCCGAGGAGGAAGAAGTGGAGGAGACACAAGTACATCGGGGAGCAAGTATACTGATCAGATTACAAGCACTAGAAGACCGTCTTCAAATTTCATTAGTTGGAGATGAGTATGTTTATATACATGTGCTTTAATTCCGATTATATTTTAAAAAATCAAAGTTAACTATGATTATTTTGTATTGTCTCTAATTTGTAATTTACATAACAAAACAAGGTTGGTCGTACCATTACTAATATTTTTAGGCGCATGTTTCGAGGTCCATGGGAAAGTTGGGCTAGTGTTTCGGACCAAGACCGTGATCGGATGTTGAAACGTTTTAAGGTTTGTTCTTATATTTTTATAATTTCATAAATCATTATATTGTTTATAATATCATAAATTATTAAATTGTTTATAATATGTGATTTATATGTAAGGACATTATTGTTGGGATACTGAGCTTGAAGTGAGAATTCATGAACGTTTTGAGGCGCAAATTCAAAAAAGATTTAGGGATACCATGACTGGAGGTCGGGTAAGGAAGACTAAGCGTGCATTGAAGGATGGAGTTGAAGTTGGGGATAATATTTCTTATATGGTTCCGTATAACCCAACTTGGATGAAACAAGAATATTGGAAACAACTAATTGACTTACAATACGAATAATTAATGTTTTGGCATTGATTTTTAATGACATAATTTTTTAAGGAAGCTAGATTGGGATGCCCTCTAAGTTTTAGGGAGCTTTTTACAACGACACATGTAAGAAAAGGGATAGAGCAAGGGCATGGCGCTTCAAGTGAGGGAGGGTTAGGGTAAGTTGTCTGTTATGTAAGTAAAACAATATTTTAGTTTTGTTCATGTGGAGAACTCACGGCCTAGATTATAAATGTTTTATAAGTCACATATATAACTTTTTATATGTGAATCCTTGGCATTTACGTAGATAAAATATATGAAAAATGGGCATCCTCCTATTTCTTTCTATTTCATCCATGTATCCACATGATATGTTTAATTCACTAATTCTCTTTCCCCACCTTCATTGATTATGAATTGTGTTGATCTTGTAAGTAGGAAAATAAGTAGAAGGAAATAGTATAAGCACATATCATTTCACCTCGTTTAGTTAGTTTAAGTTTTCAAATCAGAAGGCATTAGTGACACAAAAAAAAGTCAATATAAGGTTAAAGTTTTTGCCAAGAGTGGAGAACAAAAGCAACGTATCACCATACCTTCTAGTCGTCCGGCATTACCAAATCTTTGATCGATCTAGCCAACTCGTGAAATCAACAACTAAAGAAAGGGTTCTACATGCTTGGGTACAGTCATACCCTGGATATGACTATACCACACGTGTAGAAGAAATCTGGAAAATTAGCCACAAAACTTTTTATTCCCATGCTCCCCATATTTTATTGTTTACAACGTATTACCTTTTCGGGGAGATATATGGTTTTCAAAACAAGTAACTTTAGGTCCTTTGATAACATTAAACACCATATCACGAACATGTCATTTATGTAATATGTTATAAAAATCACTATAATTATTCATTCGATAACGGTTTAAGATATTTATACTATTATATAAAATATTTAAGTTTTTTTCTTAAAACTCTTAAATTTCAAGTCACTTAAGATTACTATTCTACTCTCATCTACCAAAAAATGATTCCATAAAATAAACTAATAACATTCTTTTTTTATAAATTCCAGAATATTCCCTTTCCATAAATTCCATAGCAAAACTTACGAAACAGAATATTTCATAAACTTAATAACATTCCATAAATTCCAGAAAAGGAAAATATATAATATTCGCTTTTCACCTGCTAAATAAAAATTACAAAATTACATATAAATTTCATTCCCTTTTCACCTGCTAAATAAAAATTACAAAATTACGTCTTGTGTGTCCTCTTAATTAATACCTACCAAAACAACTCCTTACAAACCATTTTTATTTACCGTCGCCGTATTGTACGGGTACCCCGCTAGTTACTTTTGATTAGTGTTACAATTCGGAAAATGTGTTGGAATTTAGTATATTTGTTCATAGCACTTTTTTCTTCATTTCTTTACTAGACATTAGGGTTTCGGTATGGTGTGCAAAACTCTAATGAGATTTATGGGGTGTTTGGTAGAGAGAAAGAAATTCGGAGAAATGGAAATTGAAATAGTGGAGAAATGGAAATAGGGAGAAATAGAAATGTGTGGAGAATTGGAATTGATTTCCTTGTTTGATATCAGGAAAGAAATGAAACAGAGAAATGGTGGCTCAAGTCGCCGGACGGCGGTTGCGGCGTTGGCCACCTTGCCAGACGTCGATGATGATGATTAGAATGTCGAAAACACATTGCAACCGGACATCGACAATGATGAGTAAACATTGGCTGTCATTTCTCTCCATTTCTCCACAATTTGAAGAGAAATGAAAATACAAAGGAATGGGAGAAATGAAAATGGATGAAGAAATAGAGAAACCAATTCCTCCCATTTCTTTTCTATTTACGATTTAAAGTCTGTCTGGTCTTACTGATCATATTATTATGCTGTTAAAAAAAAGAAAAAAATAAAAACCGGCTCACATTAAATCTATTTGCACTCACATGTTTCTGATGTCATCTTCTTCACATTAAATCTGTTTGCAGTCACATTTTTCTTGTGCATACGACACCGTTTGATTTTTTAAAAATTGAAAGCCAAATCTTGGTGTTCACACTGTCCGCTAATTAGAAGCCCTATAAATAATCCAATTCCAACTAATTCGATCACTTCACTGAACATCGCCGATTGAGAGCGCAGAGATAAAACCAGGTAATTCTTAATCCCATCGATCTTAATCTTGTATAATATTTGCGATTTGAGATTTGGATCCCTTTAATTTCATCGGTCTGGCAACTCTTATTCCCGTTTTATAACAAATGTGTTGCTCTATCGCCCTGTTATTGAGCGTTTTTAATTAAGAAAAGTTAAGGATTTGGAAGGAAACCCTAAAGTGGTAGTTTTTGGTCCCAAATCTATCTTCCCGAACTTGGGATGATTTGGGTGGAAAAAGTTTCCTTCCCATTTATATGTTTGACCGATGTGTCGCAGTAAATCCAGTTTCTGATCATTCGTTCCATTTTGAGTTGAAATTTCCATTTGATTGGTGATACGATGCAGTGTGTGTGTGTGTGTAATGGATGCTGCTAACTTCTGAATCATTTCATTTTTGTAATGGGAACATAGTCTGTGCACTAATTTGTTTTACACCTTTAGTGATGATGCTTTGAATTCAACTGATGTTAATTAAGCATTAATCAACATGGTGCAATGTATAGACATTGACCTTTAGTATCGGTATGCATATGCCCGTGATGGTGCTTTATCCTTAATATCAGTTGGATTGGAACAATTAGAGTCTATGGAAACGTAATCAAAACAAAAGTGGTCCAAAGTATTAAGTAAGTGAAGCAAAAGCTTTCACTTTGAATTTTTCTCAAATTGGTGCTTGTATAAAGGACTAATACTCGAATATGTGAATTTTTCACACTATTAAAGTTGTTATGGAATCTATATAGTGTAAACTGGAAAAGGAATATAGTGATCAACTTGGTGCTTTTTACTTCTATGTTTTGCATGTAAGACTGAAGTTCTAGCAGCTATGGTAATAAGATACATGCACAAATCATGTTAGTATTGAGGTCTCATCTTTATTCTGTTTATGCAAACCTGAGTTTCTTAGGCTTCCTAAGCTTGAACAATGTTTGAATATTACAAAGTAGTGCTTTTCACATCAGAATGACATTGATGGAGTTGATGCCGTTAATATTCAAACATCTTTAATAAATAATATTGACAGGAACACATCCAATACATGCTATCAGAACATCATGATACTTTTCATTTGAAAAATCAGCCAAATTTTTTAAAAATTTGCAAAGCCGGCCTCGTCCTTTTTTATATTCTCATTACTTGACAAAATCAGAGATAAAATCTTTCATGATTCTTTCCTAAACTTTTTCATAGCATCATTAATGTTTGTCTCCTTGGTCACGAGATGATAACTATTCCTAATTGATGTGGTTAGTTTTTTTCCATACATGTTTGGTAGGGCCGCACTCGCCATAACATTAATGGGTAGCGCTCCTTCGCCAATGCAAGAAGAAGATAGGCGTCCAAATTATTTTGTGTAAGCATTCTTTACTTCTTGTTCATCTCATCAATTTTACTTTATACTTTTATGAGTTAGACTGGTGAAGAGAAGTCCGTTTTTTGCTTTATCATAGCATTTAATTCTATTACGATTATGGCATGCTAACTATGAATTGTTATTATCATACAGGGAATTGAAGAATGAATGGTATTATAACATGTTACTTGTTCATAAAATTCCAACAAGTTACAAATGGATCTGAATGAGGGCATTGGTTGTTGACGAGTGTGTTTCCAATAAACTGCCTAAAAACAGAGCTTCCAGACCTGAATGAGGGCATGGGGCAAATCCTGCTCCTTCATAAGGGCCATATAACAAATAATATATACATATACCAAACATGTTTCTTGATAACTTTCAAGAAGTTGATCAATGGAATGATGGATGCAACTCTTATCAACAACAGGTGTCAAAGAAATCTACCTTGCTAACTCAAATCTACAATATGAACTTCCGTCATGTATCTTCTCTTGTCTTCAATTGAAAAATCTGAAACTTAAGAACTGCATTTTCAAGGCACCAATTCAGCATGAAGGATTTGTCAATCTAGAAAATCCCTATCTCAGGAACATTGAATTTGGGTCTAGCATAGGTGGAAATGTGATCAACTACCGCCACTTAAATTCTTGTTCTTGCCGATATGCACAAATGTTTACAATTTCAATATAAAGGCTACAAAATTGCAGACTCTGCATGTCATTGCGTGCCCTGATGCCAAGTTGCTCCGGTTACTGCATAGTCAATGTCTTGCTTGGGTTACTCTATCTATCCATAAACCCATTGAAGATTTTGTACAAGTTGAAAGAATGAATCTGGCCATGATGTTGACTACCATGGCTATAATTCAATATATTTCTGTAGGTCATTTTCTTAAGGTATGATACCAGATTTAAATTTGTAATGTTTAACCTCTCTAGTTTTATGTAGTTCACACATATTTCAGTAAGAATTCTCACCATGACCATGCCGTCGTGTCACGTCTTATGTTATTTAGAACTTTGGGTTTTACAAAATAGTAACATATTGTAAAAGAAAGGTAATGAATTAAAGAAAGTCCGTTTTTATCTTTATCATAGCATTTTAATTCTGTTACGATCATGCATGCTAACTCTGAATCGTTATTATCATACAGGGAATTTAAGAACAAATGGCTCATAACGTGTTGATTGTTCATAGTTCCAACAAGTTACAAGTAGTATGGCTGCACGCCTGCATATGGTAATGTTAATCTTCCCAATTATTGGTATTCAATCTACCAAAACCTTAGATCAAATGCAAATGTCTTATTTACTAAAGATTTGTATCCCAATTTGTGCATTATGGTACATTATGATTTTACTTGAGTAGTCTCGACTCTAATATCTATGTCGGTTCAGGCTTTTGCTGGGGCTTTGTTTGTTCTACAGCTTAGCTTAGTAATTACATTCTTTACGCTGCTCCTGATCTATCCACTATATTTGTGCCCTAAACTATCTTTATATTTTCCTTTAGCAGAGGAGGAAGAGTTTGTAATTAATATGTATCTTAAATAATTCAATCTTAAGCAGAGTTGAATTATATTGTGTAACTAAAGAAAGCCAGCATAATTGTCCGGATTGTTAGTTTTTAAGAACTTGAATGCAGGCAAATATTGCTTGTATTCATTTTGAAGTCTGCTTAAACACTACGAAAATAAAATATTTTGAATGGAATTTTTCGAAGATAGGATTCAAGAAAGTTCTATTAAGTATTTCACTATTTTGTAAGAGATGCATCTCTTGGATGGATACCAACGCTTTTTCTTAGTTATGGAATGAGTGATCAACGTGTCAAAGTACGTGTACTAATCACATATCCGTATTCCGCAGTCATAGTTCAGATTACATATGGACATGGAAATTATGGAATAATAGATTCGCATAGGGTGAAACCATGGAATATATCTTCACATGTAGATTACTTTGGATATTGAACTTACACTTTTTACATTCAATTTGACCACATGAGAAATCTGAAACTTGACTGAAAACTGAAATGTCTTTTAGTTCAAGCCAAGTCATCTAATAATAGCAAGAGTTTCTTTAGATATGTAGTTTAATTATTCTTTAATAGTTATATAATAGTTTGCTGCCTAATAGCGAGCCCATTTCTTCGTAAAGCACAAGTACTCAACGATCTCTTCTATGTCAATTAGTGTTTATATCGCATAGTATTATTTTCAATCGATTGATGAGTCTGAAGGAAAATCCGTTCTAATTGAATATCTAAAAGGGAATGATTGTGATTTTAATTTAAGATTTTGGACAAAAACTATAATAGCAGAATGTATGCCCTAGAAGGATTTAAATTAAGGGAATTAAAGTACAATATATATGGTCATTTGTGAGACCTTATCTGAGTTTCTATTTGTTATCTCAATTTTAATGTCATACTTCTATGTTGGTGGTGCAGTGATTTATGCCGTCTCCTTCTAGATGTTTAGTAGGTTGGATCCAGAAGGAAAGCTTGTCGTTTATGTGAAGTGAGACTTGATCAAAGGAGACCATTTTGATGTAGCAAGTGGCAGTGATATTTTTGTCTTTTCACATTCAATACAGTCCTTTGCTGGAATCATATGTCCTCCAGCTTCCACATCTGTCGTTTCATGTTTTTCCATGAACAAAGGTTGTCATTTATGTGATCTGAGACTAGATCAAAAGAGACCCTTTGATACCGCTAGAAATGAAGAATATTGTGAATTTAGACGTCAAACTTCCAGAGTTCGTAGGTTGCGGAGAAAACCTCTATGTCAAAGTCGGCATTTTAGAAGGTATCTGGGGCTCTTAAAAGTAGACTTGGACCAAATGAAATTGGCCAATCCAAAAAAGCCAATAGGAAAAATACACTCTATATAACTAGCAACTTGAAGTGCGGTGGCGTGGTGCGGCCACTAAAGAAGTTACATAGGCTGCCCCTTGGAGGCCGGGACCCAAGACGAGAATGAGACGTCTGCTTGCTTTCATGGCTCTGACCAAAGTAAGAAAAAGGAGCAATGTATTGTTTTTAGGTGTTCTCTTCTTTCTTTCCTTGATAGAAGTCGTTTGTAGTCATATATGTGTGGTTACTAGGGTCTTTTGTTGATCTTTTGGTGTATTTTAAATGTAAAGGTGATATAATTTGCGTTCATAAGTTTGCAGTCATAAGATATTAAAAAGAAAAAGAAAGGTAATCTATAATAGTAACTATTAGAAAATACAAATGTGATATCTTTGTATACTTAATACCATTTAAAAAGTTTCCTTAATAATACCAATTGATAAGGATATAAACGAGTCGAGGCAAGTTGAGCTTTATACATTAATCGAGTCAGGCTCATTAAAGAAGACCAATGCACAAGGCTTATGCTCGGGCACAATTAATAAATACAGCCTTAATCCAAGCTCGTGCTTGTTTTGAGTTTTTAACAATCCAAGCTCAAGTGGTTCACGAGTAGCTTGACTCGTTTATATCAATGATAGGGGTGGCATTTATCGGCACGTCACGAACCTGATATGCAAATAAATGAGTTTGGATTGAGCATAAAAATGTTTGGGTTGTTTTCGGGTTGACCTGCCAACCCGTATAAATAAACGGGTCATGTTCAGGTTGGCTAGCAGGTTCGCGGGTCGACCCGCCAACATGTATAATTTTTTATATATTTATATATTTCTATTTATCTTTCCATTTTTCTTGTTTCCTATTTGGCTATTGAAATTTTATCTTATTCATTAGACCTCGTAAACCTAATGAGATACACAGATCCATTGCTTCCCTTTTGTTCCATCGCCTTTTTGAAACTAACGAAAGTAGATATCATCGAATTATGAATGTTTTATCACTTGTAGCTTAATTGTTTCTTAGAGTCATCAAGTTTTTGTATTTGGATTGTGTATTTTGACAAACAAGGGATAAAATTAGTAAAACTAGATCCGCTGACCTATTAAGTTATGACCCGCTAACTTGAGAATGACCTGCCAACCCGAACATGACACGATATACACCCCTAATCGCTACCAATGGATTGTTAATAACTTGTAATTTTCGCATAATGGTTGAAATACAGATATGTAGACTAAATGCACTAGTTGGATACACTACACGAAAAGAAAATCGTTGGGAATAATTAAAATGTTTATTAAAAAAGTTTAAGGGTTAAACTATTTAAAGTTTTGTGAACTTAAACGTATGGAAATGTGGTTTGTTTATTTATTTTGGTTATGAGGAGAACGATGTTCACTACAAGAAAAACACTTTATCAACCATAACTTTTATATATTGTTGCCGAAAGGTAATCACATGACAAAACAAACACCTTTTTGACCTTGTGGAAATGTCAATCCCAACTTTCAGCGACGACACGTCACCTAAAGTAATTAACAATTCTTTTTCCTTTTTTTCACCGAAAAGTTAAATTACGCCGTAGAAATCCCGGCATTATACTTTCGTTAGGAGACACCTGCTTGCTTTCGTGGCTCTGGCCAAAGTAAGAAAAAGGAGTAATGATTGTTGTTAGTTCTTGATTTCGTTCATAGAAGTCGTTTGTAGTAATATATGTGTGGGCATGAGGGTCTTTTATTGGTCTTTTGGTATAAATTAAATGTGCGCTTGTGTCTAGATTATTATCAGAATCGTGGTAGGGGGAAGCTTTTAACAAGAAAAGCAAAGGCAAGCTATAATAGTAACTATAAGAAATAACAAATGTAATATCCTTGTATACTTAATACCATTTAAAAAGTTTCCTTATACCATTCGATAGGAACGTAATCGAGCCGAGTCAAGTTGAGCTTTACACAATAATCAAGTTAGGCTCATTAAACAAGCTCAATACACAAGGTTTGGGCTCTGGCTCATTTAATAAATGGAGCCTTAATCTAAACTTGAGCTTGTTTCGAGCTTTTAATGATTCGAGCTCTAAATTACAAAAGAGATTTAATAAATGTAATATAAACTTGAGGATAGTTCTTGTAACTATCCTTGTATAAAAGAGATTTTGTAGTTACACAATCTTTAAGTTTTCAATATACACACGGAAACTTTCAAAGAGATTAGTGTGTGTTTGAGTGTGAATTGTGTGTTCTTGCATGTTCTTCATCTTTTACATCTAATACCACCGTATTTGTTTGTATTTGTTAGATTCAATCTTTGATACTTGTACTTTTGGAACCTATATTTGGTATCAGAGTTGATGATGGATTAAAGTTTATGTTTTTCAACATCATTTGCTTCAAATCTGAGATCCAAAAGTGTTGTTGAGAAAACCTTCATTTTTGAGTTGTTGAAGTTCTATATTCTTACTTCTAAAAATCAACAAACATTGTCGCTTTTAGCAAAAAAATGATGTAGAGGTGTTCTACTATTGACTTAAACACTTTAGGAACTAAAACCTTGAATTTTTAGTCAAGATTTGAAATAGTGGTGTTGTATTTTATTTTTTGTACGTGCAGGTGAACATAGCACACTTAACCAAAACTTAGTCAATAACTTAGCATGTAGAATTAAGACAAAAATAAGAATAATTAACGATAACCAAACACCATAGAATGTCCACCAATGAACAATAAAAGAAACTGAAAAAAATTCCTTACTTACAATTTCATCACGTTTAAACAAACAAATGAAAAAAAAAAAACAAGAAGTCATCCTTATGTGTTCTCATTTAAACAACTAATTTATCAACTCTAAATAAATTTCTGAATTTAAATAATAAAAAACCCAATTTTGATTCACTATATGTCCATAAGGAAATCATAGCATCACCATCTTTTGTTCACGTCACATGCTAGGCGTACAAACAAACCAAAAAAAGTAAAATTTCAATGAAAATCATTAGTGTATAATAAAGATAACATCTCGAAAATCAACTAACAAATCTCCTTCATTTTTATAGATTTGTACATTAGAAAACCTAGGCTTCACTTTTATCAATAACATAGAGAAGGGTGACGATAGATGTGGTGCGATGGATGTCAGATCGTAGTGGTGGGTAGTATGGGACAGCTGGGGCACCCTTTTTTCTCTTGTGTGAATGGTAGTGGTGCGGCGGTGGTGGTTGACTGATTCGGGCTTTGTGGTGGTCGTAATACACACACACACACATATATATATATATATATATCTTAAGAAATCATCGAGGTCATTCCTTTTGTCATATGGCTAGCATTTGGTGGTGCTCCGTGGCATGAAATGCATGGTAGATTAGGGTTTATAGGTATGAAAGGTTTGTGTAGAAGAAGATGAAAGGCGATGAGAGAGCAATAACATATGAGTGGTGATGGAGAGGGCGTAATGGTTTCTATGGTGGTAGGGGTGTGTGATTGCGGTGGAGCTCCCGTAGCAACGAGTGGCGGTGAGATTGCGGTGGAGAGGGATGGGGGACTTAGAGATTTGGGGGAGATGGGGTTACGGTTTGGGTCCAGGTGGTTTATGTATTATAATAGGACGAGGGAGGAGATATGAGAAAGAATAGAGGAGAGATAAATGGTATGGTTTTAAATGTATAGATTACCCTTTTATTATTTTAAAAATAATACCATTATATATTGGTTTATTTGCAATAATGCCATAAGTAATATTAACCATTGATTAAGTTAACCAAGAGTCATACACACTTGTCGGACTTCTCGCAAAAATAATGTTTGTTGCATGAACCACCTATATATATGTATGTATATATGTATGTGTGTGTGTTGTTGTTGTTGTTGCTAAACGGTGCAAAAAACAATCTTAGCATCTTATTTCTATTTATCTAATGGCCTAAGTTAATCATATTATTTTTTTTAATTCAAAAGGACGTAATAGTGTAACAAAGTTTTTTTTTTCACTTTTCAATCCATTTCTCTCGATCTCCTATTTTTCTCCTACCTAAAGTTTAAACAAGATAAACTAAAATAAATTAAAAATTATTTACTAGAAATTTATTTATAGTGTTTACCGGTAAAACAAGATTTACTCAACATCCCTTCATTACTATCGTTTCGGTGAGTAGCACTTTGTTCTTCTGTCACATTTGCTTACGGTCTATCCCAAAATGATTCCCGAACTAAAACATGAAGCATGTAGGATTTAGACGATGATACGCTGGATTCTGATGACGAGAGCTCTGATTCTTTGGAAGAGTTATAAATTGATGACCGGAACGAGGTCAAAATCAAGGGAATTACCATTTAAGAAGCGCCTCTAATGTTGATTAACTGCCAAACTGTTTACATTTTGTAATCTTAGATTACCATAGGAAAAACAACTTGGGAGATTTGAATTGTTGTCACTAGGACATCAAGAGGTACATGGAAAGCTAAGAACTATTTCGTTTATCGACTAATTAGTTTAGATGGTTTCAACGTGTAACCTAACCCGACTTGCACATTCAATGTTATTTTAGAGGACGAATTGCTTTGACAATTTAATGTAAAAATCTTTACACAAGCACTTTGAAGAACTTTAATAACATTAATGAATCAAATAGTGGGAAAACACATACCTCTACATATCTCCCACAATAGTGACTAGAGGGAGATGCAAAAAGCTCATTTTTTTGTAAATCCGAAGTTCATAGTCGTCATGACGGAGAGGATAAGTTTCATAGGGAAGTCGTCACACCCAATTCCATATTGAATACTAACTGCTTTAATTGTGAACCAACCATTACGTGGTTGAAATTTAAAAAAAAAAAATTCATATGAATATGGATCCGTCCACTATAAAAGCATTCAAATGAGACTCTATTAGACGTGACCAAAAAATAAAGTAGCAAAACAAATACACGGTAACACCTAAACATACGTAAAACTTTATATAAACAATTAAATAAGTTCATAATAGAGATAATATAAAAATTAACTTAAAAGATCAAGGCTTATAAAAAATTATTTATTTTATTTGCCTATTATTTATTGTGTAGAAAGAGTGTTTATGCTCGTTATAAATTTGATTAGATAGAATACGTCGTTATGATATGTTTGGGTAACCTATCTAAATTTGTGAGGCATATGAATATAATATATATTTTAAAATAGAACAATATAAATCAAAGCGAAATTTATTTGCATTAGCATTAAATAAAGTATTATTCTCCAAATTCGTTACACGAGTCTTCAAAATATAAAATGTTGATAATATTCATTACAATAGGAAATAAGCTAATCAAAGTTATAGTCGTCTTCTTAATATTCATCTATCAATCTATAAACCTTGTTTCGGCTAAACACAAAGATTTGGTTTCTTTTTTGTCTTTTCACATTTTTCATAGTCAAAGTTTCATCTGTCAACGTCAATAACATCATTCCAGTCTCACTTTAATAGATTTTCTTATATAGGATGTTAAACATTAGTATACTTGTATTAGTATCAAATAGCATTTCTAAATTAGGTGCGATCCTTTATGTGTTATTGGTATTGGTATAATATTGAATATAGATGAAATCATATAACGTAAATGAAATTTTGAAGGAATATTACATAGTATTACTGAAAGTGAGTACTCTTATCATTGTTGTTTTAAATTTTGGTTTATTATCAAGTAACGGAATTTTTTATTAAAATTTTTATATGATAAAGTGAGTCGGAATGTCTGCAAAGATAACACATACAATACAATTTTTTTATTGAAAGAAGCGGATATTTCTAATAGCAAATATAGTTTTTATAAAATAAATGTGAATATGAGGTTGATGAGGTTGTTATACATATAAGCTTGGCAAGAGTAAAGTGAATATAAAGTTGTCATACATATAAGCTTAGATGTAAAACCCTCTAAAGCTAAGTTATTTTATGTAAAACCTAAAACACAAATTAAGATAAAAAATTACTCTTTCATGTCAAAGAAAGATGGACCAGAACTCACAAAGCTTCTGTAAGCATATATTTTTGGATTATATCGCAAGTAAGGGACAAAGTTTGTAAGGATGCAAATAGAAAATTTTAAATTATGAAATCAAATAAAGATTGGTCTATGAAATTAAGATGACACAAAATAATCAATTAATCAGTTACTACGACACGTACAGATCGAGTGTGAAATTAGAAAATATATTTACAATGTGGAAATAAGATGCGTATATATATATATATATATGTAAAAGTTCAAACGATAACTGTTTTTTGTACAAGAATCGTGAAAACGACACATGTATCTGACGTCATCTTCTTCACATTAAATCTGTTTGCAGTCACATTTTTCTTGTGCATACGACACCGTTTGATTTTTTAATAATTGAAAGCCAAATCTTGGTGTTCACACTGTCCGCTAATCAGAAGCCCTATAAATCATCCAATTCCATCACTAATTCGATCACTTCACTGAACATCGCCGATTGAGAGCGCAGAGATAAAACCAGTTAATTCTTAATCCCATCGATCTTAATCTTGTATTATATTTGCGATTGAGGTTTGGATCCCTTTAATTTCATCTGTCTGGCAACTCTTATTCCCGTTTTATAACATATGTGTTGCTCTATCGCCCTGTTCTTGAGCGTTTCTAATTAAGAAAAGTAAAGGATTTGGAAGGAGACCCTAAAGTGGTAGTTTTTGGTCCCAAATCTATTATCTTCCCGAAATTGGGATGATTTGGGTGGAAAAAGTTTCCTTCCCATTTATATGTTTGACCGATGTGTCGCAATAAATCCAGTTTCTTATCATTCGTTCCATTTTGAGTTGAAATTTCTATTTGTTTTGTGATACGATGCAATGTGTGTGTGTGTAATGGATGCTGCTAACTTCTGAATCATTTCATTTTTGTAATGGGAACATAGTCTGTGCACTAATTTGTTTTACACCTTTAGTGATGGGGCTTTGAATTCAACTGAGGTTAATTAGAGATTGACCTTTAGTGTGTGTAATTGGTAGGTTTGTTTCAAATTGACATTTTTTACCTTTCGGTATGCATATGCCCACGATGGTGCTTGATGCTTAATATCAGTTGGATTAGAACAATTAGAGTCTATGGAAACATAATCATAACAAAAGTGGTCAGTAGTATTAAGTAAGTGAAGCAAAAGCTTTCACTTTGAATTTTTCTCAAATCGTTGCTTGTATAAAGGACTAATACTCGAATATGTGAATTTTTCACACTATTAAAGTTTTAATGGAATCTATATAGTGTAAACTGGAAAAGGAATGTAGTGATCAACCTCGTGCTTTTTAGTTCTATGTTTTGCATGTAAACTAGCAGTTATGGTAATAATATATATGCAGAAAACATGTTAGTATTGAGGTCTCGTGTTTATTTTGTATATGCAAACCTGAGTTTATTAGGTTTCCTAAGCTTGAACAATGTTTGAATATTACAAAGTAGTGCTTTTCACATCAGAATGACATTGATGGAGTTGATTTCTTTAATATTCAAACATTTTTAATAAATAGTATTGACGGGAACACATACAATACATGCTATCACCATACTTTTCATTTGAAAAATAGCCAAATTTTTAACAAATTTGCAAAGCCGGCCTCGTCCTTTTTATATTCTCATTACTTGACAAAATCAGAGATAAAATCTTTCATGATTCTTTCCTAAACTTTTTCATAGCATCATTAATGTTTGTCTCCTTGGTCACGAGATGATTACTATTCCTAATTGTGATGTGGTTAGTTTTTTTTCCATACATGGTTGGTAGGGCCGCACTTGCCATAACATTAATGGACAGCGCTCCTTCGCCAATGCAAGAAGAAGATAGGTGTCCAAATTATTTCGTGTAATCATTCTTCACTTCTAGTTCATCTCATCAATTTTACTTTATATTATTACGAGTTAGAGTTGTGAAGTGAAGCCCATTTTTTGCTTTATCATAGTATTTAATTCTATTGCGATCATGGCTTGCTAACTCTGAAAAGTTATTATCATATAGGGAATTGAAGAATGAATGGTATTATAACATGTTACTTGCTCATAAAATTCCAACAAGTTACAAATGGTTGCAACTCTTATCAACAACAGTTGTCAAAGAACTCCTCCTTGCTAACTCATATCTATGATATGAACTTCCGTCATGTATCTTCTCTTGTCTTCAATTGAAAAAACTGAAACTCGGGAACTGCATTTTCAAGGCACCAATTCAGCATGAAGGATTTGTCAATCTTGAAAATCTCTATCTCAGGAACATTGAATTTGGGCTAGCGTAGGTGGAAATGTGATCAACTACCTCAACTTAAGATCTTGTTCTTGCAGATGTGCACAAATGTCTACAAAATTGCCGACTGCCCTTATGCCAAGTTGCTCTTGTTACTGCATAGTCAATGTCTTGCTTGGGTTTCTCTATCTATCCATAAACCCATTGAAGATTCTGTACAAGTTGAAAAATGAATCTGGCCATGATGTTGACTACCATGCCTAAAATTCAATATATTTCAGTTGATGATTTGATGGTCATTGAAGATTCTGTACAAGTTAAAAGAATGAATCTGGCCATGATGTTGACTACCATGCCTAAAATTCAATATATTTCAGTTGATGATTTGATGGTCATTGAAGATTCTGTACAAGTTAAAAGAATGAATCTGGCCATGATGTTGACTACCATGCCTAAAATTCAATATATTTCAGTTGATGATTTGATGGTCATTGAAGATTCTGTACAAGTTAAAAGAATGAATCTGGCCATGATGTTGACTACCATGCCTAAAATTCAATATATTTCAGTTGATGATTTGATGGTCATTGAAGATTCTGTACAAGTTGAAAGAATGAATCTGGCCATGATGTTGACTACCATGCTTAAAATTCAATATATTTCAGTTGATGATTTGATGGTCATTTTCTTAAGGTATGATACCAAATTTAAATTTGTAGTATTTAACCTCTCTAATTTTATGTAGTTCACACTTTAGTAAGAATTTTCACTTTGACCATGCCATCACGTCACGCTAGATGTTATTTAGAACTTTGGGTTTACAAAATAGTAACATGATAAAGTAAAAGAACGGTAATCAATTAAAGAAAGTCTGTTTTTTTGCTTTATCATAGCATTTTAATTCTGTTACGATCATGCATGCTAACTCTGAATCGCTACGATCATGCATGCTAACTCCGAATCATTATAATCATACAGGAATTTAAGAACAAATGGCTCGTAGCATGTTGGTTGTTCGTAGTTCCAACACATTTCAAGTAGTATGGCTGCCCCTGATCTATTATATTTATGCCCTAAACTATCTTTTTATTTCCTTTAGCAGAGGAGGAAGAGTTTGTAATTAATATGTATTTAACTTATTCAATCTTAAGCAGAGTTGAATTATATTGTGCAACGAAAGAAAGCCAGCATAATTGTCCGGATTTTTAGTTTTAAGAACATGAATGCAGGCAAATATTGCCGGTAATCATTTTGAAGTCTTCTTAAACACTACGAAAATAAAATATTTTGAATGGAATTTTTCGAAGTTAGGATTCAAGAAAGTTCTATTAAGTATTTTGTAAGACATGCATCTCTTGGATGGATACCAACGCTTTTTCTTAGTTATGGAATGAGTGATCAACGTGTCAAAGTACGTGTACTAATCACATATCCGTATTCCGCAGTCATAGATCAGATTACATATGGAAATGGAAATTATGGAATAATAGATTTGCATAGGGTGAAACCATGAAATATATCTTCACATGTAGATTACTTTGGATATTGAACTTACAATTCAATTTGACCACATGAGAAATCTGAAACTTGACTGAAAACTGAAATGTCTTTTAGTTCTAGCCAAGTCATCTAATAATAGCAAGAGTTTCTTTAGATATGTAGTTTAATTATTCTTTAATAGTTAATATAATAGTTTGCTGCCTAATAGTGAGCCCATTTCTTCGTAAAGCACAAGTACTCAACGATACTCTTCTATGTCAATTAGTGTTTATATCGCATAGTATTATTTTCAATCTAATGATGCATCTGAAGGCAAATATGTTCTAATTGAATATTCAAAAGGAAATGATTGTGATTTGAAGTTAACATTTTGGCCAAAAACTATAATAGCAGAACGTATGTCCTAGAAGGATTTAAATGAATGGAATTGCAAGTAGGCAGTAAAAGGTATTTAAAAGTACAATATATATGGTCATTTGTGAGACCTTATATGAGTTTCTACTTGTTATCTCAAGTTTAATGTCGTACTTCTCTGTTTGTGGTGCAGTGATTTATGTTGTCTCCTTCCTGTGATGTTTAGTTGGTTGGATCAAGAAGGAAAGCTTGTACTTTATGGGAAATGAGACTTGATCAAAGGAGACCATTTTGATGTAGCAAGTGGCAGTGATATTTTTGTCTTTTCACCTTCAATACAGTCTCTTCTTCATTCATGTGGTAGTAAATAAGCACAATATCTGGAATCATATGTCCTCCAGCTTCCACATCTGTTGTTTCATGTTTTCTATGGAAAGATATATACCATAAACAAAGGTTGTCATTTAGGTGGAGTGAGACTAGATCAAAAGAGACCCTTTGATGCTACTAGAAATGAATATCTTAAGAATTTAGACATCAGACTTCTGGAGTTCCTAGGTTAGGGAGAAAACCTCTATGTCATGGACTGCATATCAGAAGGTATTTGGGCCTCTGGTGTTCTTAAAAGTAGACTTGGATCAAATAAAATCGGACCGGACCGACCAGTCTGGTCACGTCTAGTTAGTCGGTTTTTTCGGTCTATTGGTTGTTTTATACACTATATTAAACAAAACCGGACCGGCCCGAACCGGACGGAAACCCGATATCTATAAAAAACAAGGATCGAAGACCGAACCGAGCAGTCCTGCTCCGGACTGGTCTCGGTTAGGTTCAGTCCGGTTTTGTCGGTTTTTTCGGTCTATGGGGTCGCATGCTCACCCTTAAAGCCAATGGGAAAAATACTCTATATAACTAGCAACTTGAAGTATGGTGACGTGGTGCGACTATAAAAGAAGTTACATAGGCCGCCCCTTAGTGGCCGTGACCCAAGACGAGAAAGAGACGTCTGCTTGCTTTCATGGCTCTGACCAAAGTAAGAAATAGAAGTAATGTATTGTCGTTAGGTGTTCTTTGCTTTCGTTCATAGAAGTCGTTTGCAGTCATATAGGCCATTTATGTGTGGGCATGAGGGTCTTTTGTTGGTCTTTTTGTGTAAATTAAATGTAAAGGTGATATACTTTGCGTTCATAAGCTTGTATGTGCACTTGTGTCTAGATTATTAACAGAATTGTGGTAGGGGGAAGATATTAACAAGAAAAAAAAGGTAATCAATAATAGTAACTATTAGAAAATACAAATGTGATATCTTTATATACTTAATACCATTTGAAAAGCTTCCTTATACCAATCGATACGGATGTAAACGAGTCGAGTTAAGTCGTTGGGAATAATTAAAATGTTTATTAAAAAGGTTTAAGGGTTAATGTATTTAAAGTTTTCCAACTATGTGATCTGAGACTAGATCAAAAGAGACCCTTTGATACCGCTAGAGATGAAGAATATTGTGAATTTAGACTTCAGACTTCCAGAGTTCGTAGGTTGGGGAGAAAACCTCTATGTCAAAGTCTGCATTTTAGAAGGTATCTGGTGCTCTTAAAAGTAGACTTGGATAAAATGAAATTGGGCAATCCAAAGAAGCCTATGGGAAAAATACACTCTATATGACTAGCAACTTGAAGTGTGGTGGCGTGGTGCGGCTATTAAAGAAGTTACATAGGCTGCCCCTTGGAGGCCATTAAAGAAGTTACATAGGCTGCCCCTTGGAGGCCCGGACCCAAGACGAGAACGACATCTGCTTGCTTTCATGGCTCTGACCAAAGGAGCAATGTATTGTTGTTAGGTGTTCTGCCAACCCGTATAAATAAACGGGTCGTGTTCGGGTTGGCTAGCGGGTTCGTGGGTTGACCCGTCAACATGTATATATTTTTTATATTTCTATTTATCTTTCCATTTTTCTTGTTTCCTATTTGGCTATTGAAATTTTATCTTATTCATTAGTCATCGTAAACCAACCAGATACACATCCATTGCTTCTCTTTTGTTCCTTGGTGGTTTTGAAACTAACAAAAGTAGATATCATCGAATTATGAATGTTTTATCACCTGTAGCTTAATTGTTTCTTCGATTCATCAAGTTTTAATATTTGGATTAAACTATCTACGTAGGGATGAACTTTATTTAGTATTTTGCATTTGAATTGTGTATTTTGACAAACAACGAACAAAATTAGTAAAACTAGACCCGCTGACCTATTAACTTATGACCCGCTAACTCGAGAATGACCGGCCAACCTGAACATGACACGATTGCCACCCCTAATCTCTACCAATGGATTGTTAATAACTTGTATTTTTCGCTTAATGGTTGAAATACAGATATGTAGACTAAATGCACTAGTTGGATACACTACACGAAAAGAAATCATTGGGAATAATTAAAATGTTTATTAAAAAGGTTTAAGGGTTAAACAATTTAAAGTTTTGTCAACTTAAACGTATGGAAATGTGGTTTGATTGTTTATTTTGGTTATGAAGAGAACGATGTTCACTACAAGAAAAACACTTTAGCTACCACAGTTTTTATATATATTGTTGCTGAAAGGTAACAAACACCTTTTAGACCTAACTTTCAGCGACGACATGTCACCTAAAGTAATTACCAATTCTTTTTCTTTTTTTCACCGAAAGGCGAAATTACGGCGGTAGAAGTCCCGGCATTATACTTTGGTTACCAGACATCTGCTTGTTTTCATGGCTTTGACCAAAGTAAGAAAAAGGAGTAATGTATTGTTAGTTGTTCTTTGATTTCGTTCATAGAAGTCCTTTATAGTTGTATATGTGTGGGCATGAGGGTCTTTTGTTGGTCTTTTGGTATAAATTAAATGTGTACTTGTGTCTCGATTATTAACAAAAATGTGGTAGGGGGAAGCTTTTAACAAGAAATTAAAAGGAAAGGTAAGCTATAATAGTAACTATAAGAAATTACAAATGTAATATCTTTGTATACTTAATACCATTTAAAAAGTTTCCTAATACCATTCGATAGGGACGTAATTCAGCCAAGTCAAGTTAAGCTTTACACATTAATCAAATTAGGCTCCTTAAACAAGCCCAATACACAAGGTTTGGGCTCGGGCTCATTTAATAAATGGAGCCTTAATCTAAGATTGAGCTTGTTTCGAGCTCTAACTTACAAAAGAGATTTAATAAATGTAATATAAACTTGAGGATAGCTCTTGTAACTTTCCTTGTATAAAAGAGTTTTGTAGTTACAAAATCTCTAAGTTTTCAATATACACGGTGAAACTTTCAAAGAAATTAGTGTGTGTTTGAGTGTGAATTGTGTGTTCTTGCATGTTCTTCATCTTTTACATCTCATACCACCATATTTTGTGTGCATTTGTTAGATTAAAGTTTGTGTTTTTCAACATCATTTGCTTCAAATCTGAGATCCAAAAGTGTTCTTGAGAAAATTTTCATTTTTGAGTTCTTGGTGTTCTTGAAGTTCTATATTCTTACTTCTTAGAATCAACAAACATTGTTGCTTTTAGCAAAAAGATGATTTAGAGGAGTTCTACTATTGACTTAAAAACTTTAGGAACTAAAACCTTGAATTTTGGGTCAAGATTTGAGGTAGTGGTGTTGTATTTTATTTGTTGTACATGTAGGTGAACTTAGCACACTTAACCAAAACTTAGTCAAGAACTTAGCTAAAACTTAGCATGTAGGCTTAAGACAAAAGGAACAAGACAAGTTTCAGATCTTTGACTAAATACTTTGATTCTAACAAGAATCCTTTGAAAAGGTGAAAGTTACCTCACACTTCGAATATTCAAAACAATTTTTTGCCAAGTAGTTTGCATGCCCCTGGTTTGTCCTTCAAAACTTAGCACCCGTTTCTAAGCTTTTGCCCTTCAAAAACTTAGCACCAATTGATAAGTTCTTGCCCTAAAAAACATAGCAACCATTATTGATACCGTCAAATTTAGATATATATTTTAAGCGATATCTTGTTATTGTTCGTAAATAAGTAAAAAAATACTTAATTATCATCATTTAGTGAATTACAGGTTAAAAAGGCGGATGATGGAAAATTTTGAGCAAAAAATGGAAAAACTGAAGAAAATAGGAAAAGTTGTCCGCGCCGACACACCTCCACTGTTTTGATCATATCTCACTCATACGAACTCGGATTGAGGTGATTCAAAAGGCCACGGAAACTAGACTCAGAGGGATTCTTTATTAATTTGATAAAAATCAGTTTAGCTCCCGTTCCCCAAGAGTTCGACACCCGACTTATTAACTATATTACGAAACGATTAGGTTCACTTGCCTATTCGTGCAGTTTTTGGTAAATAATTTGGTAAAATATAAATTTAAAACTAGTACGTAAAACGCACATCAAGTTTTTGGGTCTGTTGCCGGGGAACGGTTTTATTTTGGTATAACTTGATTAATTCTTTACTAAACGATCCTTCCCGCGAGTTTCGGCTCATAAGGAAGTTAATTTCTAGTTTTTACCTATTTTAGTCGTTTCGCGCGCTATTCTCTTTTTCTACAATGTCTCTTTTGTGATTATGTATTGGCCCGAGGATCATCCGATCTGTTGGGATTCCTTCCTTAAAGATTTGTTGAACTAATTTTACGACGATGGCTTCGAAAGGGATGATTATGATTTTATCCTAAAAGATGATGAGAATGACCAACCGATTAGCTCTCCCGATTAACCACATGTTAGTCCTGAACCGTACTATTCAGACGACTCCGACTCAGACGATAGTATACATTTTGAGCCTTGTGTGGAGGTGGAGTCGAGAGAAGATGCTCAGTCTGATGGAGATGTTCTGGAGTGTCTCGCTGACCTGCTTAAGGAACCAGAAGAATATTCAGAGGATGAACCGTCGACCCTCGTTCAATCAACACGCACATTAGGTTTAGAACCAAAACCCGTATGGGGACCTTCCCTTCTTGAGAGAGAAGACGTGGAGAATTGTTCAGATGAAATCTTGGACTATCTGAAATTTCTACTCTTCGAGGAGGATGCTCCGAAATCACAGAAGGAGGTAACCACGGGATTGAGTGAGGAGTTGGAGTCTCATTATGGAATTTCCTTGGCGCCGGGAATTCTGTGGGGTACTTCAAGTGCAAAAAAGGATCAGGCGAATAACTTAGACAACATCGGGAACCAGTTGGAGTCTTTGCTTGAGTCACAATCGAGTTCACTGGGAGGATCCACAATTCAGTTAGCGAGAGAGATGTTTGTGGAAACCAGGGAGGTGCAGTGGAATGCAGCACTCGCAATAGCATTTCGAATTAGTAACAAATATACATCACCCGGTATGTATAAATATTATCACCCGCACTTGATTGCGAGTGTGGGGTCATTCGTTCGAATTCATAAGAAATAAATCCAGATTCAAACTAGAGACTCAGACAAAAACAAGCGCTTCTCGGGAGGCAACCCGTGGTTAGTTTAGGTTTTTCTTTCTTCTTTATTTTTGTATTTTATTTCCTTTCTGTCCAACTTTGTGGGTGTGTTGCCTAGAAACCCTCACGAGACTACAACTCGTCCACTCGGGCTACCGAGGGGTTTAAAGGCTTGTTGCATACGCTAAATGCAACCGTGATTTCTACGAAAGTGAGTTAGGTTTTTCTTTTTGTTTTTAGGGAGTCCTAGCCTAGATAATTCTTCATATATACTTATGGAATCCTTCATATAAAATCATGTTCAGACATTACTATCCTTTGATGTTTATATTTTTGTGTGTCTGACGTTATGCTTTGAGTGATTTATATTTCAGTGGAAGCCTTTAATTTATGGAGTACGCGTATATGCTAACATCTATCTGCTCCGTTCGCCTAATGATACACAGGGAGTTTTTCTAACCTTTTTCTATCTTAGTTTATTTTTATTGTGTACAATGAGAACATTGTATAATTTAAGTATGGGGTAGGGGGTTAGAAAATATTTCCTTGCTTGAAATTTATTTGTCCTTGTATTAAATTATTATTCTATTTGGGTGTTAAATTTAAAATTTTTGATATCATTCGAGTTAAAAGTTAGATATTATTTAAGAATGTCAAGGTTGTTGATTTGTTAACAATTCATAGTTATATCTAGATTTTATGCATAGTGCTTGTGGCTTTTCGCCAATTCCTTAGAAATTTCTATTTATAGTAACCAAACTTTAATTTCTGAATTGCTGTAATAAATTATAAGGTTAAGCCCTTTTTGAGTCTAAGGTTGACAAAAATAGACTGAGTTGAATTTTTAATTTTTATAAGCATATGTTAGAAAAACAATGAAAAAAGCCAATGTGCAACATGAAAAATATACAAAGGAGCTAGAAAAATATATAAGTCAAATAAATGGCCTTTGGAACTCAAATTAGTAAACTCTGAGGGGTGTTTGACATCTAGCCACCTAAAGCCAACTGGTTTGGGATCGGTTGAGTTGAGGATTCGCTACATGGGTTCCATAGAAAGTCATAGACTTATAAAAAAGAGCTGAAAAGAGAGAAAAAAACATATGTGAAAATAAAGTTGGAAATCTGCAATAAGTCTTGAGGTCTGCGGATTTTTAAAGGGTAAATTAATCAAATTAAATATAAATGCAATTCTTAAGTTAAGGTTTGGATATGTATAAACGGAAAGATTATTTGGGAGGATTGAAAAGTTAACGAGGATCAAATCATGGGTATGTGCATAAATCTAGATATAACTTATGTTTTGTACTTGATCAACCGTTTTGACATTCGAAAGTGATATTTAATTTTTCGAAGAGTCGTATTGATTATTTAGAATTTATAGCCTGGATAAAATTATGATTTGTTTGGGGACAAGCAAAGTTCAAGTGTGGGGTATTCTGATATCGCCAAATTTAGATATATATTTTAAGCGATATCTGTTTTATTTTAGCATGTTATTGTTCGTAAATAAGTAAAAGATACTTAATTATCATCATTTAGTGAATTACAGGTTAAAAAGGCGGATGATGGAAAGTTTTGAGCAAAAAATGGAAAAACTGAAGAAAATAGGAAAAGTTGTCTGCGCCGACACACCTCCATTGTTTTGATCATATCTCACTCATTTGAACTCGGATTGGGGTGATTCAAATAGCCATGGAAACTAGACTCAGAGGCTATAATTTCACTTTTATGGTCAAACTGTAAAAAAGTGATGTCGCGGCGCGACGCGACCTGATAAGAAAATTTACAAATTTCAAAGAGTTTTGGATCGTGTCAAACTCACCCGTCGCGATGCGACACTTACCCGTCGCGGCGCGACGCCCCTGTTTTCAGTTTTCTATATAAACGAACATCCAGATCTGTTTTGGGGGGAACAACCCAACTTATACTACGCAAATACTGCCAAAACACGTCCAAAAGCATTCTAGGGGCTGTGGAGCTCAACTTTTAAGGATTGGAGCTTATTATTTGAAGATTTCGGCTTAGATTCATCACGGTTCTATCATTCTTATTATTTATCTTCTGTGTTTATGTTGTTCTTAATTTCCAGAAGCTATTTTATGGCGTTTCTAGGCTAGAATTTTATGTATTCCTCCCTAGAGGAGATGAACCTCAATAAAGTTGATTAATTTATTTTAATTTGGACATGTTTGCTATATAATTTGTCTTGTATTGCTTAATTGATGATCCATATGTGTTTTGGTTTTTGTTTTTAGAGTTTATTTACCGAGTTTGCACAAGTTGGAGGACCAATCCGCTTGTGTGACTTGAATCTTGATTGTTTAGGACCAAATAGACAATCTAGACTAGTGATAGACCAATCCTAGGTTAAGCTTCTAAAAAAGGAAACTTTAATGTGTGATTAATATATAATGACCATTTATATGTTAATACATATTTTGTTAACCTAAACAAACATAAAGATTAAGTCTTTCTTGACACGAACTTAAAATCGGCTAATTATGTGTTTTGATCAATCTCATGACCATAAGGTTTGTTAAAACCATAATTATAGAGTTATAATCTGACCATAAGTATAACTAATATACGAATCGGTATATAGTGATTATATGTCCATTGCACACATTAATTGAATTAATTAGCTAAAAAGAGGTGAAATCGAGTCTACGGAGGGAATATTTATTTTATAAGCTTAATCCAATAAAGTTTTGATGTTTTCCACTTTCTTTGGTTTGTTCTTGGTTCTTGTTGCTATTATTTAGTGAGTTAGACCATAAAGTTTGAATCTTGATACCAAATTCCCTTTAAATTAGTTTAATTGCTTTAGTTTAGTATTTAATTGCATTTATTTAGTTTAATTGACTTTATTTGCTTTAATTAGTTTATTTTAGTGAATTCTTTATTAATTTGATAAAAATCAGTTTAGCTCCCGTTCCCCAAGAGTTCGACACCCGACTTATTAACTATATTACGAAACGATTAGGTTCACTTGCCTATTCATGCAGTTTTTGGTAAATAATTTGGTAAAATATAAATGTAAAACTAGTACGAAAACAAACATCAATTATCAACTTCTTTCCCTTCAAAAACTTAGCACCTATTGCTAAGTTCTTGCCATTAAAAAACTTAGCAACCATTGTCAACTTCTTGCCCTCCAAAAAACTTAGCACTCATTGCTAAGTTCTTGCCCTTCCAAAAAAAAGGAGACTTAGAAACCATTGCTAACTTCTCGCTCTTAAAAAACTTAGCACCCATTGCTAAGTTCTTGCCCTTCAAAAAACTACGCAACCATTGCTAACTTCCTGCCCTTCAAAAACTTAGCACCCATTGCCGTAAAGTTCTTGCCTTTTGGACACTTAGCCAGCTCACTGAGACTTAGCTAGCTCAACGATAGGTAGCCACTCACTGATACTTAGTGTAACTCCCTAATTTTTCGGAAATTTCAAAACACATTTTAAAACATGGTTTATATAAAACCCTCTAACTAAAGTAGAAGCATGTGCTTCTCTTTCGATTTTACACACACACACACACACACATATATCTTAGCATCTTATTTGTATTCATCTAAAGGCCTAACTTAATCATATTATTATTTTTTTCAATTGAAAAGGACATAACAGTGTAACAAAGTTTTTTTATTCACTTTTGAATCTATTTCTCTCAATCTCCTATTTTTCTCCCACCTAAAGTTTAAACAAGATAAAATAAAATAAATTATAATTTGTTTACTAGTAATTTATTTATGGTGTTTGTGAACAACCAAGATTTACAAGTTTTTAATTATTAATATTGTGTTCACTAGTAAACAACCATTTAAAAGCCAAAAAAGAAACGAATAATCTCGAGTTCACTCTCGAATTCATCAATGAATATGCACACACTATGTCATCATTTTTAGACATCTTTAACTGTTTATTTATGAAAAAGAACATACATTTCAGAATTTTACTCTTTACAAAATTTCTGTGTATGCTAATGATGATAAATAAAAACCACAAAATTTTAGTAGCAAATTTTACTATAACTTTTATATATGTTCATGATGGACACAATCCAAATAAAAAGTTATAAATTTTATATGTGTTCACGGATAAACTTACCCAAAATCACCTTGTTCTTGACTCTTGTTAATCAGACTTTTAAATAACCTAAATCTTCTTGTTTGAGTGGTGAACAAAAATAAAAGAGATAAAAATCTAATTCATATTAAACGAACTAAAAAAACATAAATAAACAAGCTCAAATGATTTATATACAAAAAAGCGTTTGATTTATAATAAACAAACACCATCAGATTGGAGAGGTAGTCTTCGCTTGTCTGATGGTTGCGGATGTGGCGTGAGATGATTGTGAAAGTAGAAGGGGCAGCGACGGCGCCATGTGATGATGGTCAAGACTAACATGATGATGGTGGTTGCTTTTAATTAGATAAAAAAACATGGTGGTCAAGACTGACATTGATCAATGGTGGTGGGGTGATCATTGACCATGACCAACGGTGATAGAGGACCTCTCATTGGCCGTGACATTGGACACGGAAGAAGGGTAGCGATGTTGGAGGCAAAAGAAAGGTGGGCATTGGAAGTAGAGGAGAGCGACAATGATGGAAGAATAGGGTGGCGTTTTTAAGTCGGCTTATAGAGAGAATGGAAGAAATCGAGGCAATAGTTGCGACGGCAATAGGGGCGACAAAGGGCAATACAGGCGACACTCAGTATTGCCCATTAAAAAAAGGCCGGTCACTTTCTCCGCTTTTTATTTGAGTGTCGCCGCTAAAAGCCTATGTCGCCCCTAAATATGTTGCTCCTAGAGGTTTCGAAATAAAACCCCCTTTTCTCCGGCATTTATTGGTATTTTAGTGTCAAAATGTGAGCTTTGTTGAAGAATTAATAGGGGTGACATTAATAGGCGTAACATATTGGGTATCAGCGGCGAGGCAATAGGGGCAACTCATCGCCCCTGATACCCTCTTTCCTGGTAGTGCCTTTTCTGTTTTAAAAAATTCTAGTCATGTGTTTTGTTACATTTTTAAATTTTACATATTGCTTTTTTGAGTTATTTAATAGCTGTTAGAAGGTGATTCTTGATAAAGTACGGAATTACTTATCTTCATTATCACCTTAGTTCTTAGCAATTTGGTGTCAAAAGAAAAACACATTTTATACTTACACTACTAAAACAACACTTTTAAGCTCCAATATTTAGATACCGTTTAAAAAGAACACTTAAAACCGGGCTTAAAGGGCAAACAAACATTTTCTAACAAACAACCGGCTCTGAAAGTCATAAAGTAAGTCGCAAAATTTATAAATTTAATTTAGTTTTTTATTTTTTAAGGATTTAATTTCATTTAACCGTTATTTTTATAATTAGGTTCAAAATTTAATATATTTTAAATTTACCACACTTAGATTTTTATATATAAGGTCATTTTAAGGTAAAATTACCACAACCTAACCCTTCTTTTTCGTTTTATGTTCGTGTTGGACATCTTTTTACCCATACAAGTTTCATATCGAGTTCGGTTCAACCCATTTCGTGTTTGATTTTGGTCATGCCAGTGGTGTTTTGTTTTCATGTCTGATATTGTGAGCCTTATATTTAACCATAATGAATGGTGAAACGATAACAACCAACTTTTTTATTTTTTTTAAATTCTAAATGTTATAATTGTAAGCCAAAAGTTTCTCTCCAATCTATTTCTTTCTCATATTTTTCTCTCATCTAAATTTTAAATAAAAAGAAAATATATTAAAAATAACTTACTAGTAAATTATTACTTTTACAATGTTAAACTAATTAACACACCCAAAATATTTTATGAGTTTTTCATCATTAGTATGTTCACCATATAAGCTCATAATAAATATACCACTACATAACAATGATTTTGAACAAGAAGGTAAAGAGAAACAATCATGTGTCTAAATAATCATTGATAACAAGAATTCAAACAAGACCTAATTTAAAATAGAAATATTCAAAAATTCAAATATGTAAATAAAAAACCATGATCGACTAACAATAGTGGTGGTGCGGCGGTTGTGTAGCAAGAAAGCAAGAGGGGCGACGGTTGCTTGTTGATTTCTGACCGAGAGGGAAAAATCACTTGATTAATGTTGATGTTGTCGTCTCACTAGCTTTAATATCAGATCCCTATCCCCGATGCGACGGGATAGTCATTTAGAAAGCAGCATGCTTTAATCTCAACTTGGTGATGGTGCTTGGTGACCGATGCTTGATGGTAGAGGCTTAAGCTCAGATCCACCATGGTGCTTAGTGAAGAGGTGTTGGGGGTGGCGGTTTTAACTTTGGATCATAAGGCAGCAGATTTAACTCTAGATCCTTGCACTCTGTGTTAAAAAGAGAGTGAAACACTTATGTGGGTGTTTGGAGATGGAGAGGGAGAGAGATGAAGAGGGTGAAGTTGTGGAAGTGTGGAATTAGACGTGGAAGATGAATTGAGGGTAGGTTTGATCAAATGGAAAGTATTTTAGGGTTTGGTAAATGACTAACTGTAACAACCTCAGTCGTGTTCGAATCTGGTACGTCTAGAATTCCTATTAAATATTGAATAAAAGGGATTAAATATATATAATTTATTAATTGGAAAAATATAAGAAAATAATAAAGAAATGATAAGATTAAAATATTATGATAAATAGATAAGAATAATAAATTATTAAATGGTTTAGAACGAGGTTTCCAAAAATATCATCGTTAGTTAAAACGGGTATTTGTGCGTTAAGTTGTAAATAGGAAAGGGGAATAAAATACCCACTTGTGGATAATAATAACCCACAAGTGGGCATATGGCAGCTAACTTCACGTGAGCACCCTTTTTTCACAAACAAAAACAATTTCCAAGTCTTGACTTTGTGCTCCTTGTGTTCTTGGTTTGCAATTGAAGGTGAAGGCTTCAACAATTAATCAAGTGATCTGATTTCTTGCTGTAAATACCAAGTCCAATCTGCTGTAATCTTCTCTTCACCATCTTCATCTTCAAGTAAGCTCCATCTTCAAGTTCTTCATGTTTTTGACCATTTAGGTCAAATGGTCAAATTTGCAATTGACCTCTATAATTTGTTCTAGTGATTCTAATCTGTTCCTATACCATTTATAAGTTATAATCAATCAAATTCTTGAATTAAAACAAAGTTTTTCATGGTGTTCTTGAATTAAAGTGCAAATGGGTCAAAATGGAGATTTTGATCCCAATCCTTGAATTTGATGTTAAAGTATGAATTGGTAGTTGTTTCTAACTTAGTTTAAGTGCCAAAGTAGTTTGTGAAACTGGAAATTGGATTGGAATCGATTTGGTATGTTTTGGGGTTGAAATGGCCAAAAGCAGAGGCTGGAAATCACACTGGTCTTTGCAGACATGCTTGCGGGCACAAGGATCACCCTTGCGGCCGCAAGGGGCACGGCTTACGGGCGCAAGGGATAGCCTTGCGGCCGCAAGGACCTCCTTGCGGGCGCAAGCAATTCCAAGCCCTTGTGGGCGCAAGCAGTCATGCTTGTGGCCGTAAAGGACCCTGGTCCAGCATACAGTTTACTGTTTCGGGTTGTACTTATATACGGGATGGTTGTTTAGGTTCTTCCGTTGATCCAGGAGCTTCTGTAAAGTAGCGTTTAGTATTCTAACTCGACAGGTGAGTGCCTTATAACATAATGATTAATATATCTATAACATATATTAACAATTAATGACACGGAATTGTATACTATTGATTAGTACACGCACTTGTTTAAGTGTAGAATTGCATGATAATGCTAGAACATACCATGTTGACACAATATAGTATGCACTTGATTAGGTGTATGCTATGGTGATTATTGAATATATATGCGCGCATTGATTGATGATTCGATTGAATCAAATTGTTTGTTTGTGATTGATCCGGATCTTATGGACAAAGCTGTCCTACAAGAACAAAGCTGTTCTACTTAAGGACAAAGTTGTCCTCTTCGGGTATAGCTGCGGCTGTACAACAGAGGAATCGTTTGATTCCAAAACGCAACGGTGGATGCTTAACAGCTCCCTCACCGGAGCGGTTGATGTGTCTGGAACCCAGTTTGGTGCATTGAGCCGGGTTAGCTCCCCTGCAAGATATGTTACCACCTGACTACGCCAGCTCATCGCGAGATGCTAGGATAGAACTATTTGAGCATGATTGATGATATGTGATGTATTTATGTTGATCGCATGCTATTTGAGTACTCACTAGCTATTATAGCTAACAGATGCAACACCCTACATGTGCAGGTGATCCTTAGTGAGCTCGGGACCCTGCGGGTAGTTTGATTTCTTAGGAGGAAGACTTTGTTTGTAATAACTCTGATACAATGTTGTTTGAATTTGATAATGGTCGACCGGATAAGTAACAGTAACACCAAACTTTTTTGTGGCATATTTTGATTGTAATATATTTGCCACGTGTTTTCTATTTCCGCTGGAAGTTTTTAATTGAAAATGATAAATTAATATTTTAAAAAGAAAAATCTGGTTCTTGAAACGGCGGTGTTACAAGCTGGTATCAGAGCCTAAGTTTGAGTGAATTGGATACTTGGAAGAGTATTCAGTCTCAAATTCAGGTTCTCGACCATTATTTAAAGTGTTCCTCGGGAGGTATTGGGGTGTGAGAGAGATTGATATGATTCACATGACTAACACAGTTGTTGATTATTTGTTTATTTGATTAACATGATTAATCAAGTATGGAAAAGTATACTAAGTATGTTTGACTTTAATGATCTAACAGAACTTAGAGATTGAATATGTCGGGAAGCGATGACAGAGAGGCGTATATTCGTGACTTGGAGGCTCGTCTTAAAGCCTCTGAGGAACGAGTTCCCGAAAAGAAAATGGCCATGGGATTAAAGGCCTTCATGATGTGTTCACCACCTACTTTTGAAGGTAATATGGATATGGTGGTCGCGGAGCGGTGGATCCGCGATACTGAATTGGCATTCGAGACATGTGAGGCTGATGAATCCAAGAAGGTGGTATATGCAAGAAAAATGTTGCGAGGTAGAGCGGTGTCCTGGTATGATACGGTGATAGATTCTACACCGGCTGCTGTCCTTAATTCTATGACATGGTCGGATTTTATGAGGATCATGAGGGCTAAATACTGTTCAGCCCAGGAAGTAGAAGCAGTGGATAATGAGTTCCGAGCCTTGTCTAAAGGCAATCGATCGATTGAGGAACTTATTACAAGGTATACCGAATTGGTTCGTTTCATGCAGGGTTCTTTACCTGACGAAGATGCAAAGATTAATTGCTTTGCACTCGCTCTGCCACCGGAGTATCGATCATCCATCCAGTTTGCCACTACTCTGGATAGGGCATTTGATATTGCACGCCGGTATGAGACTGATCATGCTTCACAGGCTGGGGGAACTTCCAAAAGGAAGTTTGAACAGTCTTCTGGATCGAAGGCTACAGGTGGAGGATCATGGCAGAGACAACCACAGCAACACCAGCAGCAGCACGGGAGCTTAAGGTATAGTCCTTCTGATGATCTATGGTGTGCTTCGTGTCAATCTAGGCATTCCGGGCGTTGTACTAAGGATACTGCAAGGTGTCCTAAATGTGGTCAAAAGGGGCATACAGCTGAAAGCTGTAAACATAAAGATAATGTGTGCTTTAAGTGCTTCAAGCCGGGACACCGATCGGCTGATTGTAGGTCGGGTTCCAACACCGGATCAGGAGGAGCTGGTGGATCTTCCTCGGGTCGGGGAAAGAATGTTGCACCAGGCAGGGCTTTTCAGATGACAGCCGATAAGGCTAAGGCTGCAGGTGATGTTATCACTGGCACCTTTCTTATTAATAATTCTCCTGCCTGTGTTTTATTTGATTCAGGAGCAACGTATTCTTTCATCTCTGCATTCTTATGTGCTAAACTGCAATTGCCTATCTGTACACTGACTGATCCGTTAAGCGTTGAAGTTGCTAGTGGTAGGATAGTCTCTATTGTTCATAGAGTTCCTATTGCACTGATTGATATTTACGGGACTAGTTTCCCTGTTTCTTTTCTGGTAATGCCGATTGCTTGGTTTGATGTAGTAATCGGGATGGATTGGCTCAGCAATCAAAATGCTGAGATTATTTGCTCGAAGAATATTATTAAAATTCCTTTCTCTGATGGGTCATATGCTGTGGCTCGTGGTGAAGGAAGAACTTCTGAAACTCCATTGATTTCTCTGATGAAAGCTCGCAAGTTTGTAGCCAAGGGATGTGAGTCCTATTTGGCTTATGTTATTGATACGCACATGGAGAAGAAAGCTGTAAATGACATTCGGGTAGTTTCTGAATACCCGGGTGTTTTCCCAGATGAATTACCGGGTTTGCCACCGGTAAGAGATGTTGAATATCAGATAGATCTTGTACCAGGTGCTACGCCTGTAGCAAGATCTCCTTATCGTCTTGCACCATCTGAGGTCCGTGAGATAATGACCCAGATACAGGAACTTCTTGATGGAGGTTTCATTCGTCCCAGCTCTTCGCCTTGGGGAGCTCCAGTATTGTTTATTAAAAAGAAGGACGGGACGATGCGAATGTGCATTGACTACAGTGAGCTGAATAAGCGAACTGTAAAGAACAAGTACCCTCTTCCTCGTATTGATGATCTGTTTGATCAACTTCAGGGTGCTACTTGCTTTTCAAAGATAGATCTTCGTTCTTGTTATCATCAAGTCCGTGTACGCGATGAAGATATTCCAAAGACGGCTTTTAGAACGAGATATGGGCATTATGAGTTTCTTGTGATGCCTTTCGGATTGACGAATGCTCCAGCAATATTTATGGATCTTATGAACCGTGTCTGTCGTGCCTTTCTTGACAAATTTTTCATTGTATTCATTGATGACATTCTTATTTATTCCAGATCTGAAGCAGAACACGAGACACATCTTCGCATAGTTCTTGATACTTTGATGCGAGAACAATTATATGCTAAATTCTCTAAATGTGAGTTCTGGCTCGAAAGGATACACTTCCTTGGGCATGTGATAAGCAAGGATGGTGTAATGGTTGATCCAGCCAAGGTTGAGGCGGTGATGAATTGGGGAATTCCCAAAACCCCATCTGAGATTCGTAGCTTCTTAGGACTTGCCGGTTACTATCGGTGATTCATTCAGAACTTTTCTAAGATTGTAGGTCCTTTGACGAAACTTACACGAAAGGATGTTCCTTATTTGTGGTCTGTTGAACAAGACAATGCATTCCAGACTTTGAAACAACTTTTATGTCAAGCTCCGATTCTGACTCTGCCTGACGGGTCAGAAGATTTTATTGTTTACTGTGATGCTTCTTACGCAGGTTTGGGAAGTGTCCTTATGCAGAAGGACAAGGTTATATCTTATGCTTCCCGCCAACTGAAGCCACATGAGAAGAGCTATCCGACTCATGATCTGAAGTTGGCAGCTGTTGTCTTTGCTCTGAAACTATGGCGCCACTACTTGTATGGCACCAAATGTGTGGTATTCACTGATCATAAGAGTCTCCAGTATGTTTCTACACAGAAGGAGCTCAATATGAGGCAACGCAGGTGGATGGAATTGATTAAGGACTATGATTGTGAAATCAAATACCACCCGGGCAAGGCTAACGTGGTGGTTGATGCTTTAAGCCGAAAGGGCTCCACAGAAACCGTTAAATTCATGAAAATCACCATTGTTTCTGATCTTATCACTCGTTTGAAGGAGGCTCAGCAAGAAGCCTTAACAGAAGCTGATCTGAAGGCCGAGGTTATGACAAAGATGAAGGAGCAGCTACAAGATGACATCAGGGGTTTGAAGACATACAGGTCCCGAATCTGGGTACCTAGCATCGGAGGGAACTGTGTTCGAATACGGTGGCTCGTGGGATTCTCATTTGCCTTTGATTGAGTTTGCTTATAACAACTCATATCATTCTAGTATTGGTATGCCACCGTATGAGATGCTTTATGGTAGGCGTTGTCGCACACCTACTTGTTGGCTTGAACCAGGGGAGAAGCAATATGCTGGACCTGATGTGGTCCAGATTACAGCAGATAAAGTTAAGCTTGCACGTGAGAAGCTTAAAGCAGACAAGGATAGGCAAAAGATGTATGCTGATCCTAAACGTAGGCCGGTTACCTTTGAAATTGGTGATCGGGTATTCTTGAAGGTTTCTCCCTGGAAGGGTGTTATCAGATTCGGAAAGAAGGGAAAGCTGAGTCCGAGATATATTGGTCCTTTCAGGATTATCCAGAAAGTTAATCAGCAGACAATATCTTTGGAGTTACCTCCAGAGTTATCAGGTATTCATAATACCTTCAATGTCTACTATCTTCGTAAGTGCAAGGTGGATGAAGATCAGTTTCTACCTCTGCATGATCTGAAAGTTGATTCTTCTACACGGCTCGTGGAAGAACCCGTCGAGATTATGAACACGAAGACTAAGCGGCTGAGAAAGAAGACTATTCAGCTGGTGTTGGTCAAATGGAAGCACAACCACAGATCAAACATGACATGGGAGACCGAGGAGGATATGAGGGCCCGCTATCCCCATCTGTTCACTTAAAGTAGATTCCGAGGACAGAATCTTTTTAAGGGGGGTAGATTTGTAACAACCTCAAAATGGGCCTAGTCGTGTTCGAATCTGGTACGTCTAGAATTCCTATTAAATATTGAATAAAAGGGATTAAATATATATAATTGATTAATTGGGAAAATATAAGAAAATAATAAAGAAATGATAATATTAAAATATTATGATAAATAGATAAGAATAATAAATTATTAAATGGTTTAAAACGAGGTTTACAAAAATATTCCCGTTAGTTAAAATGGGTATTCGTGCGTTAAGTTGTAAGTAGGAAAGGGGAACAAAATACCTACTTATGGATAATAATAACCCACAAGTGGGCATATGGTAGCTAACTTCACGTGAGCACCCCTTTTTCACAAACACAGACAATTTCCAAGTCTTGACTTTGTGCTCCTTGTGTTCTTGGTTTGCAATTGAAGGTGAAGGCTTCAACAATTTATCAAGTGATCTGATTTCTTGCTGTAAATACCAAGTTCAATCTGCTGTAATCTTCTCTTCACCATCTTCATCTTCAAGTAAGCTCCATCTTCAAGTTCTTCATGTTTTTGACCATTTAGGTCAAATGGGTCAAATTTGCAATTGACCTCTACAATTTGTTCTAGTGATTCTAATATGTTCCTATACCATTTCTAAGTTATAATCAATCAAATTCTTGAATTTAAACAGAGTTTTTCATGGTGTTCTTGAATTAAAGTGCAAATGGGTCAAAATGGAGATTTTGATCCCAATCCTTGAATTTGATGTTAAAGTATGAATTGGTAGTTGTTTCTAACTTAGTTTAAGTGCCAAAGTAGTTTGTGAACACTGGAAATTGGATTGGAATCGATTTGGTATGTTTTGGGGTTGAAATGGCCAAAAGCAGAGGCTGGAAATCTCACTGGTCTTTGCAGACATGCTTGCGGGCACAAGGATCACCCTTGCGGCCGCAAGGGGCACGGCTTACGGGCGCAAGGGATAGCCTTGCGGCCGCAAGGACCTCCTTGCGGGCGCAAGCAATTCCAAGCCCTTGTGGGCGCAAGCAGTCATGCTTGTGGCCGTAAAGGACCCTGTTCCAGCATACAGTTTGCTGTTTCGGGTTGTACTGATATACGGGATGTTTGTTTAGGTACTTCCGTTGATCCAGGAGCTTCTGTAAAGTAGCGTTTAGTATTCTAACTCGACAGGTGAGTGCCTTATAACATAACGATTAATATATCTATAACATATATTAACAATTAATGACACGGAATTGTATACTATTGATTAGTACACGCACTTGTTTAAGTGTAGAATTGCATGATAATGCTAGAACATACCATGTTGACACAATATAGTATGCACTTGATTAGGTGTATGCTATGATGATTATTGAATATATATGCGCGCATTGATTGATGATTCGATTGAATCAAATTGTTTGTTTGTGATTGATCCGGATCTTATGGACAAAGCTGTCCTACAAGAACAAAGCTGTTCTACTTAAGGACAAAGCTGTCCTCTTCGGGTATAGCTGCGGCTGTACAACAGAGGAATCGGTTGATTCCAAAACGCAACGGTGGACGCTTAACAGCTCCCCCACCGGATATGTTACCACCCGAGATGCCAGCTCCCCTACAAGATATGTTACCACCTGACTACGCCAGCTCATCCCGAGATGCTAGGATAGAACTATCTGAGCATGATTGATAATATGTAATTTATTTATGTTGATCGCATGCTATTTGAGTACTCACTAGCTATTATAGCTAACAGATGCAACACCCTACATGTGTAGATGATCCTCAGTGAGCTCGGGACCCTGCGGGTAGTTTGATTTCTTTGGAGGAACAGTTTGTTTGTAATAACTCTGATACAATGTTGTTTGAATTTGATAATGCTCGACCGGATAAGTAACAGTAACACCAAACTTGTTTGTGGCATATTTTGATTGTAATATATTTGCCACGTGTTTTCTATTTCCGCTGCAAGTTTTTAATTGAAAATGATAAATTAATATTTTAAAAAGAAAAATTTGCTTCTCAAAACTGCGGTGTTACACCAACTTAAACCTTTTATGTAATTTAAAATACTCTTCAAATCTAACTTAATCACATAAGTGTCATAGCCTATCTTAGCCTTTAATTAAATGATCCGATGATTCTAAATGCTTCTTGCACTTTTTGCTAAAAAATGAGCTTTTCACATAAACCTAGCTCTCTCTAGATGTAGAGGTATGTGTTTTCCCATTATTTGATTCATTAATGTTATTGAAGTTCTTCAAAGTGCTCGTGTAAAGGTTTTCACATTAAATCGTGGAAGCAATTCATCATGTAAAATAACATTGAATGGGCAAGTCGGGTTAGGTATCCGGTTGAAACCATCTACACTAATTATTCGAAAAAACAGAATAAATCTCGTATGTATATACCTCGTTCTGTTTCAAACCATGTACATTAATATCCTTGAAATTTCTTAAAGCCTTCACTTTCTTGAGCTTTTCTATTACACTCTATAACATTTCTTTTACCTTTCTGATAGTTCTTAGCTTTCCATGTACCTTTTGATGTTCCAAGGACAACAACTCAGGTCCTGCAATTAAGTTGTTACTCTTATGGTAATCTAAGATTACAAAATGTAAACGGTTTAATGGTTAATGAGCATTAGCGGCGCTCCATAAATAGTAATTCCCTTGATTTTGCCCTCGTTCCGGTCATCAATTGATAACTCTTCCAAAGAATGAGAGGTCTTGTCATTGGAATCCTGCGTATCATCAACTGAATTTCTGCGTGTTCATCAATTGATAATTCTTCCAAAGAATGAGAGGTCTTGTCATTGGAATCCTGCGTATCATCTGAATTCTGCATGTTTCATGGTTTAGTGTGGGAATCATTTTGGGATAGACCTTAAGCATATGTGACTGAAGACCAAAGTGCAACTCACAGAAAAGATAGTAATGAAGGAAATAAGGAATGTTGAGTAGAATTGGAGAACACTCTCTTCCATTCCCGGATCATAATTAAGAAATTAAGCTATATATATAAATATGGGATAATAGATATCAGCTATAAAACTAGTCAAGAAATATCACATTGTAGGTCCAAGATTGAGCAGGAATTAAATTTACCAGATCGAAGGACGTGATTTACATTAGATCCAAGGGGTAGTTAATTAGATTTAACATACAGATCAAATTGAAAAGATTAAGAACATTACCATGTACAGTCAAACTGCACTTATAATCATTGTTGAAATGCTATGAACAATTAAACAATTTATAAACTTCTTCATCTCCACTTTATTTTGTTTCTGATGATGTTCCAAAGCACAAAGCCAAGTTGTATGACAATTGACAAACCACGGGTTTTTGAATCCAACTCTATTGGATTGAGATTTTGTATCAGATTTGTGATGTTTAAAAATTTTAGCATTCGAATCTGCAGGCGATTAAAGTTCATGTGATGTCATCATGGTTTGTGATGATTAAAGAAATACATAATGTTGAATTGGCAAAATTTAGACCTTACCAACGATTTTTATCGGTAGTCAAATGTCATTAGTATAAGTGATTCGAAATGTTAACAGTAAACGTCGAGTAATATTTTTTCGTTCAAACTTGTCACAAAAAAGATGGTATGCATAAACCTCATATGTTAGCTGGGGCTTATATTGATGACAGAAACAGAAACTAAAAGCATCCTGAACAGTAAACAATTCTTGGAACTGATTGTACTGTAATAATAGTTAGCTATTAACTGGTTAATATAAACTTATACTTCCATCCTAAATATCATCCCAACACACCGGCCATCACTGAACATATAAAATCAAGTGAACACTAAGAAACAGAAGTTAGATTAATAAAATTTACGTGCCTACATGAATGTTACGTAATTTCCTAATTATGTGTTTAAAGAATTTCCTAGCGCGCATATTCTTTTCTCTAATAAGCATGTAATGCATGACCAATTATGTGTTTAAACTTTAAAGAATATGTATATATAAATATATCACACACAAATCATCTGTCTGGATTGTAGGGCAATACACAAATGCAAGATATATCAGAAAATTAAAGAAAAACCGGTTCATATAATTCGTATTGAAAGTAGTCCTCAACGACACATTTCCCTTCAATCCTAAGTGCATTCTCCCAATCAAAGTGATCTGATTGAAAAGCTCTTCAACAACATTATAAGGCTGCCTGCCTGACTTCAATTCCTCTGGCCAGTAGTACCTCTGCACTTGGTCCATCATGTTATTTGCATCGTCACTGAACACGATCTGCATTAGATAAAAAGCGTTAGATCAAATGAAAGATCATAATTAAGTAAAGCTCTTTATAGAACAAACAAAGCCCCTGCAATCCATATAGAATCTAATAATTATACAGAAATCATAAGAGATTTGTTGGATTTAATCGGTTCAGTGCTCGTGTTGGTTTCAACGTATGCAGGGCTGGAAGAAATAATAAGTGTTTATTATTCTTAATAGTTATGTTTCTTATTAATTATTTAATAGTTAGAATTAGTAAGTCAAATTTGACCGCGTTTTATGTACATGTACGTTGGGCATGTGCATGTGAGAGTGGGTCAAGTAAGATTTTTGTTGCTAGTTTCCTGGTCCACGTCGAGTTTGTGGAGGCTATTTATAGCCTTCTCTCTTATTGAATAAAATGACGTATTGCAAAATGT
The DNA here is from genome assembly GCA_038502395.1 of Dittrichia graveolens. Taxonomy (NCBI): domain Eukaryota; kingdom Viridiplantae; phylum Streptophyta; class Magnoliopsida; order Asterales; family Asteraceae; genus Dittrichia; species Dittrichia graveolens. The sequence continues at coordinate 7,273,817 of JARJIL010000008.1, read as the reverse complement.
AGTCTTTTGGTGGGTTGGTTTTTTTCTCTGGCAGCAGCCATCACAAAGGTTTTGCTGCAAGTTTCTTCTCGTGTGTCAAGTTTAGTTTATTGTGTGTGAGTTTTACTCTCTGATTTCCAACACTTGGTATCAGAGCAAGGTTCTGTTCAAGGGGTGTAAGTCGTTTTGATAGCAAAGAGTGGTAGTCTTCATCTTGATCAGGTGTGTTCCGTGTTAACGAGAGCCTAACCAGAAGCGTAAAAGAAAAGCATAAGAAATCAGAAACGGGTGGGTTTTTGGTTTAGCTTGCTCGCGGGAAAAGAAAACGGAAGAAGCGGGAGCTTTGTTTTCTTTGTCGGTGGAAGAGTTTGGGACTGTCACAAGGCGTAAAAGTAGCGAGAGACTAACCGGAGGTGCGTGTCAAACGGACAAGAAGAAATCAAAGCAGGTGGCTTTGAGTTTGGTTCGTTTTGCGGGTGATGGAAGACGGAAAAAGTGGTTGTGACCTTGTTTTCTTGATCGGTGGAAGAATCTCTCGTGTGTGGCTATCAAGACAAGGAAGGAGGAAAAACACGGTGTGAACATTATGGAGGTGGCGGTTCAAATCGGGTGGCTTTGGATGTGGTCGGGAAAGAGGTCGTGGATCCGGGAAAAGTCGTGACGTTAATGAACGTGTCCAACGGTATGCCATGTTACATGTTACCGGTGTGGTGAAAAATCAAAAGAGTTGAGGTAGTGACATTGGATGTGACCGAGGTGAAGGTCGGGTGTTCGGGAAAGGTCGAGAATTAAGAGGTGTCGGCGTTGTTGTGAATGAATGAGTATGTAACTGATTAAGGGGGTGATTGTTGGATTTAATCGGTTCAGTGCTCGTGTTGGTTTCAATGTATGCAGGGCTGGAAGAAATAATAAGTGTTTATTATTCTTAATAGTTATGTTTCTTATTAATTATTTAATAGTTAGAATTAGTAAGTCAAATTTGACCGCGTTTTATGTACATGTACGTTGGGCATGTGTATGTGAGAGTGGGTCAAGTAGTTAGATTTTTGTTGCTAGTTTCCGGTCCACGTTGAGTTTGTAGAGGCTATTTATAGCCTTCTCTCTTATTGAATAAAATGACGTATTGCAAAATGTAGTCTTTTGGTGGGTTGGTTTTTTTCTCTGGCAGCAGCCATCACAAAGGTTTTGCTGCAAGTTTCTTCTCGTGTGTCAAGTTTAGTTTATTGTGTGTGAGTTTTACTCTCTGATTTCCAACAAGATTAAGCCCAAACACGAATGAATTTGTTGGTATATAATCCGATCGTATCCTACTGCTTCTATTCTCTTGATTGTTAGACACCATGATTAAAAACAAGAACGCTAAGTATGAATATGATGAAACAAATATGCAGTAATACATATAACACAGGAACAAATTGTATAGTAATATCGGATATAGATACAACACATTTGTGTGCACAATGGCATATATAAAGCCACTGTTTTGGCGGTTACCCTTGGCACCATAAACTGCCTTTTGGCAGTTGACGGTGGTGCCCTATGGTGGCTAAAATACCCGCCATATACGTGTGTGTTATGTACACTTATTATAGGTACTAATAAAATAGTATATGTCTTTAATTAAACACTAATATTTTATGAATAAACATTAAAGAAGTCTAACATTCTCCCTCCTACCGTTTAATCATTTAAATTTTCAAATGATGATGAAATCATCATCTGCATCTTCCTTGTTGCTGCTCCTTGTTTCCGTTGAGTCTCCAACATGCCTTCCTTGTAGTTCATCAAAGTTCACCTCACTAGTAACTTGTTTTCCTTGATCAAACACGATCTGCATCATCCTTCTTTCACTGTAACAATTCATATGTAATGCTTCCTCCTGTTTTCCTTCTATTTCAGTATCTATAACCCCACCGGGTAAATCTTCACTTTTAGGCAAGCTCTTGGCTACTATCTCTCATTCACCTAGGCATTCTTCGGCCTCTGGTTTCAAATCATCTCACGAATGCATAATAGCTATTTCACAATAAGCTCCTAAAAGTCCCAAGTAGGTTGCATATACTTCACATAGTTTATTTGAAAACGCTCAGGGAAGTTCCATTTCATCTGCCACTTGTTTCCATTTGTTCCTCACTACTACACAAGCATGTCCACCCAATCTCCTTACAGCCAAGTAAAAATCCAAAAGATTGATCTCAATCTCATTGATCTTTACGGGTAATAACCTTTCTTCACAAGTTAAATATTCTTGATAGAACCACATTATTAACTTTTCGAAATGCTTCTTTACCATAACCTTATATCCTTCTTATCAGGCTATCAAAATCATTTTTAGATGGTACTCTTTTGCGTTCTTTACCATCTAAAATCTCTTGAATTGACAAATTAGCAAAAGTAAAAGAATCAAAGTAATTTATCACCTCGTTGATAGCCCTCTCTTTAATGAGATCAGTCGCTGAAGATCTTTGTTGTAACAATCCCTATCCTTCCTGTCTTCATCTGTCAATTCCTCTTCGAATTGCCTCTTCAACATGCACTTTGTTCCTTTGATAATCACCTTAAAGCCTTGAACCACTAATTGACTTAAACTTAAAGTATTGAACCCCACATCTGGTACATAATAAACTCCTTGAACAACATAATTTCTTGTTTCTGTTGACACCATTACTTCTCCAAAACCATTTACCTTCAATCCTTGTTCACTTGTTCCAATTGTTCCAGCCTTAAAATGTACAAATTTATCTAAGTTGGGAGTCATATGTCTTGGGAATTCACTTGAACATACCACAAATCATCCCATCCTCTTTCATTTGAACCTATTATTAACCAGTTTGTTGTTGGAACAATTTTGTTATTGTAGAGATCATTTTTTTGTGTATAATCTTTAAAACCTTCGACTGTTGTAGACTTCCTCGGAATCTTCTTTTTGATAAAAATGCCTTCTTGTTTGGGCAGTTCCAGTACACATGCACACGCTTAAAACATAAATAACAATGGGCTTTCTTCATTCTTTTATCGGGCATAGTACAAGGTTGAAATTTACTTACAGTGGGATCGTTATCTTGCAGATTCAAACGATCTAATTTCTTCAACACTTCGTTCCTCCGTTCATACCAAAAACTTCTATGACATCAATCACTTCCTTTGTCAACATGATGATATCCACTAATCTTTTCTATCAAGTCCTTGGCTCTGTATTTGATTTGCAAGTCATCGTTTTTGAATTCTCAAGGGTGGCATCCCCTGTAGACGTATTTGCAATCCTTACATTTCTAGTCTTTGTATTTATTGCCTTCAGGTCTTGTATTGCTTTTCCCAAAATCCTACTGTCGCTCTAATACCATGTTGGGATTGAAGTCACACAAAATCGTAACGAGATATCAATTAAGCAAACTGGATATGCAAACAAAATACTTAGAGATACAGGTATGTTAGATTGCAATGAAGCAAAGATACCTATGGAACCGGGTACAAAGCTTACAAAGATAAAAGGAAAGTATGTGGACACCACTGAATATCAAAGTCTAATTGGATGTCTACGATACTTATTACATACAAGACCAGACTTAAGTTACTCAATAGGGTTACTTAGTCGTTTTATGCAGGAGCCATAGGAACAACACATGAAGGCAATAAGACAAGTTCTTCGATACATCAAAGGAACAAAGAATTGTGGAATAACTTACAATCATGAAGAAGATAACAAGATAAAGGGTTAGTGATAGCAGCTATGGAGTCAATACCCAAGAAGGAAAAGGCACAACAGGCATCATTTTTTACTTTGGAGACTCCAATAAGCTGGAATACCGAGAAGGAAGGAACAGTTGCATTATTATCTTCTTGTGAATCAGAGTTTATTGCAGCCACAGCAGCAGCAACACAAGCACTATGGTTAAAAAGACTACTCGGCAAGATTACCGACACTACGGAACAAAAAGTCACTATATACATGGACAACAAGTCAACAATCGCTTTAATGAAGAACCCAGTATTTCATGGACGAACCAAACACATAGATACAAAGTATCATTTCATCATATAATAATGTGTTGAATGAGATGATATAGTTGTCGAGCACATTAGTGGAGATCAACAACAGCAGCATTAGAGGTGCTTCTTAGATGGTAATTTCCTTGATTTTGACCTTGTTCCGGTCATCAATTTATAACTCTTCCAAAGAATCAGAACTCTCTTCATCAGAATCCAGCGTATCATCATCTCAATCTTGCATGCTTCATGTTTTAGTCGGGGAATCATTTTGGGATAGACCTTAAGCATATGTGACAGAAGAACAAAGTGCTACTTACAGAAAAGATAGTAATGAAGGAATGTTGAGTAGAATCGGAGAACACTCTCTTCAATTCCCCTTCAGCAACATTCTTTTCAATAGCCTACATATGATGAATACACAAGGATTGTTATAGAATATCTATAAGCTCGTAATAAATATACAACTACATAACAATCTCCTGGGTTCCAATGACGGAACAGTAAATGTGTGTGTTGGCTCCTAACTAGAGAATTTGCAATTATTAGTAAAAAAGTCCTTAAATAGAAACATATTTTTATGGCTTCTAAGAAGCAATAGACTATTTGCCCCATTAATATACGTATCACAAAATCCGACCTCCTGTCATAAAATACGTACATCTGTGTAAAGAATCCAATATAACACATAATTCCCGAAGATCATAATTTAGTAATTAAGCTATATATATAAATCTGGGTTAATGGATATCAGCTATGAAACTAGTCAAGAAATATCACACTGTAGGTCCAAAAATTGAGAAGATTAAGAACATTACCATGTACAGCCAAACGTCACGTATTATCATTGTTGGAATGCTATGAACAATTAGCATTTTATAAACTTCTTCATCTCCACTTTATTTTGTTTTTGTTTATGATGATGTTCCAAAGCGGCACAGCCAAGTTGTACGGCAATTGACAAACTACGGGTTTTAGAATCCAACTCTATTGGATTGAGATTTTGAATCAGATTTGTGTTGTTTAAACTTTTTCGCATTTGAATCTGCAGGTAATTAAAGTTCATCTGATGCAGGGCCGTTCCAACCAATTTTTGGGCTCCGGGCAGAAATCTAAAAAGGGGCCCTAAAATAAAAAAAAGATTTCAAATAAGTAAAAATTACATTAAAAATGTATTTCCTTAAATGAATAATAAAAAATAGATGACTTCTAACTAATAACCTAAGTAAGTACAAAAGGAACTAGGTAGCTATTTAACACTTTAGTAGTATAACCAAACAACAACGAAGCACAAAAGAAACTAATTAGTAGATTACTAGCGATTAGTAATCACTAATGAAACACTAATTAGCACTACCAGCAGATATCAAGTATCAAATTTTCAAATATTCTGTTATCAATGAGTCGGTTAATAAAATAGACAATTATCAATGAGTAAATTAAACATATCACAAATCACAAACACAATCACATTCAGATCAGCAATTAAATCAGCAATAAACTCAATAAGAAACTGATTAAACTTTATAGGATTAAAGAGTCTTATGCGCCTGATTGTTAAGTAGATGAATGATGACTTTTTTCTCTTTTTTAAGTAGCAACAATCTTTATTAGAAAACCATATGTTATCTCAAAAAACATATTTCCCCTGTTATTCTTAGGGTTCTTATAGATGGTTATACTACTTATTGAACACAGTACATCCATCCATTACATGTACTACTACATTCAAAGCTTTCAATAGTCAAACTCAGCACTTGTGGCCACACATCCTCATAATCTACTATAAACTAGATTGTTTGACTTCCAAACCTCCCCAATTGAGAGTCATCTTTTGATCATTCATTCTCATGTTTAACTTATCGAGTATTGCATCAGACCTCTCCCTTGCGTTACCAATGATAACCAACTCACACTTGGGTTTAGTTGACTCTCAATTTCTTGAAGCTTCATGAATGATGACTTCTGATATTCTATAGTGTATGTATTCTATTCACTTTTGATTCTGAATTTTTATTTAACTTTTGATAACTGCATTTCCCTAATTTCCAGTATTTGAGTTCTGAGTGAGGAATCAAACCAATAATCAATTGATGAACTATGAATCTTGGTTTAAAAAAGTGTGCCTGAGGCGCTGAGGCGCTTGAGGCGTTGCGAGGCGCTGGAAATATCGCATCACGTAGGCGAGGCGAGCCGAATGAGGTGAGGCGCTGTGAGGCGTTATGCCTCAGGTGAGGCGCGCCTCAGGCGCTTTTAACGCCTCCTGTATGTTGGTATTCTGGGCTTAGAATTAAATAGGCTTCTATGTATTTGGGCTTGGGAATTAGGTTGTAAGTAGTCAGGCCCATGTTCGATACCAGTATACCACGCTTTCTTTCCCTGGTTCGACCTTCGACCGAAGCTGCAGCCCCCTATTTCGTGCCTTCCTCTTCGATTGAAGCTGCAGCCCCCTCGCTTTTCTCTTGTTCGACCCCGCTTTCTCTTCCTCTGTTCGATTGGAGTGTCAAGATGTTCGATTGAAGCAGGTCTTTCATCTTTGTTCGAACTTGAAGTTTCTGAAACTGAAGTAGACTCATCTTTGATCGATTGAGTTTAGAGAACTTATTATGTTAAGACTTGTTATGATTGTGATTTTACTTTTGGAACTACTTTACTACTTTTGGTTATTAGTGATTAAGTGAAGTACTTAAATTGTTGAGTATTACAAATTATGTGAAATTCTAGAATAAATTACAAGTATTTTTTAATACTGAACGCCTCAAGTGCGTGATGCGCGCGCATCACGCCTCGCGCCTCGGCTTCTAGACCCTCAACGCTTCGAAGCGCCTCGCGCTTTTTAAAACCAAGCTATGAAGCCCTAATTACAGCAGAAAAATCGAATCGATCAACGAATAACAAGAAAGAAAGGACGGGTGACGGTTGCAACCTTATTGATTTTCTGACCGAGATGGAATTAAATCACTTGATTAATCTTGAATCCTTGATGTTGTCGTCTCACTAGCTTTAATATCAAATCCCTATCCCCGATGCGACGGGATCGTCATGTAGAAAGTAGCAGGCTTTAATCTCAACTTGGTGATGGTGCTTGGTGAGCGATGCTTGATGGTAGAGGCTTAAGCTCAGATCCACCATGGTGCTCAGTGAAGAGGTGTTGGGGGTGGGGGCTTTAACTTCAGATCATAAGGCAGCAAATTTAACTCTACTGTGTGTTAAAAAAGAGAGTGAAAGGCTTATGTGGGTGTTTAGAGATGGAGAGGGAGAGAGATGAACAGGGTGAAGTGGTGGAAGTCTAGAATTAGACGTGGAAGATGAATCGAGGGTAGGTGTGATCAAATGAAAAGTATTTTAGGGTTTGGTAAATGACTAACTTAAACCTTTTATTTAATTTAAATTAAATACTCTTCAAATCTAACTTAATCACATAAGTGTCATAGCCTATCTTAGTCTTTAATTAAATGATCCGATGATTCCAAATGCTTATTGCACTTTTTGCTAAAAAATGAGCTTTTCACATAAACCTAGCTCTCTCTAGTTGTAGAGGTATGTGTTTTCCCATTATTTGATTCATTAATGTTATTGAAGTTCTTCAAAGTGCTTGTGTAAAGGTTTTTACATTAAATTGTCCAAGCCATTCATCATGTAAAATAACATTGAATGGGCAAGTACGTCAGGTTAGGTAACAGGTTGAAACCATCTATACTAATTATTTGATAAAACGAAATAAATCTCATATATATACCTCTTAAGTGCTACATACCATGGTGCACTAACCTCCACTTGGAAGTTCAACTAATGCCTCCCATCGTTCTATTTCAAACAATGTACATTAATATCCTTGAAATTTCTTTAAGCCTTCACTTTCTTGAGGTTTACTATTACACTCTATAACATTTCTTTTGCCTTTCTGATAGTTCTTAGCTTTCCATGTACCTTTTGATGTTCCAAGGACAACAATTCAGGTCCCGCAATTAAGTTGTTACTCTTATGGTAATCTAAGATTACAAAATGTAACAGTTTAATGGTTAATGAGCATTAGCGGCGCTCCATAAATAGTAATTCCCTTTATTTTGCCCTTGTTCCGGTCATCAATTGATAACTCTTCCAAAGAATGAGAGGTCTTGTCATCGGAATCCTGCGTATCATCATCTGAATTCTGCATGTTTCATGGTTTAGTTTGGGAATCATTTTGGGATAGACCTTAAGCATATGTGACCGAAGAACAAAGTGCTACTCACAGAAAAGATAGTAATGAAGGAAATAAGGAATGTTGAGTAGAATTGGAGAACACTCTCTTCCATTCCCTTCAGCAACATTCTTTTCAATAGCCTACATATGATGAATACACAAGGATTGTTATAGAACAGCTATAAGCTCTTAACAAATATACAACTACATAACAGTCTCTCGGTTGCAATCACCAAACATATAAATATGTTGGCTCCTAACTAGAGAATTTGTAATTGTTGGTAAAAGTCCTTGAATAGAAACATATATTTTTTTTGGCTCCTAAGAAGCAATAGACTATTTGCCCCATTAATATATATATCGTATTACAAACTTCGACCTCCTGTCTTAAAATATGTACATCTGAGTAAAGAATCTAATACAACAGATAATTCCCCAAGATCATAATTAAGTAATTAGGCTATATATATAAATATGGGATAATAGATATCAGCTATAAAACTAGTCAAGAAATATCAGATTGTAGGTCCAAGATTGCGCAGGAATTAAATTTACGGGATCGAAGGATGTGATTTACATTAGATCCAAGGGGTAGTTAATTAGATTTAACATACAGATCAAATTGAAAAGATTAAGAACATTACCATGTACAGCCAAACTGCACGTATAATCATTGTTAAAATGCTATGAACAATTAAACATTTTATAAACTTCTTCATCTCCACTTTATTTTGTTTCTGTTTATGATGATGTTCCAAAGCGGCAAAGCCAAGTTGTATGACAATTGACAAACTACGGGTTTTTGAATCCAACTCTATTGGATTGAGATTTTGTATCAGATTTGTGATGTTTAAGCATTTTAGCATTTGAATCTGCAGGTGATTAAGTTCATCTGATGTCATCATGGTTTGTGATGATTAAATATATATGCAAAAGAATAATGTCAATTGATTTGTCAAAACTTTTTCGCTTTTTCTCAAAGAAATACATGAAAGTAGAATTTTAGTTACGGTTTTGTTAGTGACTGTTTTTCCCACCACAGAAGAAACCATAATGTTGAATTGGCAAAATTCAGACCTTACCAACGATTTTTATCAGCAGTCAAATGTCATTAGTATAAATGATTCGAAATGTTAACAGTAAACGTTGAGTAATATTTTTTCGTTCAAACTTGTCATAAAAAAGATGGTATGCATAAACCTCATTTGGGGCTTATAGTGATGACAGAAACAGAAACAGAAACAGAAACTAAAAGCATCCTGAACAGTAAACAATATTTGGAACTGATTTTAGATTAATAATAATTAGCTATTAACTGGTTAATATAAACTTATACTTCCATTCTAAAGATCATCCCAACACACCGGCCATCGCTGAACATATAAAATCAAACCTGAATGTACATAATTTCCTTATTATCATAAACATTCAAGTGAACACTAAGAAACAGAAGTTAGATTAATAAAACGTACGTACCTACATGAATGTCACGTAATTTCCTAATTATGGCAAGTGCTAATTGACTGCTTTTAGCCCAATATGTAAACCAACATTTTATATTCAAAATTTTAAAGAATTTCCTAGAATATTCTTTTCTCTAATAAGCATGTAATACATGACCAATTATGTGTTTAAAGAATATGTATATATAAATATACCAGTCCTCGCGTCCCTCACACTGCACCATGAAATCATGTGTCTGGATTGTAGAACAATTCACAAATGCAATACCTTCATATATCAGATAATTAAAGAAAAACCGATTAATATAATTCGATATCTATTTTGAAAGATTATATATAGAATATAACAATTAAACAGAAAACATAGGAGATTAAACTCACACAAATAAATTTAGGTGTTAAACCTCCCGTGCGAGGTTCGTATCGAAAGTAGTCCTCAACAACACATTTCCCTTCAATCGTAAGTGCATTCTCCCAATCAAAGTGATCTGATAGAAACAGCTCTTCAATCGTACCATCATGTTGTTTTCATCATCACTGAATACAATCTGCATTAGATAAAAAGGGTAATTAGATCAAATGGAAGATCATAATCAAGTAAATTAAGCTCTATATAGAACAAACAAAGCCCCTGCAATCCATAATGAATATAATAATTAAACAGAAATCATAAAAGATTAAACCCAAACAAGAGTGAATGTAAGTATTAAACCTCCGTATGAGGTTCGTATTGAAAGCGACAAAAGTAGTCCTTCCAAATTCGTAAGTGCATTCTCCCAATGAAAGTGATCAGATAGAAATCTGGCCGGCAGTACCACCGTACATGGACCATGACATTATCATCATCATTACTCTGCATTAGATCAAAGGGTTAGTTATCAAATAGAAGATCATAAAGTAAAGCTCTATAGAACAAACAAAGCCCCTGCAATCCATATAAATCTGGGAAATATCAACTTTGAAAAATCAGATTGCTTAAAAACTAAAGAATCTAACAGAACAGATAATTCGACTTTGAAATTAATTAACTAGTCAAGAAATATTAGATTGTAGATCCACAAATTGGGCAGGAATTATATTTACGTTAGATCAAAAGGGTAGTGAGATTTAACATACGAAATTGACATTTTATGATTACCATATGCTGCACGTAATTAATCATTGTTGAAATGCTATGAACAAATAACATGTTATGAACTTCATCTCCCTGCGGCATGAATAAGGATTCTAAGTTAATTCGCATCATATCATATATATGATCGATCGTACGTAGTAAAACAAAGAACAATTGATCGACAGACAAAAAAGAAATAAAGAATGCTTACACAGAAATACGCACGCCTATAATCTTCTAAAGTCGGAAACGGAGCGTTGTCCATCATTAGGGTAGCCGACGGCGGAGCCTGCAGTCCAACAGACTACAGATCGATAATATGGCTGATGAGCAAAGAGTAAATTAGGGTTTTATAATTTGGCGCAGGTGTGTAGTGTTCTTCAATTTTCTTTTTGAACCCTTCGCTTATTCCTTTTGTCTACTCTCCTCCTCTCTTTCTCAACCCCTTGCTCACCTTTTCTTCCTTAGATTAATATTACGTAATGACGTAAAAGTTGTCATATTATTCTAATATGGTACTTAAATTATTTTTCTTATACATATGACTATTTAATTTGTTAAAAACATATTAATATACTCTTACATCAAATGTTATTCCGAGGTAAAAACCCTAATTTGATGTCTTTCCTTACCATATTTCTTTAGTGGTGCATAAGAAACTAGGGAAATTATTTATGACTATACATTAAGGCTGTCTTTTTTATAAAAATTACGAGAAACATTTTGAATCATTAGTTAATTTAATCAAAGGTCAATAGTGTTTATGATATTTTTGAAATTAATAAGATATAAAAGGGGATTAGTTTAAACCACCAAAGAGTATGAAAGTCTTTTTAACACGATATTAAATCCAACCCTAATTAGTAATTAACACCCCCTCCTTATCGGTTAGCCAATGTTCTGTTCTCTCTATAAGCCAACTTTCACATCTTTCGTTCCCCCTACAAAACGCCACCATTGCCGTTGGTCACCATCGATGATCACCCCACCACCATTGATGTTGGTCTTATGACGACCATGTTTTATTTATCTACTCAAAAGCAACCACCATCATCGGGTCAATCCCCATCACCATCATCACATCGTGTTACCACCGCCCCCTTGTACTTTCACCATCATCTCACGTCACCTCCGCCATCATCACACACCGCGAAGACTACCTCCCCAATGTGATGGTGTTTGTTTATTATAAATATGTGGGTTTATTTTGTATATAAATCATTTGAGTATGTTTATTTAGGTTTTTTAGTTCGTTTAATATGAATTAGATTTTGATCTCTTTTTATTTTGTTCGGTACTCAAACAAGAAGACTTAGGTTCTTTAAAAGTTTGATTAACAAGAGTACGTCAAGAACAATGGGATTTTGGGTTAGTTTATCTGTAAACACATATAAAATTTATAATCTTTTTTATTTGGAATGTGTCAATGATGAACATATATAAAAGTTATTACTTTTTTAATCGAAGATTGTAAAACGTGCTACTAAAATTTTGTAGTTTTTATTGATGTTCATTAGCATACGCATACAAATTATCATTTCTCTAAAGAGTAAAATTCTGAAATCTATGTTGTTTTTCGTAAATGTATAGTTAAACACACATATAAATGATGACATAATATGTGCATGTTCATTGATGAATTAAAGAGGGAACTCGAGATTATTCGTTTCCTTTTTGGTTTTTAAATGATCTCCATAAGGTAAAGTTGACCATGTTTATTAGTGAACACAAAATTAATAATTAAAAACTTGTAAATAATTTTTAATTTAATTTATTTTATCTTGTTTAAAATTTATGTGAGAGTAAAATAGGAGATAGAGAGAAATAGATTGAAAAGAAAAAAAACACCTTGTTCGAAAGAAAAAATAAATAACATGATTAACTAGGCCATTAGATAAATACAAATAAGATGCTAAGATCGCATTTTTTGCAACAACACGTACACACATAGGGTGTGTTTGGCGAAACTAGCTGAGGGTGGGCTAAATAATTGATAATCTCAATTTCAATCTATAAGCTACTTGAAAAAGCTTTTATTTTGGGAGCTCCCGTAAGCTCGTTGCCGAACACACCCATACAGACTGTGGTTCATGGGAGAGACCCGAGAAGTGCGTGTGTGGCCCTTGATTAACTTAATCAATTGGTAATATTACTAACGTCATTTTCGCAAATAAACCAATATATAATGGTATTATTTAAAATAATAAAAGCGTAATTTAGACATTTAAAACCATACTATTTATCTCTCCTCTCTCGTATCTCCTCCCTCCTCCTATTATATACATAAACTACCTAGACCCAAACCCTATGGTTTACACAAAATTACAAATTTAGTCCTTGTGCAAAAATTATGACATTGATCCTCATAGTTTAAATTTTGTTGCAATGTTGGTTCCTAGTACATTTAAAAAGACTAAAATGCCCTTTGTCTTTTAATTTATTTGTACTTTTATTCCCATTTAAAAATACAATTATAATATAAATCTATTAATAAATAACTCAATAAATGTTAACAATTTTAATTATTACTTAATGTCTTAATTATTGTTTAATACATTTAAAATAAGTTAAACCATCACCTCCATCAACCACCACCTACCACCACCACATGTCACCTACCACCACCACAAGCCACCTACCACCACCACCATAGCCACCATCTATCCCATCACACACCACCAACCACCAATGAGGAAACCTTACTACCTCCGTCTTCACGAACCACTACCACTTTCACCGCCCCCACATCGATAAAAAATGAATAATACTAATGGAAGAACTCGTGATGATGAATCTCGTGAAGTCGTGAATGCACGAACCAAACTAATGAAGGAACACTAACAATGGACTCGAAATTGATTGAACGCATGAACCAAAGAATAATACTAATAGAAGAACTCATGATGATGAATCGAATGAACCTAAGAAGATCAAGTCATATGAGACCCTGAAATCAATAGTCATATGAAACCTAAAATCGATTGAGTCCAAGAACTCAAATCGACACACGAACCTATGGATTGAATCAAAGAACTCAAATCGTCCCAAGAAGATGAATCGTTTTTCCATTATATTAATACTTGATTTTCGGTTCTAGATTCATGCTTTTTTTCATTTCATAGATTGTTGCGGGTACAAGCCGGGGCGGGGAACAAAATGAGAGAGAAGGGATGATGGGGGGTGAAGATGGTGATGGTAAAATGGTAATATGGTCGGAGATGGTGCTGGCCGGGTGGAGTCGGTGGTGGCGGTGGTAGGTGTAAAACGAAAGCAAACGATAGAACCGGCAACCACACGGAGATAGAACTGGTGGTGGCCTTTTTGGAATCAAAGTGGAGCAGGGGTATTTTGCTTTTATTGTTACTTCTTTTAATAATAATTATTTATTAATAAAAAATGTTTTTTGAGTTAAATAAAATGAATAAAAGAAAGGGTAGGGGTATTTTCAACTTTTCAAGTGACATAAGCACTAAAATTGAAACATAATCTAAACCATGAGTATCAATGTGGTAATTTTTGAAGTACAATGACTAAATTTATAATTTCATACAAACCGCACGATCAAAAAATATAATTAACTCAAGAATATATGACTATTAATAATTTTGAAAATAAATATATGAGTTAAACAATACTAGCTTATGGACTCGTGGGTTATGGGTATTACATAAGTGAATCTAAAAAAATATAAAATTATATAAGGAATAATTTTGAATTAAAAAATCAATAATGTTGTAAATAACTTGAAAAAAAAAGTCAAAATCTCCACAAAGATTGTAAATAAATTACACAAGAATATAACTAATTTTTTTGAAGAACTTCTTTATATACAACATTTGTTGTTTGGTATGTAACATTGTTGTTGTTGTCACAAATCAAAACTTTTAAACCTTTCTTATTCTTCACACATAATACTACAACATATATGTAAAAACTGGGTTTTTCAGGTATAAACCAATAATCTATAGAGACTGGCCTTAACTTTTGTTAATTGTCATGGCAAAGCAATTCATCACACGAAATTGTCTTCATTGAAACTTGACTGGAATTTTCGTATATGATGGAATCATTTTCATTCTAGGATTATACTCAATAGTTCCAACATTCTTTTCAAAAATGATCTTTACCTCGATAATATGTGTTCCAAGACGAATAACTTGTAGCCTTGTTCCATTCCATAAGCCATTTGACTGGTTAATATTTTGAAGTAATATGACACGTACACTAACCTTTAAAGAAGGCTTGTGGTTTGGAAATCCTTATACTTTTAATGAGTTAAGTATTTCAGGAGAGTACAAAGATTCTTCAAAAGCATCTCACAATTTTGTCAAACATACTGAATCAGAACTAAAGTAGGTAGTTCCCTCTTTGTCAATCTTTGAAAGCATGTAATCGTTCAAATACTCAACATCATTATTTATTGGAACCAAAATTGCCCGGTCTTGAAAGTAATTCTCATCATAAAGATGATTTGAAAAAGATGGGTACGTATACAACATCAGTAATCGAATGAACATGATCTCCATTTGAATTAATCTAGACATCTTGAGGAAATTGTATATTAGCTTCTCTATCATTTGGCCCACCAACATTTCCCTCTCCTTAGCTTCTCTATCATTTGGCCCACCAACATTTCCCTCTCCAATATCTAAGATCCAATCAGCAAATTTCTTTGTCTCTTCAAAATCCTCATTACTTGAACAGAACAATATTGCCAAATATAAGATGAATTGAAGCAGGTGTTAACAATATCTTCTCTTCTTCCTTTACGAATAACAGACATAATTTGTCTAAAGCCACCTCCAAAGACGACGACTTTTCCACCAAAAGGAATTGTACTATACTTTGTATCAAATTTATGTCTTAATGTCTTGTCAAACGCTTCAAAAAAATGTCTATGCATCATTAGGGCATCATCCCATATGATAATATCAGTTTTTCTCAACAAACCAGCCAAGTTACTATGGGAAGAAATATTGCAAAAAGAACCTTCGTTCAGGTTCATTCGAGTAGCAAACCTTGAATGAGCTACTCTACCCCTTGTAAGTAATAATGAAGCAATGCCACTTGAAGCAACATTTATTCTATCTTTCTTTTAGATCGATGACGTGCAGATAGATCTTCCATAGTCTTAACGTACCACCATGTCCATAAACAAAGAATACACCACCTTTTCCTCGTATAACGGCATCATTCATTTTATTGTATCTAACCTTTTGTTCTTGTGTCATCGTGCAGAAAAGTCGATCATGTTCTTCTTTCAACAAACTTTTGTCATAAGATAATTCCGCTTAAATCAACACTTAGCAAGAATCTTCAACATCATCAAGATCCATAAATGGCATATTTGGTATCATTTTTAAAGACATCCCATAAACTTTTAACAAATTTTAAATATTTGCCAAAACAATATTTCTTATGACACTTTCATCCATCTCCAAACCTATAAAAAACATTGAAGAATAAATATTTAAAATAATAAAAACAAGTTTTTGTAAATACGAAACTTGGAAATTTGTTAATATGAATTTAAAAAGTTAACTGGAATTTGAAGCTCTCTACCCCAATTATGAAAAATATCATCACATAGAAATTGTCAAGTTTTTTCCCATACATAATTAGGCATTGACAAAGTATGTGTAGTTATTAGCATAACAAAGAAGGACCTAGAGTACAAACCACTTGCCCACTTAGATATTTCTTCTATGAAATCTATATATTCTTTGTCATCATCAAGCAGACCAATAGCATAGCAAACATCACTGAATGTATCGTAAGTGATATTGTTAACTCTCTTGATATCTTCATAACATGTAGGACCTTTCACTTTGTTAAGTAATATTTTCAGATATAACTCACCGGTCTTGAGAGGAACATAGCAAATTCTACAAGAGCATATCCTCTTTTTCTTTCTATCCATTTTTTTATTCCAAACGAAATGTGTTGGAAATTCTACATATGTAAAATTCCTAGCACGTTCATTTGTTATATTTATCTCCATCCACTTAACAAACTGAGAATGACTATCAGAAGATTTTCCTAATATATCAGACACATTATTTATTGGCTCATAGCAAACAACTTCTTCTTCATCAACATTAAAAGAGAGCCTCTCAATATGAGGAGTTTGGTAATGTAATTCAAAACCAAAAAGTCTCTATGCAGCTTCGCATGCAGAAACATATCGACAATCAAAATAATTCTTGATTTCATTTTCATCATTATGATCATCATCTTATGTATTTGAAGAATTCTTATTAATGTTAGAAAAACCAACTGTTATTCTATCATCAAGACCTTTATTTATATACTTGAATAGGTATTTAATAGATCCAAGTTGGTTACACCATTCGATGTTGATATGACACTAGAATCTTTTAAGTAGAACAACGTTATATCCGACAACATACCTCTTAAAATATTTTACAATAACATTAATTTTAACAAAAAAAATTTAAACAGTTTTAAATAATATGAGAAAATATACAAAAAATAATATTATATATTATATATACTTGTTATCTAATTGAACACCATTTTTTTCAACACATGTTCATGTACCTCGATGTAGGCGTAGGTAAACAACATATCCGTAACTGTCAATGTACGTATAGTTATTAAAGTTTTTTGGAAACTTTTTTGTACATTTTTTTGCAAATTTGTACACGGACTCATGGGATTTTGTTCCCCACAAGGACCATAAATCATAAATTTTGAGATGAGTTTGTAAAGCTCTAATCTTCTTTATTAGGTATCTCATCACATATTATTCGATCAATATATTCAGGATTTGGCAATTTATCTTGCTTTCCAAGGAATAAACATATATGTGCATAAGGCAAACCTCTCTTTTGAAACTCCACAGTATAAACAACTAAAATAAATTAGAAAATAGAAAATGTTAATTTAATGTATTAAATATTCGTACCTCAAAATATAATATTTTAATATTGTAATATGGAAGCAAATAATAATAACATACAAATAGAATGTGCTCATCTTTTATCGAAAGATATTAAGTTATCCAACTTTAATTTAAAAATTCTGCTTATTGAATCCGGCCTATCTTCGGTTTGTAACACAAGTTTGTCTAATATTCTGCATAACTCAGGTCATTTTGGGTTGCAAGTGATTGTAATGAAAAGATCTGGATAATCATACCACTTTGAAAGGGTCATCGCATCTAAAAAGTTTTGTTGCATATGCCTTGTACCACGGATGAAAGAGGATGGAAGGATCACACGATTACCGACTAAAGACGAGTCACGTTGACCATGAGCACGAACTGTGTTTAGTTTGCTGATTGTAGAAAACCTAAAATTTTTAAATTTTTTTGGTTTGCTTTTATATAGTAGAGCCTTTGATTTTCTACTATTGTAAAGCATCAACCAAAAATTGTTGAAAAAGTTTTCGACTCATTAGCAATAAAGACTTTTCATCATCTCTTTGTTGCAATCTATATGCAAACCATTCTCTCATTGATACCTTAGTCCTACCACGTTGATCTAAACTTTCAACTTCTCAAAGAAATATATCAACTCTATAGCTATCTTCTCCATACGGAAAAAGTAAGGGATATTGAATGCAAGATAAGAAGGATGCAATTCACTTATTCGTTTTAGTTGCCTAGACTTTCTCCCTTCAATAATATCTCTTTTATCACCTTATCCATCTATATCACCTATAATCAAAGCTGTAACCTCATTTGCTGTTGGAAGATTATAAGTTCTTCCATCTTTCCCTCTTCTTCCTATTAACTAGTTATATATTCTCATCGGGGTTAATTGCAAACCGATCTTTTACCATTCTAAACTTCTTGACCAAAGGATTAACATCATGTAAGATAAGTTTAAGTGGTATACCTCTGCATTGAATTATGATCATCTGTAACATCATCATGTGCGGAGCTGTAAAAAAAATAAAAAGGTTGTTATAAATGATGTGCGTTTTACGTACTAGTTTTAAATTTATATTTTACCGAATTAATTACCAAAAACTGCACGAATAGGCAAGTGTACCTAATCGTTTTGTAATATAGTTAATAAGTCGGGTGTCGAACTTTTGGGGAACGGGAGCTAAACTGATTTTTATCAAATTAATATAGAATTAACTAAAATAACCTAATTAAACCAAATAAAGACAATTAAACTAAATAAATGCAATTAAATACTAAACTAAAACAATTAACTAAATTAAAGGGGAATTTGTAATCAAGTTTGAAACTTTATGGTACTAAATGAACTCTAACACTACTAAATACTCAAAAACAACCCAAGAGAGCAAAAAGCAAAGATCTTTATGGATTAAATTATCAATTAAAAGACTTTCCCTCCCTAGACTTGATTCTACTCTTTTCAATTGATTAAAACCAATTTATATTGTACAATGGATCATTCATTCAACATGTACCGATTTCTATCATAGCTATACTCTTGATCCAAGAACCTAGCTTTGTTAACCATGCAATTACTCAACTTTAATGGTCATGAAATTAAATAAAAGCATAATTAGACGTTTTAAGTTTGAATCAAACAAGATCTTACCTTTAATGATTAATCAAGTTAACCGATCATTATATTGACACACAAAGATCTCCATGCATCAATCATATACATTAAAGTTCCCATCTTGACATGTTTAAGCCTAGGATTTGATCAATCACTAGTCAATACTATTTATTGGTCCTAAATAGTTATGATTAAAGTTTAATAAATGGATTGGTCCTCCAATTTATACAAACTCAGATTATAAACATGCAAAAATAGTAACCATAACACATATGGATCTTTGGTGAGACTTGTAAGATAAATACATGATGAATTTAGATCCTAAAACATTGAATTAATCAATTAAAGTAGAGTATCATCTCCTCTAGGGAGGAAAACAGAAGAACTAGCCAAGAACAACCATATTCAACTTCTGGAAATTTAATAAAGACATTAAAAACAGAAAAGGAATGAAAGAACCGTAAAAAGCAAGCTTCCTAGCCCTTCAATCTTCAATTTATTGCTTCAATCCTTCAAGAACAGCCTTCAACACTCTAGCTTCTGGGACGTATTTTGCAAAGTAATGGTGGAAGAAATCGAGTGGTTAACCCAAATCAGATCTGGAAGTTCGTTTAAATACTTTTATGAAAACAGGGGTGTCGCGCCGCGACGGCCAAGTGTCGCGCCGCGATGAGCAATTGTATCGCGATCCCAACTCTTTTAAAATTCAATTCTGACATCATCTTATTGCGTCACGCGGTGACAGGTTGCTTGGTCGCGCTGCAACGACACTTGCAAGCAGATGAGCCTTATCCAAATGACTTCGTCCCGCCGTGATGAACAAGGGTGTCGTGCCGCGACCCCTGTTTTTGCGCCCGGTGACTTTTCCTTTTTTTCTTGGGCTTGGGCCTTGGGCCATAATTATTCTCTTCCTTTTCTCTTCTTTCTTTTTATGGTCTTCCTTTTCCTTTTCTTTTCTTTGGGCTTCTTTTCTTCTTCTTCTTTTATTTCTTTAAGCCTCATTTTATTTTCTTGATTTATTTTTCTTGATTTCTTTGGCTTATTTCTCCAATTAATTAGATATTTCGTCTCTTTAGCCTGCAAAACATAAAAGAAACGGTAAACGTATCTTTTTACAATTAAATACACATTTTCCGGCTAAAACCAACCCGATATCGCATAATATTTATATATATTTAATGCGATATCAATAAAATATACAGGTTTTAAATAATATATATAGATTAATACCTATAAGTATTGAATCTGTATGATTCTTCATGATCCGTATCATATATGTAGAGTTGCGAGAAGCATGGAATTTGACATCATTTGGAAGTAAACTACAAGCACAATGATAGTTTTATCCATGCAATCTAAAATTGTATGGACCATCACCCATATTATATCTGTTATATATTTTCCACCAATTGATATGAAGGAAAACATATTGTTATATTTCCTTATATTTTTAAGAAATTCCCTACTTTCTTCCGACTTACCGGGGAAAAAGATGTGAAGGAGAACATATTGTTATATTTACTAGACGTGAAAAAGATGAATTGAGGGTAGGTAGGATTAAATGGAAGCTATTTTAAGGTTTGGTAAATAACTAACTTGTCCTTTTTATTTAATTTAAATACTCTTCAAATCTAACTTAATTACATAAGTGTCATATTACATCTTAGCCTTTGATTAAATAATCCGATGGTTCTAAATGCTTTTTACATTTTTTGCAAAAAAAAACAAGGTTGTGTTTTGTAAGAGAAAAATTTTATGTTTTTTATTTTCTAGTTTCTCTGTGAAAAATGATGGAGTTTTTATTTTCTGAAAAAACTAAAAAAATTGTTTAGATGAGGGGGTGGAGTTTTCTTTTTCAAGAAAAAATGGAAAACATGTTTAGTTTAAGTGTTTTCTTGGAAAAGTTGTTTGAAAAAGTATAAGAATTTATAAAAGTTGAGGAGTTTGGAAAAATATGAAAAAGTATGGGAGTTTTTTCTTTCGTTGGAAAAATGTGCAAATGAACATGTTTATAAATTTTCAATTTTCTTAGAAAAATTTTCCACAAAAATGAAGGAATTTTGTGGAAGTGAACGCAGCCTAAGCTTTTCACATCTCCCTCTAGTGACTACTATGGGAAATATGTAGAGGTATGTGTAATATTATTTTTCAATTATTTAGAATTAAAGAAAATAATAAAAGAAGAAACTCTCAACAAAATCAAATATACTTCGATCATTTTAGTCATTAGACTACCACTATAATAAAATACAAATAATAAAAACTATGAACACAATAAACGAATTTTAGAGACAAGAGTAAAATTAGTAATAAACCGCATAAATCAGTTCTCTAATTTACTTTTGTTTTTTAATGAATACTAGGTCTCAAGCCCGTGTAAACACGGGTGTTTATAATGTGTTTGTTACGGGTTGTTAAATATATGTTTTTTTAAACTAAGTTACAAACTACGCATTTGAAACAACAAAGTGTGACTCTAGCAAGTGCACGAGAAACTCATAAGCAGAATGTTTGTTTCTTATCTACAATAATCGGTTGAGTTTTTAAATTTTTGTTGTTAAGAGTACACTTTTGTTAAGTGTTTAGTTACGTATTTGTTCAAATAACCATCCATGTTGTTGAAACGTAAATGCATTATAACATTTGTAACTAACCTACAATAATTGATATTTTGAGAATCATTCCTTTGGTTTTGCTAGGTTGTAAAGATATTTTGCATATTAATAATTTATAATGTTGAAGAAGTCGTAAGAGAGTATAAAGTAATGATAAATAATAATTGGTATTTAATAGTAATAAATATCATTAATGTGTAATAAATTTGTGTAGTTTAATAAATTGTTTTAGGTTATCCTAGTAACATATAAGTTACAAATATTTTTTCAAAAATATATAACAATTATGGACATGGGTAGATAATATAAATTGAATTTTATAGTTATAGGTTGCTATTTAAGTGTAATAATTAACATAAATGAGTAATAAATTTAAATTGTTTTATCCGAAAAATCCGATCCGAAATTTCGGATACACGAAATTCGGATATCCAAATTTTAGGATTTGGATTCGGATAGCATTTTTCCAAAATTTCGGATATTCGGATATCCGAAATATATATTTTTTTAATTTTTTTAAATAATAAATATATAATATGAAAAACATCCCTAGATGTCCAAAACTCCAAATCGATATCATATATACTTGATGATGCAGTTTCTACGTCGATCGATCGATTGATCTTGTTATTATATGTTTATTTTAGATATACTCTCAACAATCTTTTATATCTTTGTTTTTGCTCTTCATCTAGAGATTTTTGATTTCCTATCCTTAAGTTCCACTCGTTAATTATATTCTATATATAGCTTCAAATTGAAGAATAATTAATTAATTCGATTATACGTATATATAGTATAATTTGGTTGATGATCTAATTATGTGAAGGGTAGTTAATTAGTTTGTAAAAGTAGTTCTAGTTTGAAAAAAATAAATTAGTTTACGAAGGAATTGAATGAAGTTTGTAAAAGTAGTTCTAGTTTTAATTAAATTAATATTTAGGACATGTAATCTTAGTATTAAATTTCCGGGAGGAGCCTTGACCAGGAAAAACTCTTTGCAAAAAGAAAAACTTAATATTAAATTTTGGATATTTCGGATTATCCGATATCCGACTGAAATTTTGGATATCCGACTGAAATTTCGGATTCGGATATCCGAAAATGAACACCCCTAACACAGAACACGAAGAGGTTAATAATTCCAAATGAAAACTTATATTTTAAAACTCAAACCGAAATATATTATTTTCAAATGACCTAATTATCAAATGGTGAGATGGATTAGTGTTAGGGAAATACTACCAAAGATAATTAAGCAACTTATTTGATAAAAATAAAAAACAAAAAACATTAAGTTAAACGGTAGCCATATTAAATGCTTCAAACCTTTTCATTCTTCACAAATACAAGCTTCTTCTTCATAGCAATAGATCCTTCTATATCCCCATCTTTGTCATCAATATTGCGATGTTTTCTGGTTGAACCCGCGGTATTTGTTTTTTAACCAACCTTAGGAGTTACAATTTCACAATCATCAAGTAACTCAGGTTTATCACTTACATTACCAACGGGGTTGTACCCAACGTGTCTTTAACACGGATTTGTAACTTATACCTACGGTAAATATTACGTGTTATGTCTTGCAATAAGTATGTGTACAATACCAATAAAATCATAGTTATTTTTAATTTGGAATTCTTACCTACACTCAAAGCTAAAACCCGTTCAATGAATAGATTCATAAAATATTAGTGGAAAATACATTTAATAAATTCAAAAACAAAGAGGCTAGTAGGAATTAAAACAAATACACATTACACATACTTCTCACTTAATAAATGAAAACAAACTCTCCGGGTATAGCGTCCATCATTGGGTGTATCAATGAGATCCGTGTATCCACCTAACACCGACAATATCTGCAAACCAACACAACAAATAATAACAAAAAAATATGTAATACGACGTATTCCATATAATGTTAATGATAAAATTCAAAAACAAAATACATTAATCTAAACGGTAATCATCTCAAACCCTTCAAACTTTTCCTTTTCTTCACAAACACAAGCTCCTTCATAGCAATAGATCCTTCATAGCAATAGATCCTTCTACATCCCTATCGTTGTCCTCAATATTGCGACGTTTTTCGGATGAAACCGCGGTATTTGTTTTCGAGCCAACCTTAGGAGTCACAATTTCACAATCATCACTATCCAATCATAACTTTGTTGCTTGTATGGTCATCCTATATTAAAATTATGAAATAAATAAAGTAAGCTTCGTAATTCATTTTACTAATTATGTATTTTTCATTATTAAATAAATATGGTTAAAGACATAGAATTCTTTCAATAATTCAACCTTAATAGGAAAGTTTGCAAGTAACTCGGGTTCATCGCTTACATTACCAACGGATTTGTACCCGACATGTCTTTAACACAGATTTGTAACTTATATCTACAATAAATATTACGGGTTATGTCTTGCAATCGGTATGTGTACAATACAAATAAAATCATAGTTATTTATAATTTGGAATCCTTACCTATACTCAAAGCCAAAATCCGTCTAAGGAATAGATTTATAAAACATTAGGGAAAAATACACTAATAAATTCAGAAATAAAGAGGCTAGTAGGAATTAAAACAAATACACATTACACATACTTTTCACTTAATAACTAAAAACAAACTCTTCGGGTAGAGCGTCCATCAATGGATGTATCAATAAGATCCGTGTATCCATCTAACACAGCGACAATATCTACATACCAACACAACAAATAATAAGAAAAATTATGTAACTGATGTGCATTTTACGTACTGGTTTTAAATTTATATTTTTCCGAATTATTTACCAAAAATTGCACGAATAGGCAAGTGTACCTAATCGTTTCGTAATATAGTTAATAAGTCGGGTGTCGAACTCTTGGGGAACGGGAGCTAAACTGAATTTATCAAATTAATAAAGAATTAACTAAAATAAACTAAATAAAGCAAATAAACCAAATAAATATAAAATAAATGCAATTAAATACTAAACTAGAGCAATTAAACTAAATTAAAGGGAAATTTGGTATCATGATTCAAACTTTATAATTCTAAATGATCACTAACACTACCAAACACTCAAAAACAATCACAAGTAAGCAAAAAGCAAAGAACTTTTATGGATTAAATATCAATTAAAAGGCTTTCCCTCCCTAGATTTGATTCCACCCTTTTCAAGTTGGTTTTATTAATCAAAATTGATGCATTGGACAATTAATCAATACTATACCGGTTCCTATATTATTAAACTCTTGATCTGAGTATCCGACTTTTCTAATCATGCAATTAACTAATTAATTGGTCATTAAATCAATTAACTACACAATTAAGCATATTTAAGTTCGTATCTATCAAGATTTAATCTTTAATGATTGATTAGGTTACCAAATCATTTAATTAACACATGAAAGTCATCATATATCAATTCTAACACGTTAAAGTTCCTATTGTTTAACCCTAGGATTTGATCAATCACTAGTCAACACTAATTATTGGTCCTAATTAGCATTGATTAAAGTTAAATAAATGGATTGGTCCTCCAATTTACATTAACTCAGATTCTAAATATCTCAAAAATAGAATTAAAACATGCTAGGATCTTTGATTAGACTTGAAAGATGAATATAATGTAATTAAAGTCATAAATATGTAAAATTAACCAACTTGAAAGAGTTTCATCTCCTCTAGGGAGGAAAACAAAAAAACCTAGCGTAGATAGATCATATCAAACTTCTGGAATTCAAGAATAAACATAAATAACATGAAAGAATGATAAAACCTAAAGCAAAGCAAGATCCAAAGCCTTTAATCTTCCAAATTATGCTCCAATCCTTCAAATCCGAGCTCAAGCCTTCTGGGATGTGTTAATGGACGTATTTAGCAGAGTAATGGTTGAAGAAATCGAATGGTTAACCCCAAATCAGATTTGGAAGTTCGTTTAAATACTTTTCTGAAAATAGGGGTGTCGCGCCGCGACGAAGAATTTTACCCCGATCCCAACTCTTTGAAATTGAATCTTTGTCGTTATCTACACGCGTCGCGCCGCGACAGGTTTCTTTGTCGCGCCGCGACGACACTTGGCACCGGATAGGCCTTATCCAAACTAGTTTGTAGCACCGGATAGACCCTTTCCGTTGCGCCGGGTGAATTCTTTTTTTTCTCTTTATCTTGGGCTTGGGCCTTGGGCCTTGGGCCTTCTATATTTTTTCTCTTTTCTTTTCTTCCTTTCATTTCTTTGGGCTAAACTCCATTTACTTTGAGCTTTCTTTTATTTTATTTTCTTCTTTCTTTGGGCCCATTTATTTTCTTGATTTCTTTGGCTTATTTTCTCGACTTTCTTTGCACCGGTTGTTAGATAAATTTATCTTTTCGCCTTTTTAGCTTGCAAAACATAAAAGAAACGGTAAACGTATATTTTTACAATTAAATGCACAATTTCTGGCTAAAACTAACCCGATATCGCATAATATTTATATATATTTAATGCGATATCAAAATACCCCACACTTGAACTTTGCTTGTCCTCAAGCAAATCACAACTCTTTCCGGGCTTAAAATTTTAAATAGTAACACCATTCTCAAAAAATTAAATATAACTTACGAATGTCAAAAAGGTTGATTCAAAACAAAACACAAACTATACTTAGAATTATGCATATACCTATGATTAGATCCTCATTTACTTTCCACCACTCCTAATGAATACTTCTATCTATATACATCCGATCCTTAATTTAAAAATTGCATTTAAATTTAATTTGGTTAAGTTACCATTTGAAAATCCCCCGACCTGAAGACTTATTGCAGATTTCCAACTTTATTTACACATATGTTTTTTTTCTCTTTTCAGCTCTTTTATATAAGCATATGACTATCTATGAAACCCATGTAGCGAATCCTCAACTCAACCGATCCCAAACAAGTTGGCTTTAGCTGATTAGGTGTAGAACACCCCTCAGAGTTTACTAATTCGAGTTCCAAAGGCCATTTATTTGATTTATATATTTTTCTAGCACTTTTGCATATTTTTTCATTTTTGCGCATTGGCTTTTTTCACTTCTTTTCTTTTTTTTTTCAAACATATGCTTATAAAAATTGAAAATTCAACTGAGTCTATTTTGTCAAGCTTAGACTCAAAAAGGGCTTAACCTTATATTTTATTGCAGCAATTCAAAATTTAAAGATTGGATACTATAGACTCGAATTTCTAAAGAATAAGCGAAAAGGCACAAGCACTACACATAAAAGCTAAATATAACTATGAATTGTTTATAAATAAACAATCTTGACAATATTAAATAATATCTAACTTTTAACTCGAATGATATTAAAAATTTAAAATTTAACGCCTAAATACAACCAATAATTTACTACAAGGACAAATTAAGTTTCAAGCGAGAAATCTTTTTCTAACCCCCTACCCCACACTTAAATTGTACAATGTCCCCATTGTACACAATAAAATATATCAAGGTAGAAAAAGATTAGAAATAGCTCCCTGGATATTAGCAAGGCGAATGGAGCAAAAAAATGATTAGCAATCGCTGAACTGACTCCCAGCATATACGCACACTCCACAGAACAACCAAACATGCTGAAAAAGGTAAACAACTCATGCAAAGAATATTAGACAAATAGTAGAATTAACGAATTTTCATCATAAGATAAAAATAATCATCATCTCTCAGTCCTCATCCTCCGAGTCGTGACCCGCATGTCCAGACAGCCCCGACATGTGAGTATCCGAAGAGGGAAAGTGCGAACGCCAGTCTAGATACGGGGGAGGGTATGGCGTGAATGGCGGGGGCGGATATCCATAATGGTTGAAGATGTTAGACATACTGGAGTGCATATATTGCTGATTTTGCTCGTGCACTGACAGGCGAGTGCAAATGATCATGATAGTACCCCAGTCTATCTATTCTCATAGACATATTACCCATTTGGTCGGAAAGACGTTCTATCGACCCGGATATCTACTACAGCGAGTAACGCTGCGGGCCCTCATCTGCGGGCACAGGCGCCCGTCTCCTATGACGCTAACACGGCTGCTGCTCCTGCCCGGGCCCCTGCTCAGCCTCTGGCTCAGGCCCATGACCCTCCACGGGTACAACTCGGTAGCCTCCATCATAGGTCCTCTCAAGGACCCGCATCGTTTCTAAGTACCCGATACTCATCAGGTGTGGCTCGTACTGCACCTGCCTTGCCTTCTCCTGAAGTGACAGAATCCCGTATGAACGGGCCAACTTGGTGACAAACTGGCCACCACAGATAGGACTCGCCGGTTTGGATCCAGTGGCCCGGCGAGCAAGATAGAAGGCTAGGTGAAACGACACGTTGAACAACACGCTAGGAGTCAGAATACTATACAGAAACATCAGGTCAACTGCTGTGACCTTCTCACCACCTCGACGATGAGAAATGGAGGTGGAGATAAGACGGTGGATAGGGAGGCAGATGCTGCTCTCGACGGCTCTACGGGGCTCGTACCCCCCGTTGGCTACCATCGCCCACATCTCCGCAGGGGAGAAACCCTCAGGCTCACCCCGCTCGCAACTCAAAAGGAATTGCTCAAAGAACGAGCCGGTGGCCTCCACGGGTGTGTATAGCCCCATGCAGCGACTGAACTCCGCGAGACTACACTCGCGTCTTGCACCTCCAAGATGGAAAGACAGAAACCGACGATCAGTAACGTCGGCGGTGACAGAGTTGAGCTGGACAGTAGAGAAGAACTCCAAACACAACTCTCGGAAGACCGGCTCGCGCAAGCGGAATAACCGCTCCCATGCGTTGCAAGTAAACACTATAGTCCCGTCTGTAGCACGGAACTGTTGTGGCAAAAATCCAAGGAGCTGGTTTGAAAGCCCAACTCCATCAATAATCTCCCAATCGAGAGAATGGGGGATGTCAACCTCTCTGTGAAGATGTTGTTGTAGCCGAGAGATATAATCTGCTTGCAGTCGGGCAGGCAGAGTGGGTGCAAAGACCAACCACGGGTGGTATACCGCAGGGCCTTCTGGAACAGCAATCTCCTCTTCTGGTCGAGCCCTACGTCCACATCCACGGCCAGCCATTGCTGTGTACAAGGGCAAAAATCAATAGGTAAGCTAAGATTATTAACAGATCAAGCCCCAAATTATCAGAAAACACGCAAAATTACCATAGATATTCACCAAAAACCATTACAAGGGCAGAAACCCCGGTTTTGGCAAAAACCCATACTCGGAAGATAATGTTGCAGAAAAAGAGATGATAATAACCGAATGTAACGCAGATGTACGATGCATGAGTGCTTGGAATGACATGTTAACGAAAATAATCAGATTAAACATCAAGAACTTGAACAAAAAATCAGATTTCATTCTCGGGTTTTGAAAACCCTAACTGTTCTTGAAACAAGAAACAGGATTTTA
The DNA here is from genome assembly GCA_038502395.1 of Dittrichia graveolens. Classification (NCBI taxonomy): domain Eukaryota; kingdom Viridiplantae; phylum Streptophyta; class Magnoliopsida; order Asterales; family Asteraceae; genus Dittrichia; species Dittrichia graveolens. The sequence continues at coordinate 7,244,559 of JARJIL010000008.1, read as the reverse complement.
AACATGCATGTCTGAAAATAACGTTTAGACATGTATCTTGACAGATTTTAGCATGATAACAGTAGATTAAACCCAGAAATCGAGAAACTTGTGAAAAATTCTCGGATATGCCGACTGGAACTTAACAATAACGAGAGAAGATCGCAATGTAGGAAGAAAGAAGCTTACTCTAGTGTTGGATGATGAAGATCACGCACGAAAACGAGTAGATTCGACGTTGGAAGGTTGAAATCGGAGAAAATATGACTGTAGCGCCGCGAGAATGGAACTTTTGTGTGGAGAAGATGACTGCTGAAAACTTCTTTTTAAAATGGCCTGGAACAACGTCGCGCCGCGACAAATTAAAGGGTAGAGCCGCTATGACACATGTCAAAAAGGAGGCTGGACCGACAAATGCCACGTCGCGCCGCTACGTAGACAAGTGTCGCGCCGCTACGACGCGTGGCGCAAAGATGGTGGGTCTCGAAAAGTACACGTCGCGCCGTGATAGAGAAAAGTGTCGCGGCTACAACACGTGGCACATAAATGATGGGCCCTGAAAAGCTACGTCGCGCCGCGACAGGTTTATGCGTTGCGCCGCTACACCATGTGCGGGCTCTGGAGTGACGGGCCAAAAGTTTTGTCGCGCCGCAACATATTGTGGTCGCGCCGCGATCTGGCATTTTCCCACATTTGCTCGTTTAGAGATCTCGCGCGCGGGTTCCGACAACGGGTAGTTCCTACGGCTCAAAATATCATATATGAGTGTGTATGAAGATCGGCTTAGGCTAGGAATCTCGAAAAACGACAAAACGAACGAAAAACTAAAACAAAGGAAATCCTAACTCACTTTCGTAGGAATCACGGTTGCATTTAGCGTATGCAACAAGCCTTTAAACCCCTCGGTAGCCCGAGTAGACGAGTTATAGTCTCGTGAGGGTTTCTAGGCAACACACCCACAAAGTTGGAATACGGGGTTCCTCCCGGAAGTGCTTCTTTAAACGAGTCTTTAGCTGGACTCCACCCCACACTTAGGGCTTTAGTACGGCGAGGTTGATATCCTCACCATCCCTTTCCTCGGGCATTGCTTACAAGTAATGCTTTACTCGGTGCCTGTTGACTTTGAAGGTAATTCCCTTGGAATCAAGTAGTTCCATTGTGCCATATGGGAATACCTTACTAACCACGTATGAGTCGTACCATCGGGTTTTGAGTTTTCCAGGAATCAACTTCAACCTAGAATTGAATAGAAGAACTTTATCACCAGGTTCGAAGTGTTTGATTTCCTTCAGACGTGCATCGTGCCATTTTTTCGTACGATCTTTATAGATCAATGAATTTTCGTATGTTTCATTTCGTAATTCATCTAACTCGTTTAGCTGTAAGAAATGGTTGGCACGTGCCTTATCTAGATCAGGATCGCATGCCTTCAATGCCCGGTATGCCTTATGCTCTACCTCGACTGGCAGGTGACATGCCTTACCGTAGACTAACCTAAAGGGTGTAGTACCTAAAGGAGTCTTATAGGCAGTCCTAAACGCCCAGAGTGCGTCATCGAGTTTATCTGCCCATTCCTTACGGTTCCCGTTCACCGATCGTTCTAGAATTCGTTTCAGCGTGCGATTGGTAACCTCGGTTTGCCCGCTTGTTTGCGGATGATAGGGCGTTGCAAATCTATGGTTCACACCATATTTCTCCAGCGCTTTCTCCATTAGGCTGTTAGCGAAGTGCGTACCCCTATCACTGATCAAGGATTTAGGGATACCAAACCGAGAGAATAATTTCTTTAAGAATTTCACCACGACTCAAGCATCGTTAGTGGGTAAGGCTTGTGCCTCGGCCCACTTTGACACATAGTCAACAGCTACTAAGATATATTTATTTCCGCGGGATGAAGGAAACAGACCCATAAAGTCTATACCCCACACATCGAAGATTTCACAGACTTGGATGTTGTGTTGGGGCATCTCGTTTCGGGAAGATATATTAACGGCCCTCTGACAGGCATCACACTCCTTTACGAGGGTGTGCGTGTCTTTAAAGATGGTGGGCCAATAAAATCCGGCTTCAAATACCTTCTTTGCGGTGTAGACCGCACCGTGGTGTCCCCCGGTGGGCCCACTATGGCAATCCCTCAGTACTTCCCTCGCCTCATCTCCCGAAATGCACCTCCGGATAATGTTGTCTGCGAAGTGTCGAAATAGATATGGTTCATCCCATAAATAGTACTTCACATCTGCCAGGAATTTCTTCTTTTGCTGATGTGTCATACCTTTCAGGAGAACCCCTGCAACAAGATAGTTCACGAAGTCTGCAAACCAGGGAGGTTCATCGCTGACCTTCATGAGATGCTCGTCTGGGAAGTTGTCAACGATGTCCGACTCTCGTAATTCGTCTAGATGCGGATTTTCTAATCTCGACAAATGATCGGCTGCCACGTTTTCTGCTCCTTTCTTGTCCCTGATTTCGATGTCAAATTCTTGTAGAAGCAAGACCCAGTGGATAAGCCTAGGCTTGGAGTCTTGTTTGTCAAACAAGTACTTCAAAGCAGAATGATCAGTGAAGACGATAGTTTTGGATAGAATCATATAAGATCGAAATTTATCAAAGGCATAAATCACAGCTAGGAGTTCTTTTTCAGTAGTAGTGTAGTTCTCCTGAGCTGGGTTTAGGGTTTTACTTGTGTAATGAATCTGTTGGAAACGATTATTAACCCTTTGGCCTAGGATTGCCCCTACCGCGTAATCGCTGGCATCACACATAAGCTCAAACGGCAGGGTCAGTATGGAGCAATCATGATCGGGGCAGTAGTGAGTTTTTCCTTTAATGTATTAAAAGCCGTTAAACACTCATCGGATAACTCGAATTTAACGTCTTTTAATAGGAGTTGTGTCAGAGGCCTTGTGATTTTTGAGAAATCTTTGATGAAGCGGCGATAGAATCCCGCGTGGCCTAAGAAACTCCTCACCCTTTTCACATTAGTAGGCGGTGGTAATTTAGAGATAGTGTCTATCTTGTCCCTATCCACCTTTATGCCTGCTTGTGAGACTTTGTGTCCCAACACTATGCCTTCACGTACCATGAAATGGCTCTTTTCCCAGTTTAGCACAAGGTTGGTTTCTTTACAACGGGCGAGCATTTTTTCCAGATTAGATAAGCACGAGTCGAAAGAATTTCCGAATACCGAGAAGTCGTCCATGAATACTTCCATGAAATCTTCCACCATATCGCGGAATATGGCGGTCATGCATCGTTGGAAGGTTGCTGGAGCATTACACAGACCAAACGGCATCCTCCGGTGTAACATCCTCAACTTGGGCCTAGTTGTAATTAGTACGTACGTATGTATAGTTGTTGTAGTAGGAAGTATTTTATGTATATACTTGTTGAGTTAAATGAAATTATGTTTATATGTATTGTATGTGTGTTCATGTATGTACGTATGCATGTATGCTAAATAGATGTATACATGTTAAGTAAGTGTGTAAGCTAGATATTTAAGGAAAACCAAATCCAGAGGTCACCGCCTCTGGATTGATTAAATATATATGTGTAAAGGGTGGGTTTAGTTGACTTAAGTCAACTAAAGGAAAACACACAAAACCGCATACACCTTTCTCTCTCGTTGCTACCATCGGATTTCTAAAAGAAGAACATAAGAAGTTGGTTGTTGATCTACGAAGGTGAGCAACATGATTTTGATATGTTTAGAAGATTAGAATCGTGTGTAACATGTTAAGAACCATGAATCTATGCATGAACACCTTGAAGAACATGGGAAACTCACTTTGAATGTGGGTTTTGCATGAGTGGTGTTCTTGTTGGGATTTTCATGTGGTTATAATGATTAGATGATGATGTTATAATGAGTTCTGGGCTTGAAATCAATGATTTCGAAGTTAGTAGAATGAGTTAAGAATATGTCGGAATTACAGTTGATGAAGCTGTCGGATTCCGATGCTATAGAGGTGTCGGAATCCGCATGTAGTGGAAACCGAAGGAATTGTCGGAATCTGATAGAAGTGTCGGATTCCACAACTCTTTCGGGTTTCATATTTTGTAGTCCTTTTATGTATGGAATCCACAAGTTATCGGATTTCCATAGTTTCGGATTCTAAGTGTCGGAATCCGATAAGTATCGGATTTCATTCCAAGTATCGGATTTCCTTCTATGTATCGGAATCCGCAAGTGTTGGATTTTGTGTGCATGGTTGGAATTCCTAAGTGATGGAATCCGAATGATGAGTATCGGATTTCATGGTTTGAAGGTGTCGGATTTCATGAATCCGACAGGACCATTGGATTTCCCCAAATCCGACAGTCCTAGCGGATTTGTGTTAAGTCCCAAGTTAAGTGTTGTTTTATGAGTCTTGAATACACATGTGAATGATTGAAATAAATATGATGTGTTAGGTGAACTTGTTGTATTTGTGAAGTCAAAACCCCATAGTTGTGCATAGCAAATAGCTCAGGTGAGTGCATGCTTTCATAAGACTCAGTAGAGTAAGGCTTGCATGCTAAGTGATTATGTGAATATACTATGTATGACTAAACTTGCTTTTGCAGGTACGCTCGAGGAGGTAAGTGTATGACTTGTACGATGTTAGAATATGTATCAGGTGCATGCCAGTGGGTCCAGATTGGAACCACTTAGTTAATACATGATGATATGAATGTATGAATAATTGTATGATGCTATATGTAAGATGATGGATCCCTGTGGGATCAAATGTACATATATGTGTATGTGAACTGTCTGCAGACTATCTGATGCATGGTTAAGGTCAGTCGGTTGTAACTGGATCCTTTGGGATTTCACAGTGATTCAGGAGGTATCCTAGATCATAGGTTCTGCAGAACTGCCATGCCTTAATGTGAGTGGCGATCAGCCGGTTGTACCTGGATTACCTGTGGAGTCTTTGACTCTGTGAACGATGCTTGGTGGACTGCTTTATGCTCCCCCACCAGCGCGGATTGATCGTGTCTGATCCCCTGTCTGAGTTGTTAAGCAGGATTGATTACCCTACAATTACTGATCTTGTCAGCACACCGCTATGTGCTAAGCTAGCAATGATGGTTTATGATGTGATGCATGACTTATTGTATTGATGCTTATGATTGTATGTACTCACTAGCTAGTGTAGCTAATGATACTATGCTTTCTTTTTCAGGTAAAGACTAGATGCCCTAAGAGGCGGGATGCTTTTGTGAATTACTTTGCCCCTTGTGGGTGGAACACTTGTATTTTATGATGTAATGTAAATAGATACTATGGTCGGTTCCTGTACTTGGTAACACCAACGTTGTTTTGATAAGTTTTTAATGTAAATGACAGTTGTTGTTTTAAAAAAGAAAAATTTCCGCTGCTAAAACCTGATTTGTCATTAAAATAACTGAATTAAGAACCGGTGTTACAATTAGGTATCAGAGCCTAAGTTTGAGTGAATTGAGTACTTGTAAGAGTATTCGATCTCAAGCTCGGCCCCGACCCTAAAGAAGTGTTCCTAGGGGGGATTGAGTGGGAGTGTTATATGTATGCTAGTATTGTATGATGATTTGTAAGTTCAGCCAGCGAGATTGAGTATTAACTGCTCTTTCTTTGTCATATAGAAAGTTGAATTAAGATGTCTGTCGAACGTGGCAATACAGAGCAAGCTCTGAAAGAAATGGAAGATGAGGCTTCTCATATGCCTCATCAGGCCGAGGATCAGAGATCTCAACACAATGTTGGTGGTGGCAGACCTGAGCCAGATCAGGCTGCTATCATTAGGCGATTGGAGGAGGAGCTTCGTGTAACGAAGGAGCTCTTATTGCAAGCAACACTGAACAAGCCCCGCAAGACTTGTTCGTATAAGAAGTTCTTGACTTGCCATCCTCCGACATTTTAGGGGAGTGATAACCCCACAGTTACCATACAATGGCTCCGGGAGATGGAGCAAGTTTTTGAATCTTGCGAATGTGAACCTGAGTACTGTGTCAAGTATGCTGTACGGATGTTAAAAGGCCGTGCCATCTTTTTGTGGGACACGGTGAAAGCCTCTGTTAATAAGGAGGTGCTAAGTTCTCTCACGTGAAGGTAATTGTTTGGCATAATCGAGTAGCTACGGAAGCAAGATACAATACAAAACTATAACTAGCCAAACAAACACACATGCCATGGACAAAAATCTAAACATGAATTTGCAACTAGAATATAATAAACAAGAAAGAAGAAAGATTATACCATAATACAAGATCACCACAAGCTTTCTTCTTTGTCAAAGTGTGTAGAATTAAAGAAGAATTCCTCTAGTGAAGTCCACCCCAAGCACACTTGATTCCCCAATGCTAGTAGGTTGGTGTAGACACCAAAACAAGACAATTCAAGAACAAGCAACACCTTTGTGCATCAAAGCTTGATCACAAAGTGTATATTACCTTCTCTAATGCACCAAATTTGATCACCAAGGAGAAGAACTATTGGAGAGAGTATGGACACATGCATAAGGCTCTAGAACTCCCAAAGTTCTGTTCCAGAGACATATGAATCGTGGCTTAGCATTCACTCACATTAATCCCATTAAAAAGAGTGTTTAAAGCTGTTTATTCTGCTATTACAGGGGCTGTACACGGCCCGTGTTGGTCAACACGGCCGTGTAGGCCCAAAGCCCACGGCCTCAATTGGGCCAAGTTAGCCCGTGTCTAACAGACCCAACACGGCCCGTGTAGGCCCAAAACACACGGTCTCTACTTGGGCCAAAACGCTCCGTGCTAGTTGGGCTGAACACGACCCGTGTACCATGCTGCCAAAACCCATTTTGGCCTTTTCCTCTCTTTTGCTTGATCGTGTTGCCGGAATCAATACTTGGTGTGTGACCCAATAGGCCTATACTTCATCAGCAGTGCTATTAACTTGTTCGTGTCAGCGGGCATATTCCAATAGACTCCCACTTGCACGTGGCACGACTACGAAAAATAACACAAACATAGAGCGGCCTCTAGCAAGACATCTATGCTCTAAAGTCAGTATAGGGTATGCCACTCTTGACCAGATCCCAATCATAAAATGATTGTCCTAAAGATAAATGAACATATACATCCCATTGTTCGCGATATCCTATGTGAACACAAGGCATGGAATAAAGTCAACCTTCAGATCGTTCACGATTATGTTTCTCGATTCTAGATTAGTGGTGACCAACAAACCAAGTTAACATTGATCCATCATCAATATAACTTGAGCACGGCCATGCATATGAACGTCAGCACTAAATCATCGAGGGGCCCATGGATATCTTCTCTATACATAGAGGAATAAATTCCTTTTGACTATATAGTCCCGCCACATAGATAATACTCTACCCAATCATCTCCCTTATAACGACCAGTTACGGACCGCGTTAGAAAACGATCAAAGCAAAGCAGACCTATGCTTTGGAATCACATGTATCTCTAGTCTAAGGATGAAACGCCATCATCATCCCGAGTTACTTATGACTAGAACCATGAAGCGAACTCGGGTGCGGATCCTCCAATCACTTGAAACCCCTTTCAAGTATAGGCAAGAATCACGTTTAACAAAACCAATTCTTTACCTCAATCTTAATTTATACTTCCTTCCCATAAAGTATAACCGATTGTGGAGATTTTAGAATGGAAACCATTCTCAGAAGTCTTTAAACATGCTAAGATGGAACACAATAAGGATTCATAAAATACCCGCCTCGGCGTATATTAAATCTCCATTTAATAATCGATATAGTATGAATTGCAATACTGCTTAACGTCCCCAAAATATAAGTACAAATCAAACATGAACCAAAACATATTCAAGCCAAGTTACATGCATTAGAAATGCTAATTGACCTAGTATGATAAACATCACTAGTCCATAACAACAGCTTAACTAGTGGATTTGTACCACAACATCCACAAGTACTTTTGTTATTCAATTATATCTCTTTTGACAAGACTACTTCAAAAGTATACATCAAAAGGATCTCAACTTTTCAAAAAGTTAAAGTAATCACACCCTCATTGTCTCAAAAGCCCACAACAAGGTTAGTGATACTTTAAGAACCAACAAGCAACACCACAAGTTAGGATCATCAACTATGACCAAAGTGTAGGAAATCCAAGCACGCCAACACCCGTACGCAGCGGAAGCAACGACATCAAAAACCGGGGTTTTCGGGTATCAAAACCGACATGCATGTATTCCCCAAATGGGGATCGTGACTACAAACGAATATAGCAACAAGAACAAATGAGAGGGAGGAGAAATTATACCATCACGGGACTGGAGCTATCCACCGAGCTAGGACGATCTTCGTGAACTCGAAACCGAGCTCCTCTATTGATAGTCCTCACCAAGTAGCCGAGATTCCGTCTTGCTAATGACCCGAGACACGAACCACACAATGTCTTCGTGCTTCTAGAGCAGCTACAACACCAAGTGCCACTTGCCTAGCCTCGATACACTCACTTAGCTCATGATGTAAAGATCAAGTATCATGTATGTTATGTGTATCTTCAAAGTAGCAAGAAAACCATAAGCGAGAAAAAGAGAGTCTTTTATAAACTCAACTGAAGCTCTAGAAGACTCCAGGTTCGGCCACTTCAGCTTCATCCTATTGGACCAACACAAAGGTCTAATAAACACAAAGTGAAACTTTGACTTCTGCCTTCAAGGGCTCTCACGGGCCGTGAAGCACTCGTGAAGGCCTCATAGGCCGGGTTCCACCGCACACTCCCATTGGGCCAACGAGTGGTCCAATTAAAAGAATGGCGCCTGCCTTCACGGGCTCTCACGGGCTATGAAGCACTCGTGAAGGCACTGCTCCCACGACTACTTTGTCTGGGTGGTGAAGGCTCATGGAGGGTTTCTCTTCACGACCTCTTCATGGCCCGTGAAGGTCGCTAGAAACCCTAATTTCATATTCTCTCATGTTTGCGTTGTGATGCCGGAATCTACCCTTGGCGTGTGACCCAATAGGCTTGTACCTCATCAGCAGTGATGCTAGTACACGTGTATCTGTGGGCATATTCCAACAGACTCACACTTGCACATGATACAGCGTTACCAACACCACAGACATGCAGCGGCTCTAGCAAAGTATACTTGACCCTAAGTCGGTACGAGTTACGTCATCCTCGACAAATCCTGGTAGCCTAGAAAGGCTAAAAGGTCCTATAGATAAGTGATCATAAACATCCCTTTGTTCGCGATATCCATGTGAACACGAGACATGGAAAAATGTCAATCTCCAGATCGTTCACGATTCTGTTTCTCGATTCTAGATTGGTGGTGACCAAAATAACAAGTTAGCAACTGATCTAAAATCATTGTAACTTGAACACGGCCATGCATTTTTAGTGTTAGCGCCCAATCATCGAGGGGCCCAGGGATATCTCTCTAACCAGAGGAACAAATCCTTTTGACTACATACCCCCGCCACATGCTTCATACTTTATTTGATAACTCCCTTTATAGCGGCCAGTTATGAACCACGTTTGAAAGTAATCAAAATAAAGCAGACTCAAGCTTTGGATACACATGTATCTCCGGTCTATGGATGAAATGATATTATCATCCCGAGTCACTTGTGACCATAATCCATGAAGTGAACTCAGGTGTGGGTCTTCCAATCACTTGAAACTCATTTCAAGCACAGGTTAGTCTTGCGTCACTTGCATTCAATCCTTGATTAATGCATGACCAAACCCTAACCTCAGTCTTAGTTCAAACTTGACTGTGGAAATCTAGAGTGCATAAGCACTCAGGGAAGTGGTTAAACATGCTAAGATGGAACACAGTAAAGACTAATGAAAGTAACCGCATCTGCGTATATATAGTCCCCACTATATATCGAAAGCAATCAAAAGTTACGATACTGCTTGCAGTTCCCAAAGCTAATATAAAACAATTAACTACTAAAACAATACTTCAAGCCAAATCATATGCATAAGAAATGCTACATGACCTAGTATGACAAATATCACTAGTCATTATGATAAAGGCTTATCTAATGGGTTTGCCATGCAACATCCATTTGTATTCTTGTTATCTTCACAACTATCCTTTTGACCAAACTACTATTCAAAGAATCCGTCAAAGAGATCATACAACGAAGTACTAAAGTACTCATATCCTCATTGTTACAAAAGTTCACAATAGGATCAATGATACTTAAGAACTTCTCTAATCAATAATTAACACCACAAAGTAGGATCATATACTTCGATCAAGATCGACAATTATCCTATTAGAAATTAGTATTAGAGTAAAAACTTACTCTAAGGCTTATTTCTTGTTGTCAAACATCAAGAACATACACAAGTATTTCTTGTAATTCAAAATTTTGTATCTCCTAAGTATTATCATGATACAATAATTCCCTATTTTAGGTTCATAGAACACTTAGCAATGAGACATTATCTTCAATTGATACATACTTCTAGGTATACAACAAAAGCTCCTACTAGCCCTGACATGTGTAAAAGTCTTATCTATGCTCCTAGAAAACTCATGACTTTGATTTTCTCATGAAAGCAAAGATCTTACTTTTACGATGTTAGTATAAGTCCAAAGGACTTATCCACACTTGTAGACTTAATTTGGATACTACGGATATCTAAGACCCTCGGAGAGTGTGGTAAGCACTTCCTCAATACATAGTTCCATGAAGGAACGCGGTCTTGTATATCCGTGTACTATCTTTTATTGCCATAAGAAGGCAACAATAGTAACGAGTATCAAATGACCTTCAACATGACCACTAGGAAAAGTTTCCACAATAACCATCATGAAACCTTTTCCCCTAGTCGGTATTTGAAGTAGTCTACAATACAATCCATGTTAATTCCATTTACACCATCTCGGTTTGCACCTTGGTATGGAATTAAGTAAAGTATTTTCATACTTGAAATGGATTTCATACATGATTAATTACTTCTCATAACCTTAGTGAACTCAGGGCCCACTATGCTTTCCGATAGATGGTGATTTGAACAAGACTCACCATCAAGCCATTGCCACTTAGATGTGAGCATCCCATATCTCTTTGGCTACATGACTTCTATCAGCCTTGAAAGTAATTACTCATGGTCAGGATAACCGGCATTCTCATGCCGATATTTGATCATATGCTAGTGCCAACATCAAGTCTTTCATTTAAGTTGCACGTTCTTCCACTGTAATGCTCTAGTTATTATCTTCCTTTGGAGCAACAAAACATTGTTCTTGTAAGGTCAAATATCCAAAACCTATAAGAACCTTTTAAATGTATCAACACTATTTAAGTTCTTCAATCTCCCACTAGATGTAGATTGAAAATCTTCAAACTTTGATATATACAAGCAAAGAACTCTTTCAAGATATATCTCATATGGTTCTAAATAGACTTTCAAGTTGGATTAAGATTAAGGACTTGGCTCGTCACATTCAATGTGTATACTAACAAGTTGAATACACATATTTGACCCATTATTTACCAGATCATTTACAACAATATCCGGTTTCCTTCAACGTGACACCATGTATAAATGTGTCTATGTTAAGGAACGAATTGTGAGATAATCCCGCAAATCATAATGTGGTCATTGATATAGATTTAAGGTATCTTAGCATCTCAACTAGATCTAAGCATCCTATCTATATGTCCCAATTAATTCTTTTAATTAGTTTCTCTTTGTTATGTGCTTATACGGATTATTCACCAAAGGTGATCAATATCTTACAAGCTAGTATCTCTCTCACATATACCGTGAATGGTTTCATAATCATCTTACCCTAATAGATAAGACTAGCATCAAATGTTTAACCCGAGGTTAAACTATTCCAAGATCCTAACCACATGGATCTAGGCGATGCTTGTCTTATTTATATGGTTAAGTAGATTATGACAAAGAGACAACTAATCCAAACTATTTTGGACTTAGAATCAATCATTCATGATTAATTATTACTTGTAGCATGTATGTCTTGACATGGACAATTTTGATTTTTATCAATCAACAAATATTTTTCAAAAACAAGATTCAAATTTCAAGTATGAATTCATCGTCATCAAATGTAGAATGATGCGCCTTGAAGGCCAAAATAAAACATAAGCTATGACATGAACAAACTTCGAAATCGAATAAGTAATGCGGAAAAATCTTTTACAACCCAAAATTCAAAATTTCATCCATCGTCTTCATGAACATACAATAAAATCTCAACTTGCCTCGCAGGGCATAAAAAACAAAGTAATAATTAAACCGGTAACAATAGGCGAGATCAAAACTCCCAATTCTCTTTTAGAGTTCAATCTTCCGAGTTTCCTCTTTTAGAGATCCGGTTCTTCATGCTCTTCTTTCTTCTTTTAAAGGGTACCTACACTTTGTAACAAAATAAATTTGTGACAAACGTGAGTTGATTAGCTCGGGTGAACAACCCAGCGAAATAGAAGAATTAGCAATGAATCTTGAATGTACCTTGAGAGGGGAAATTAACTCTCTCTTTCCTTAGAAGTTTAATATCCTCTCGGTACGATGGGCATGCGTGATGGCCCCAATCTCCAAATCTTCCACAGAAGTAGCAAACCACTTTATCTTGAATCTCTTCTTGAGGCACACAATCATTGTCCTCAGATTCAATGTGGGGAATAGGCTTGGACACTCCAACCTTTTTCCTTCGTGTCGGTTTCTTCTTCTTTTTCTTTTGTTCCATAGAACTCGTGGTAGGAATGGAAGAGGTGGATTCATGTTTGGCCATGTTTGGCCATGTCAGACTCCGCAGTCTTCAACATACCATGCAATTCACCTAAGGTTTTCTCCATGTCATGCATGTGATAGTTCATGACAAACTGATTATATGATGCGGGCAGGGACTGGAGTACTATATCCATAGCAAGCTCCCTCCCCATGGGAAAACCTAATCTCTCCATTTGGTCCACGTATTCCTTCATCTTAAGGACGTGGGCACTCACACTCCTACCTTCCTGCATTCTACAACCGACTAGGTTTTTAACACACTCATAGTGTTCCTCCCTAACTTATTGTTGGAACATGTCCTTCAACTTGTTCATCATATCGTGCACACTCATGTGCTCAAAGTGCTTTTTCAACTCCGAGCTCATAGTTGACAACATGAGGCAGGCAACACCGTGTGTGTCCTCAACACGCTTCTCATGCGTGTATTGGACGGACCAAGTTACATCGGTAGCAGGTGGTTCTGGAAGGGGTTCCTCAAGGATGTGCAACTTTGACTCATAGCGAAGGATAATTCTCAATTGCCTAAGCCAGTCAACGAAGTTCACTCCCGTGAGTTTCTCCCTATGTAGGAACATACGAAGTGAATTGTTTGACGTGGTGTTATTATCGTTTGACATCTATAAATAACAAGAATACACGTTTTAGTTAGTTTGATATAATCCTCGTTAAAATAATTACCCATAAAGTTATAGAAAAACAATTTATCTTAACAAGGGCTAAGAACCATATTTTACTTTACTACATGATGGGTTTACCGCGGATCACTTCATGAAGCTATTTAGGCCGGTAACCATTTTACCGATTGCAATCTCTATTGCAACTCTTAGACACTTACGGGATCCAATGACACAAAACGGTCGGTTGGCATGTTTGATCCCTACTTACACCAATCCCAAATTAAAATTCTTGGTTGACTCGTGCTTAGCTCGACAATCACACAATGATTTTAGTTTGAAATTGTAAATCGTCGAACAAGATAAATGGTAGCACACTCGACAATCATTGGCTCGTGCTAAGCTCGACAACCAATAACTCCAAGTCTCCACTCTCACCTTCCACACAGATTCACATGGAATAACTCGTGCTTAGCTCGACAATTATCCCATGCTTCACTAGAATCGGGTGTGTCATCTTATGGATGGTGCGTGATTTACGTTTTAGGAAACGGGCTTTTGTTTCTTGATTAAAACCAAGTTTTAATATTTGATTAACAAAGTAAGTGACAAAAACAATTTTCACTTTAAATATAAATACCAAGTTTATATTGTCTTGTTAATCGTTTATGCGCGAGAGTATGTTAACCAATTTAAAAACTTTTGTGATTTTATTAACTTAGAAAAGTTATCAAGCATGCGAAGAAACATAAACAACCACGCAAGAAATATAAATCACATCACACGCATACAAGGGGGTTGGTAACCATGCCTAAAACCTATGCGTCCTACCCGCGAGCCAAGCCGGGAGGACTAGGTCTACTAAGGACACAAACCTAGACCATGGAGTGCTCCCACTGAATCCGCTACCTCCATCGGGACTAACTGGATCCAAGGTCTTCAAGACGTCTCCTCTTGACTCTTGATTGTGGTCTTCAAAACATAAGTACACAAAAGAAAGGAAATGGCATGCAAGCCACGCGCTTCCTATCAATCTAGTACAAATACATATGGATAAATGAAACGGCATGCAAGTCGCGATAATTAATTACAATCCGAATGAATAAATAATTAATTACAATACACGTGACACTAAGGTAACCAAAAAAATCCAAACAACCAAACAAACCACAAGGCACAACCACGAGGTCTAGGGCGATGGTTACCAACTAAAAGCAACAAACAACCACTACAAAGCACGGTGTGCCAAAACCGTGACCAAAGGAATATTTTGGTAAGAATTTCCAACACAAACACTCAAGGCACAACAAGGAAATTCTTGTACATATGCATTAGGGCACAAAACCAACTTTTATACCCATATTCATATATACACAACATATGTGTATGCATGTATGCATCTCATGCCAAGACCATACCATACATACCCATATTTGTACCAAAATATTACGAGGGGTTAACCAAACAGAATCTGCCAGAAAACAGAAACTCCTCCATGACCCGAAAAACCATAAAATTTTCTTTTAAGGACAAAAACTGCCCAGGAGCTCCTTCATGACCCCTCACGGCTCGTGAAGCCCAAGTGCTTCACGACCGATCACGGGACAGAAAGGGCTCGTGAGCCTAAAAACCAAGTTTAACGGCTAAACTGTTCACGAGTGCCTACACGACCCCTCACGGCTCGTGAAGCCCAAGAGCTTCACGACCGGTCACGGCCATAAGAACTCGTGAAGCCTGAAAACACTTCCCACGACCAGACCCCTCACGAACACTAGTCGTGTAGCCTTCACGACTCGTGAAGAACCCTTTACGACCCGTGAAGGCCTACTGGACAGAAAAACGAATCTTCCAAAAACCGGTTTTTCGAGCCATTTTCGTGCTATATCTTTGTAGCCTAGGCTCTGATACCACTGTAGGAAATCCATGCACGCCAACACCCGTACGCAGCGGAAGCAACGACATCAAAAACCGGGGTTTTCGGGTATCAAAACCGACATGCATGTATTCCCCAAGTGGGGATCGTGACTACAAACGAATATAGCAACAAGAACAAACGAGAGGGAGGAGAAATTATACCATCACGGGGCTGGAGTTATCCACCGAGCTAGGAAGATCTTCGTGAACCCGAAACCGAGCTCCTCTATTGATAGTCCACACCAAGTAGCCGAGATTCCGTCTTGCTAATGACCCGAGCCACGAACCACACAATGTCTTCGTGCTTCTAGAGCAGCTACAACACCAAGTGCCACTTGCCTAGCCTCGATACACTCACTTAGCTCACGAAGCTCACTCAACTGAAGCTCTAGAAGACTCCAGGTTCGGCCACTTCAGCTTCATCCTATTGGACCAACACAAAGGTCCAATAAACACAAAGTGACACTTTGACTTCTACCTTCACGGGCTCTCACGGGCCGTGAAGCACTCGTGAAGGCCTCATAGGCCGTGTTCCACCGCACACTCCCATTGGGCCAACGAGTGGTCCAATTAAAAGAATGGTGCCTGCCTTCACGGGCTCTCACAGGACGTGAAGCACTCGTGAAGGCATTGCTCCCACGACTACTTTGTCCGGGTGGTGAAGGCTCGTGGAGGGTTTCTCTTCACGGCCCGTGAAGGTCGCCAGAAACCGTAATTTCATATTCTCTCATGTTTGCGTTGTGCTGCTGGAATCTACCCTTGGCGTGTGACCCAATAGGCTCGTACCTCATCAGCAGTGATGCTAGTACACGTGTATCTGTGGGCATATTCCAACACAAAGATCAACAGTTATCCTAGTATAAACACGCATTAGAGTAACTACTTACTCCAAGCCTATTCTAGTTGTCAAACACCAAGAAAATATCTCTATATTTCTTGAACTAAATACTATCCAATTTTGTATCTCCTAAATGCCCTCATGAAGCAATAATTCCTGAATCAGGTTCGTAGATAACCTAATACCGAGACATTATCTTCAATAGACATTTAACAATAGGAATACAACAAAGCTCCCACTAGCCCTGACATATATAAAAGGTTTTATCTACTCTTCTAGAAAACTCATCACTTTGATTTTCTATTAGTAAGCAAAGATCTTTCCTTCAAGATGCAAGAATAAGTCCGAAGCGGTCTTATCCACTTTCGTAGACATAATACGGATACTACGGATGTATATTAAGACCCTCAGAGAGTGTTATAAGCACTTCCTCATCATATTGTTCCATGATGAAACGCGGTCATTAATATCCACGAGTATCAAACATTCTTCAACATAGCCTACTAGGACAAGTTTCTCCATAACCATCATGAAAAACTTTACCACTAGTCGGTATTTGAAGTTGTCTACAACCCCATCCATGTTAATCCCATCACTACCACCTTGGTGGTATACACCTAGGTATGGGATCAAGTCAAGTCAAGCACTTGGACATTCCAAATGGATTGCATCTCTTTATCACTTACTTCTTTTATTCCTAGTGAATTCTGGATCCACTACGTCTTCCGATAGGTGGTGAACTCAACACGACTCACCATCAAGTCATTGCCACTAAAATATGAGAAATCCATATCTCTTTAGATCTATATGATTCTTATCAGAATTCAAAGAAGTAATGACTCTTAGTCAGGCATACCAGCATAACCATGCTGATCTTCATCAAAGACATCAAATTATATGCTAGTATCATAAAGTCTTTTATTTAAGTTCCACGTTCTTCCACTGAAATGCCTTAGTTTTAGTTTATCTCTTCTTCCCCTTTTAAGCAACAAACATTGTTCTCAAAAGGTCAAATAGCTAAAACTTAGAAGAACTCCTCAATTGTATTAGCACTTCTTGATTTTAAATTTATCCATCTCCCACTGAATGTAGAATGGATAACTTCAAACTATTAAGATAGACAAGCAAAGAACCTTTCTAGTCGTATTTTAATAAATGCTAAATAGACTATCAATTGAATTTGGATTTGAGGACTTAGTCACAATGGCAAATGAATGTACCAAAAACTGTACATACATTCTTGACCCGTCATAAACCGGATCAAAAACACCCGGTTCCCTACTCCATGACACCATGTACCAATGCGTCTTAGCAGGATATGAACTGTGAAACAATACCATAATTCACTTCATGGTCATCCAATATATATAGATAGTAGATATCTTAGCATCTTAACTAGATCTAAGTATCTTGATCTATATGCGCTATTGATTCTAAAATTTGTCTTGGTTAATTCTGAACACCAACAAGGTTTCAGACATATACCCAAACTAATAAACGTCTCGCAACTACTACCATCAAAGTAGTGACGAAGTTTCGCTTTCGTTATTCTTTGTGGTGTGCTTGAACGGATTATCCACAAAATGTGATCAATATCCAACAAGCCTTCAATCCTCTCACTAACTCCGGTAAAGGATCACATAATCCCCTTAGCCTAATAAACAAGATCAACATCAAAACGTTTAGCCCAAGGCGAAACTATTGCGAGATCCTAACCACATGGATCTAGGTGATATATCTCTTGTTTATGTGGTTAAGTTGATTATCACACAAAGATAACTCATCCAAACTATTTTGGATTCAGAATTAACTATTCATGAATATTCTATTACTTGTAACAAAACCTTGTGTATGCCATGACATGGGAAATTTTGAACAAAATATCTCACAATAGATTTTCATAATAAATTTCATATTTTAAGAATAAACTCATCGTCACCACATATTAAGTTGTGTGCCACGCAGGGCAAGACAACACATGAGTTATGACATCAATAAACCTTGAATAAACAATGCTTAAAAGGTTTTACATCAATTCTTATAACTTCAAAATTTTGTCCACCGTAATTAAAGCGAGCATACAAAGAGATGTTACTTGCCACGCAGAGAAATAAAATAAAGTAATAAATAAACCGGCGACAAAACCGAGATCAAGTCTCCTTATCTTCTCTTAGAGGACAATCACCATGGTTTCCTCGTTTGAGATCCGGTTCTTCATGCTTTTCTCTCACCAAAGGACCTACACTTTGTAACAAACAAATTTGTGACAAACGTGAGTCAATCAGCTTGGGTCAACAACCCAACTTATAGAAGAATAGCAATGAATCATGAATGTACCTGAAGAAGTTTTATATCCTCTCGACACGTAGGGCAAGCGTGACGGCCCCAATTTCCAAATCTTCCACAGAACTAGCAAACCACCTTTTCTCGAGTCTCTTCTTGAGGCACATTCTCTATGTCCTTAGACTCAATATCAAGGATAGGCTTGGAAACTCCAACCTTTCCTTTTAGGGTCGGTTTCTTCTTCCTTTTCTTTTGTTTCTTTAAACCCAAGACGGGAGTGGTTGAGGTGGAATTATGCTTGGCCATGTCAGACTCCGCAGACTTCAACATGCCATGTAATTCGCATAAAGTTTTCACCATACCTTGCATATGATAGTTTGTGACAAACTGATCATATCATGCGGGCAGAGACTGGAGTACAATATCCACAGCGAGCTCTCTCCCAATAAGAAATCCTAACCTCTCCATTTGGTCCAAGTTCGCCTTCATCTTAAGGACGTGAAGACCAACATTCCCGCCTTCCTGCAACCTACAACCGACTAGGCTTTTAACACACTCATAGTGTTCCTGCCTAACTTGCTATTGGAACATGTCCTTGAGCTTGTTTAACATATTGTACACACTCATGTGCTCGAGCTGCTTTCGCAACTCCGAGTTCATGGTTAACAACATGAGGCAGGAAACATCGTGAGTGTCCTCAACACGTTTTTCATACCCGTATCGGACGGCCCAATTCGCGTTGGTAGCAGGTGGCTCCGGAAGGGGTTCCTCAAGGATGTGCAACTTTGACTCATGGCGAAGGACAATCCTCAATTGCCTAAGCCATGCAATAAAGTTCACCCCCGTGAGTTTCTCCCTTTCTAGGAACATACGAAGTGAGATGTTTGACGTAGTGTTGTTTTGGTTTGACATCTATAAATAACAATAATACAAGTTTTGGTTCGTTTAGATAAAAATTGTTAAAAATAATTACCCCATAGTTTTAGATAAAACCAATCATTCGTAACAAGGGCTAAGAACCTTATTTCACCTCGTACCGTGACGGGTTTTCCGCGGATCACGTGGCGAAGCTATTTAGGCCAGCAACCATTTTACCAATTGTAATCTCTATTACAAATCTTAGACACTTGCGGGATTCGTTGACATCCATTATGTCAGTTGGCATGTTTGACCCCTTCCTCACACCAATCTTAATATATAATTTTTGTTTAGCTCGTGCTTAGCTCGACAACTAATCATAAATTATATACTAAAATTGTAAACAGTCCGACAAGACACACGGGTGGCACTCCCGACCATCAATCGGCTCGTGCTTAGCTCAACAACCAATCATGCGAGTTACCCCACTCACCCACACAACTACGCAAGGAATGACTTGTGCTTAGCTCGACAATCATCCTTGTTTCGTTAGATTCGGGTGGTGTCGTCTTACGGATGGTGCGTGATTTACATTTTTAAAAATGGGATTTTGTTTCCGGTTTATAAAAACCTTCTTGTGAATTAACAAAGTAAGTGTCAAAACGATTTTAAGCACTTTTTAAATATAATACCAAGTTTATATTTTCTTTGTCAATTCTATTCGCGCGAGATTGTTAACCATTTTAACAAACGTTGTATTTTATTTAATTTTATAGAAAAATTGTCTAGCATGCGAATCATAATCCATGCATAGAAAAATAAAACACAACCACGCAAATATATATATATATATATATATATATATAATTCGGTAACATGCCCAAAAATCCTATGCGTTTTCCCCGTGAGCCACAACGGGGAAAACGAGGCCAAAACCTAAGTACAAGGTAAAGTCTCGTTGGGTGAGCTCCCACCGAATCCAACACCTCCAATAGCGTGTTGATTCCTTCTCGCCAAGACGTCATCACCATGACTCCCGTTGATTTCTCCGGCTCTAACTCTATACTATATACAAATACATAGAATATATATTAACGACACGCAGGTTGCATTCCTACACTATTTATACAAATACACGAAATAAAAGAAACGGCGTGCAAGCCGCACCAATAAATAAATTATATTACATCAATACGGCACGCAGGCCACCAAAAACCCAAATCAATCAATCACCACAACACATAGGTCTAAGGGCATATCGCGTTACCGAATTAACCAAACGCAACAAATAAAACATGGTGTGCCACACAAAACCATGATATAAATATATATATCTATATTTTAGTCAAGATTGTCAACAACATCAAAGGCACCAAAATGACAATCCTTGTACATATGCATTAGTGTACCAAACCATTTTTGTGACACATATTCATATATATTGTTGGGGAGATAATCACTTCACCCTTATAATCAACTCTGCCTATCCTAAAACATAGAATTTGATGATAACCAAACCCTACATTCAGTATGACTTAGAAAGAATTCAAACATTTGTTGTTTGAATCAGTTTATGTAAAAATATGCTAAGTATGGAACCATCAGCTGACTATCAGCTGAGCATCAGATCCTACTCAATGTATCAGCCAAGGGATATCAACCAAGGAGCATCAGATGAAGAAAACAAGTAAAGAAGACCATCAGCTAAGGAAAACAAACCATCAGCTGAGTGAAGAAAGACCATCAGCTGAGGAAAACTAACCATCAGCTGAGTGAAGAAAGTTGATCAGCTGAGGAAAATAAACCATCAGCTGAGTGAACAAATGGATCAGCTGAGGCCCGGAGCATCAGCTAAGTAAGTCTTCCTTTACACAAGTCATCTCCCCTCATAAACTGATGTATTTGAATGATCAGCTGAGCATTCTTGATCAGCTGATCAAACAAATACATAAGGTTATGCCCTCCGAAGCTTACTATTGATCAGCTGAGCTTCTATATGATCAGCTGAGCAATATGTATTAACTGAGTCCTAGCAAAAAGTGATCAACTGATATGTTTTGTCAATTGAGTAGTGAATATCAGAGTTCCTAGTACAATCTGTTAGCTGAGTCGTGCAAAATGTCAAATCTACTCTATCTTTTCAGATTGTAAGTCATATGTAAAAGGCAGAACATGTGTTGTTCTATTATGCCTTAGATCTTTGTCTGTAAAAGTAAAAATGCACTTTTTGGATCAAGTATGAGACAAAAAGGTTTGATCTTATCCTCTAGAAAAGGATAATGATACCTCAAACAGACGAAGATCTTGAAGATTTGTTCAAACAACTAAGTATGGCTGGCAATCCCATACTTGGTAAAGTCAAATCAAACAGAAGCATGGTGTTGATTAAAGTACAAGCATGGAAAGGGAAAGAAACTTCTACACGACAGTAGATGTGGGTTTTAATATTTTATATTGTGTATGGGTTGCACTTTTGCAGAAAAGTACAATTACTTTTATCAAACAGTTGATTAAAGTAACTTTACTTTTCACCCACTACCTTTACAATTAAAATATTATATTTCTACATCCTCTTTGTCTCTTACCTTCATGCAACCGGATTCACCAAGATTTCTATATATACTCATGCATGGTGGACATGCAAAATACAACACAGTGAAGTCTCTACTCCACAGAAAGAAAATCTCATCAGTTGAGAAATTCGTAGAGTTTAAGCATTGTGTAGAATCAAACTTGTTCATGTGTTGAACACTCTATATACATTAGTTGTTTTAGAGTTAGCTAGTCTATGTGTTAGACAAATAAAAGCCACCTTTTATTGTACTTAGAATTTCCGCTTCTAGTACATGTAATTCTTGATTCAATATCAATAAGCATTATATAAAAGTATATCAGTGTGTCTTTAATTTTTAAAAGCTAAAGTTTGTATTCAACCCCCTTGTACAAACATTTGTTGTTGTGTACTCAATCTGGAACTAACATATACATTTATAAGTATATATTTGTGTACACTTCATGCTAAGTTACAACAAATATATAAATATAAAAACTAAAATATTAACAAGGCTACAAATATAACAATTCTAGCCTTACAAGGGTACAACAAGAGCCTTAATGAAAAACCAATTTAAAAAAAACAATTTTCTTATATAAAAGTATTTATACGGTTTTTCTCGACTCGATGTAACAATAAAAATATTAGGTAGGCTACAAATATACCAATTTTATCCTAACAAGAATCTACATGAAAAACCATTTATAGAGAACAATTTTCTAATATCAAAATATTATATGAATATTATGTAGGCTACAAATATATCAATTGTAGCCTAGAAACCATCTACACGAAAAATCATTTCAAGAAAACAATTTTCTCATATAAAATGTTTATATGGTTTTTCTAGACTCGTTAGTGCAAAGCCATGTTAGATATGGCTCTGATACCACTGAAAGTATTTGTTTGGCATAATCGAGTAGCAACGGAAGCAAGATACAATACAAAACTATAACTAGCCAAACAAACACACATGCCATGGACCAAAATCTAAACATGAATTTGCAACTAGAATATAATAAACAAGAAAGAAGAAAGATTATACCATAATACAAGATCACCACAAGCTTTCTTCTTTGTCAAAGTGTGTAGAATTCAAGAAGAATTCCTCTAGTGAAGTCCACCCCAAGCACACTTGATTCCCCAATGCTAGTAGGTTGGTGTAGACACTAAAACAAGACAATTCAAGAACAAGCAACACCTTTGTGCATCAAAGCTTGATCACAAAAAGTATATTACCTTCTCTAGTGCACCAAATTTGATCACCAAGGAGAAGAACAATTGGAGAGAGTATGGACACATGCATAAGGCTCTAGAACTCCCAAAGTTCTGTTCCAGAGACATATGAATCGTGGCTTAGCATTCACTCACATTAATCCCATTAAAAAGAGTGTTTAAAGCTGTTTATTCTGCTGTTACAAGGACTGTACATGGCCCGTGTTGGTCAACACGGCCGTGTAGGCCCAAAGCCCACGGCCTCAATTGGGCCAAGTTAGCCTGTGTCTAACAGACCCAACACGGCCCGTGTTCATCTACACGGCCGTGTAGGCCCAAAGCACACGGTCTCTACTTGGGCTAAAATGCCCTGTGCTAGTTGGGCTGAACACGGCCCGTGTACCATGCTGCCAAAACCCATTTTGACCTTTTCCTCTCTTTTGCTTGATCGTGTTGCCGGAATCAATACTTGGTTTGTGACCCAATAGGCCTATACTTCATCAGCAGTGCTATTAACTCGTTCGTGTCAGCAGGCATATTCCAACATCACTTGGGAGCAATTTTCTGAGAAGGTCCTGAAAAAGTATTGCACCGACTATGATCCGGAAAGAATGGAGAGAGATTTTAATGATCTTTGGAAAGGGGATACGCCAATTGAAGAGCATATAACCGCGTTTACTGACAAGATGCGGTTTGTCCCCCATCTGATCCCCGATGAGACCACCAAGATAAGGCGGTTTGTGGCAACTCTGCCACTGGAATTTCGCCTACACGTGCGGGATGCTGTTGAATTGGATCGGGCTTTCGATATAGCCCGACAATTGGAAGGTGACCGTCTATGTGAGTGGTGATCAGCCGGTTGTAGCTTGATTACCTGTGGAGTCTTTGACTCTGTGAACGATGCTTGGTGGACTGCTTTATGCTCCCCCACCTGGCCACAAGCGCGGATTGGTCGTGTCTGATCCCTTGTCTGAGTTGTTGAGCAGGATTGATTACCCTGCAAGACATGACTCTTACTGATCTTGTCAGCACACCGCTATGTGCTAAGCTAGCAATGATGGTTTATGATGTGATGCATGAATTATTGTATTGATGCTTATGATTGTATGTACTCACTAGCTAGTGTAGCTAATGATACTATGTTTCCCTTTTCAGGTAAAGACTAGATGCCCTGAGAGGCGGGATGCTTTTGGGAATTACTTTGCCCCTTGTGGGTGGAACACTTGTATTTTATGATGTAATGTAAATAGATACTATGGTCGGTTCCTATACTTGGTAACACCAACGTTTTTTGATAAGTTATTAATGTAAATGACAGTTGTTGTTTTAAAAAAGAAAAATTTCCGCTGCTAAAACCTGATTTGTCATTAAAATAACTGAATTCAAAACCGGTGTTACATCCGGTAAGCAAACGTCCCGTATGGACATGTGAAGGTCGTCTTTTCCGTCCTCGGGTGTGATGGGAATCCGGAAGTAACCAGAGAAACCATCTAGGAAACAATAGAATGCATTACCAGAAAGATGTTCAAGCATTTGATCTATAAATAGGAGGGGAAAGTGGTCCTTACGAGTGGCATCATTTAGTCTTCGATAATCAATGCACACTCGCCAACCAGTGACAGTTTTGGCAGGAATGAGTTCATTCTTTTCATTAGTTACCACTGTCATCCCTCCCTTTTTAGGAACCACGTGGATTGGGCTAACCCACGGGCTGTCTGAAATGGGATAAATCATACCGGCATCTACGAGTTTGACAATTTCCTTCTTCACAACCTCTTGTATTTTAGGATTTAAACGGCGCTGAGGTTGGACTACCGGTTTGGAATCATCTTCCATGAGGATTTTATGTGAACAATATGATGGATTGATTCCTTTGATGTCGGAAATGGACCAGGCGGTCGCATTTTTCCGCTGTTTCAGGACATCGAGAAGTTTGATTTTCTTAGACTCGGATAGTGCCGATGATATGATAACGGGGAATGTAGAATTCTCCCCTAAATAGGCATACTCCAAATGTGGAGGTAATACCTTCAGCTCAGGACTAGGTCCAGAGAGTGGAGGTGCCTCCTTGGATATGTCTGGAGGTTCTGGATCCTCCTTTACCTCTACAGAATCTATGTGCGATGATGCAACCTGTCGCGGCGCGTTCATCGCGCTACGCGCCGCGATAGCTGAAAATCCTGCACATCAGAACTTGGCTCTGGCCCTTCTGCCAGCAGCCTCTCCAACTCCTCCTGGTCTCTCTCAGCATCCAAGAGACCTTCCCCCAGTGGCATCTGCCCTTCATCTCCATGTGTGTCGAACTTCTACAGCTCGCTCTCTAGAAGAATATCAACTATGTCCACAAAGAAGGCAGAGTCATTACAGATTTTGGAATGTTTTATGGATTTATCAATCCCAAATGTGATAGCATCTGTGCCTACCCTGAGTGTCAGCTGTGACTCATGAATATAGAATAATGCACGAGCTGTAGTAAGGAAAGCTCCGCCCAAGATGACGGGAACTGTGTCATCCTCCTCCATATCTATAACGATAAAGTCTGCAGGAAAGATGAATTTGTCTACTTTAACTAGCAAGTCCTCAACTATCCCGTGTGGATAGGTGACGGACTTGTTTCCAAGACGTATAGCCATGCGAACGGGTTTAGGCTCGGGCAAATCTAGTTTGGCGAAGAAAGAATATGGCATCAGGTTCATGCTCGCTCCCGAGTCAGCAAGTGCATGACTAACGGGTAGATTGCCAAACTGGCATGGCAAAGTAAGACTCCGAGGATCAGTCATCTTCTTTGGGATCTTATTGAGCATGGCTGCTGAACATTGATCATTCAGAGTGACAATCGACACTTCTTCCATTTTCTTGCGGTTGGTAAGAAGGTCTTTCATGAATTTAGAATACTTTGACATTTGTGCCATAGCCTCAACAAACGGGATGTTGATGTGAAGGGATTTCACGTGCTCTAGAAATTTCCGGTACTGCTCATCCTGCTTGTCTTGCCGAAGACGCTGCAGATAAGGTATCGGAGGACAGTAAGGTTTAACTGGAGATGGGACAGATGGAACAGATGGAGTAGGTGGGATAGGTTCTGGATTAGGAGTGACCTCCTTCTCCTTCCCCTTCCCTTTATCTGGCTGAGTGGATAGTGGCTCGATAGGATCAGGATGGGAGCTGGAAGGTGGTGGGCATGCAACTTCTTTTCCACTCCTGGTGGTCACAGCTTTAATTTCGGCCTTCGGGTTCGGTTCAGTGTTACTAGGAAGTGTGCGAGGAAAACGGTCCTAGAGAACTCTAGAGATCTGCCCAATCTGGGTCTCTATGTTGTGGATAGACGCCTGCTGATTCCTTAGTGCGGCCTACGTAGAAACGCCTATCTTCTTCACTAACTCCTCGGTCTCCTTATGCCTCTGATCTGATGTTGCTGCGAAGCGCGTGAGCATATCCTCGAAATTAGGCTTCTTTTCTGGCAGTGGTCCCTTTGGCTGGTCTCTCTGATAGAATCCTGGGCCAGACTGCCTAAATCGCCCCTCCATCTCCTTGCGGTATTCAGGATATGGTTTCCAGTTTGGCTTTCTATTGCGGAAGAAAGCCTCGTCCTCTGGATAATCATATTTATCTCCAGCTGAATAACACGCAGATTCTTTGAGATCCCCATTCTCGTCATATGGGCAATCTCTCGCAAGATGAGGTCCACTGCAGTTGTCACAACCGGCCTGCATAGCGTGAATGTTTTGATTCACCTTTTTCATGTCACGCCCTAGTGCATCAAGCTTGGCACTAAGGGCCGCTATGCTATCAGATGAGTCAGCTATAGCTGCAGTCTTCCTCCGGTAGGAAGAATCTCTAGAAGAATGCCACTGATGGGAGTGCTGAGCCATCTCCTCAATCAGGGCGTACCCTGCGGCGGGTGTTTTCTTTGGTATTGGTCCCTGGGAATCGACCATTTGTCTAGTGCAAACATTAATACCATTATAGAACGTCTGGACAACCTGGTGAGCATTGAGAACATGCTGTGGACAATTTTGGAGCATCTCCTTATATCTGTCCCAGGCGTCATAGAGGGTTTCGTCCTCAGATTGCATGAAGTTTTGGATTTGCATCTTCATTTTGGCAATCTTTGATGGAGGACTGAATTGTTTAATGAAGTGAGTTTTGAGCGCCTCCCATGTACGGATGGTGGGCTCGGATCGTAACCAACGTTTGGCTGCACCCTCGAGTGTTATCGGAAACACTCACAGCATAACAGCGTTACGACTAACTCCCGACATGTGGAAGTAGTCAGTAATCTCGAGAACGGCCTCGACATGCTGGTTGGCATCCTCGTTATCCTTTCCGGTGAAAGGAGTCTCGCGCAAAAGGTGAAAGAACTGGTCATTGATTTCGAAGGTTCTCTCCTCGGGTATTTCAGGTTGGTGAATACCCACTCCGGTGCCCTCGCGCACATGGCTCGCGTACTCCTCGAGCGACATATCGTCGATGTTCTCTGCCATTATGCGTGCTCGCTCTCTCTCACGTTTAAGTCGTAGGCGTTGATGAAATTCGCGTTCTGGTTCGTCAAAAGGCTGAACGAAATCAGAAGTGGGGTCTAAGGACATGCACTACCCTAAAAACCCTAAAAGAGACTACTAATTAAAGTACTAATCCTAAACAAGGCCCAAAAATAATTATTAACTAAAACAGAAAATAAAAAGGACAAATTCTTTTCTGGTCGCGACGCGTCGCAGCACGACAGGAACCGTGTCGCGGCGCGATTAGTGGACAGAAACACAAAGCTTGCTCCTTTTGAGCCGAAACTCGCGGGAAACAACGATTAACTCTAAATTAACTCAATAAAAACAGATTAAGACCGTTCCCCGGAAACGGCGCCAAAAACATGATGTGCGTTTTACATACTAGTTTTAAATTTATATTTTTCCGAATTATTTACCAAAAACTGCACGAATAGGCAAGTGTACCTAATCGTTTCGTAATATAGTTAGTAAGTCGGGTGTCGAACTCTTGGGGAACGGGAGCTAAACTGAATTTATTAAATTAATAAAGAATTAACTAAAATAAACTAATTAAAGCAAATAAACCAAATAAATATAAAATAAATGCAATTAAATACTAAACTAAAGCAATTAAACTAAATTAAAGGGAAATTTGGTATCAAGATTCAAACTTTATGATTTTAAATAACACTACCAAACACTCAAAAACAATCACAAGTAAGCAAAAAGCAAAGAACTTTTATGATTAAATATCAATTAAAAGGTTTTCCCTCCCTAGATTTGATTCCACCCTTTTCAAGTTGGTTTTATTAATCAAAATTGATGCATTGGACAATTAATCAACACTATACCGATTCCTATATTGTTAGACTCTTGATCTGAGTATCCAACTTTTCTAATCATGCAATTAACTAATTAATTGGTCATTAAATCAAGAGTTAATTTCATAAATGGTCATTTAACTAACCACGAATTGCAGGTTTAGTCCTTTTTTTGAAAAAGTTACAAATTCTATCCTTAAACTACCATTTTGTTGCAAAGACGGTCCTTTTTAACAGTTTCCGTTAACCATGTCCGTTAATTTTTGTAAATTGACTATTATACCCTTACTTTAATTTTTTGATTTACTTGTTTAATAATAAAATCATTATTATTAATATTATTATTATTAATTTATTATTAATAAACACAAATATATAAACACATCCCTACCCTAACCATGTCTCTCTAACATTTCCACCACCTCACCCTACCGGAGAAGACCACCGTTGCCACCTCCGCCGCAAAAGACCACCGTTGCCGCCTCCGCCGCAAAATACCACCGTTGCCGTCTCTCATCTCCACCACAATCGTGCAGCATGGCCTTACACTATCGCCACCACCGTATGCGCATCACGATCTTACTCCATCACCGCCAACATTTAGGGTTTTGGGTTCCAATTTATGAGTGCTTTCTAACCCTTTAGGGTTTTGATTTCGACGTTGACCGGTATTTTAGGCGGCGACCATCACCGACATCGCCATCTCCATCACTACGACAGAGCCACCATCTGTTCATATGTGTATGTGTTGAGTGTGTGTGTGTTCGGATCAGTTGGTGTATGTGTTTAGATTTAGGATTTTTAAGTGGTTTGATTTTTGGGAGTTTTGTTAACAATTTAGGTTTTTGATTGAGTGTGTATGTGTGTGTGTTTGTGCAGATCTGTAACATAGTGTGTGTGTGTGTTCATATTTCTAACCGTGTGTGTGTAGATTTGAAACAGAGTGTGTGTGTGTGTAGATCTGTCCGGCGAGAGAGAGAGAGTGTGTGTGTGTGTGTGTGTGAGTGAGTTCTTGGTGGAGATGACACATAAACTAAACTATGTTACAGATCTGCATTTGAAGATAAATCCAGAAAGATGAAATCATTGGAGATGAAACATAAGCTAAAATTGAGCAACATTACGAGCCCCATGATCTGAAATCGTTAGAGATGAAACAGAAACTGAAATCATTGGAGATAAAGACAAATTTAGATAGTAACACATAGAAATTGATACCCTGAAATTTGTTTCAGTGAGGGGTGGATGAAATTGGTAAACCAAAAGTAGATGGTCACATCATAGATGGATGAAATTCTGGGGACTAATCGAAGCACAGTAACCCATCTTTTTTTGTTATTATTATTAGAGTTAATTTCATAAATGGTCCTTTAAAATAAGGGTATAATAGTCAATTTACAAAAATTAACAAACATGGTTAACGGAAACTGTTAAAAAGGACCCTTTTTGCAACAAAATGGTAGTTTAAGGATAGAATTTGCAACTTTTTCAAAAAAAGGACTAAACCTGCAATTCGTGGTTAGTTAAAGGACCATTTATGAAATTAACTCTTAAATCAATTAACTACACAATTAAGCATATTTAAGTTCGTATCTATCAAGATCTAATATTTAATTATTGATTAGGTTACAAAATCATTCAATTAACACATGAAAGTCATCATATATCAATTCTAACTCTTTAAAGTTCCTATCTTGATTTTTTAACCCTAGCATTTGATCAATCACTAGTCAACACTAATTATTGGTCCTAATTAGCATTGATTAAAGTTAAATAAATGGATTGGTCCTCCAAATTACATTAACTCGGATTCTAAACATCTCAAAAACAGAATTAAAACATGCTAGGATCTTTGATTAGACTTGAAAGATGAATATAATGTAATTAAAGTCATAAATATGTAAAATTAACCAACTTGAAAGAGTTTCATCTCCTCTATGGAGGAAAACAAAAAAACCTAGCCTAGATAGATCATATCAAACTTCTGGAATTCAAGAATAAACATAAATAACATGAAAGAATGATAAAACCTAAAGCAAAGCAAGATCCAAAGCCTTTAATCTTCCAAATTATGCTCCAATCCTTCAAATCCGAGCTCAAGCCTTGTGGGATATGTTAATGGACGTATTTAGCAGAGTAATGGTGGAAGAAATCGAATGGTTAACCCCAAATCAGATCTGGAAGTTCGTTTAAATACTTTTCTCAAAACAGGGTGTCGCGCCGCGACGAAGAATTTTACCCAACTCTTTGGAATTGAATCTTTGTCGTTATCTACACGCGTTGCGCCGCGACGGTTTTCTTTGTCGCGCCGCGACCCTTTCCATTGCGCCCGGTGAATTCTTTTTTTCTCTTTATCTTGGGCTTGGGCCTTCTATATTTTTTCTCTTTTCTTTTCTTCCTTTCATTTCTTTGGGCTAAACTCCATTTACTTTGAGCTTTATTTTATTTTATTTTCTTCTTTCTTTGGGCCCATTTATTTTCTTGATTTCTTTGGCTTATTTTCTCGAATTTCTTTGCACTGGTTGTTAGATAAATTTATCTTTTCGCCTTTTTAGCCTGCAAAACATAAATGAAACGGTAAACGTATATTTCTACAATTAAATGCACAATTTCCGGCTAAAACTAACCCGATATCGCATAATATTTATATATATATAATGTGATATCAGTAATACAACGTATTCCATATATAATGTTAATGAACAATACTACATACATAAAAAATCAAGCAAAGGTTTATCCAACCAATCACCACCATTTCGATACAATATGCTTCGGAAGGTTTCATATAGAAATGCTGTTCCCACAACTGGACGACACGGACCTGAATTTTCAAGCCATGGGCATGAGGGTTTACCTCACTTAACAAATGATATTTGGAAACCACTATCTTTGATCAAATAACCAAATGTGCTAAGGGTACAATATGCATAAACTAAACAAAGAAAGAATGAAGCTTTCGAATTTATAAACCTTTGGTTGGAGCTCAAATGTAGTATTACTCTTATTTACTTTTCCTCACAAATTCATTTTGGTAACCAAAATTATAACTTAATACACATTATAATGGTAACTGAAATTAAAAGTTAAGACGCATTTAAGGAATAAGTTGAAACCGACTGTTAGGGATTAAGGAAGAACAATCTCATTCGGTTGAAGCTCAAATGTAGTACTACTCTCATTTACTTTTGCTTACAAATTCATCTTGATATCCGAAAATATAACTTAATACACATTATATGGTAACCGAAATTAATAGTTAAGACACATTTAAGGAAGAAATTGAAACTCAAACTTCTAATTAACTTGTAATTAAGACACATTTAAGGAAGAAGTTGAAACCCAAACTTCTAATTAACAATCCCATTTATACCGACTTTAAGCCCAAACCTCTAATTTGTTGACACATCATTTACCCACCCATCCTAATTAACTTAGATTCACAAATTGAAGATCAATCATGGATGACACATAGGATGGAATTGTTACTAAGTTATAAGAGATATATTGTAATTAAGACACATTTAAGGAAGAAGTTCAAACCCAAACTTCTAATTAACAATCCCATTTATATTGACCTTAATCCCAAACCTATAATTTGTTGACACATCATCTTAATTAACTTAGATTTACAAATTGAAGATCAATCATATCATATAGGATGGAATGGTTACCAAGTTATAAGAGATATAGATAGAATAGATAGATAGATGTGACTAATGAATTTAGGCACTAAAAGAATAGAAATTGGGCCTGGCAGCCGTAATTAAGCTGCAAAACCCAAAAACCACTCGATTTGAAATCCCCAAATCTTCGTGTTCACACTTGTATCTCCCCTATAAAAACCCTACAAGTTCATCTTCCTAAGCATACCAAAATCAGAATGCCGGATATCTTCTGCGAATTAAATAATCATTCGTTGAGTTCAGCATCGAACGGTGTCAAAAGCATCGAAGATCTGGCTTCGACTTACAAGGTATGTGTAACTTTGATCGAAATTTAAGGTTTAATTTTGGATAATCAAAGTCGTAGGTGATAACTGATTCTAATGATTGGATATATTATTATCATATATACAGCGAATTGATCGAAGAAGGAATGGTGTTCATAACATGTTACTTGTTCATATGTGTATTGGCAAAACACATATCTGGTGCCCAAGAAAATCATGTCTTCTCCAACATGGGTCGGTAAGTCAATATACCCACCTAGCATAAAAGTTCTAATTAATTACATGATTTTAGATAAACATTCATATACACATGATATTTAATGATATATGTTCTTTAATTTGTTTAGATCAAGCTGGACATGTGACGCAATGGAGGAGAGGATCTATGCCGAAATCCGAAGAGGATGCCTAAAGAACTACTCCTGACCAGAGGGCAAAAGTGCTTGACCCTGTGAAACAGCCGCCTACAAATGCATGATCATGAATACTAAACTTTGTCTAATGAATTTAACTATGTGTTAAGAAAATTTTTGTGAGAACTAGTGAGATGATGATGTTTGTGAAGAAAATTCAGTTATCTGGAAATGCTTTTAAATGTAAGTTAGTAAATTGCCACTGTTCCTGGATTTTGAATTAGTCTCCTCCTGTTGTTAACTTGTTAAATTTACATTATGATGACTGTAATGTTTTTTTGGGTGACAGCTTTGGCCGAAAATCGTCTAACCTGCAAAGGGCATGTGCTTGTTCCTGGAATTTTAAGGATTAATATCTTCTGAAAGCAATATATATAAGCTCAATTTGTATATATACACCGTGATTGTTAGCTAAATATTATATGATCAACAGTGGTGCTATGTACTTTGGGCATGATTTTAGTTACTTAGATGTGCAGGCTACTATATATCTGCTCGAGGTGTATTGAATTTGAAGAATGTATAATCTTCTCTTCGTGAATTAAAAATATATCTTGGTGTTCGGTAAATCTAAATATGGAGATCTTTACTTCTAAGTTTGTGTTTCAATCATATTAGAAATTTTTAAATGGCTTAGAATTAGAATGAACTATATCTAGACATTGAATCACTGCAACCGTGTTGGTTTCCTCAAATTGACTAAATCTCTGTTCAAAACAAAATACGATTCGTAAAATATGAAATGTCTAACTTGTAACTAAACCTACTCGTCCTGGATCACCTATAATAATGGCTCTTAATCTATTCCAATAGATTGATGTTTGATCCATTTCTTCCTTGATAATTTACATGTATTTCTTGATATAGACATTCAACTCAACAACATATATAGCAGCACAGCCTGGAATAACATTAGCATGAGAAAGTGTGATGGAGTCCCTTGATATTGTAGATTATTGCTTCTGATTAAATATGGATTAAACTAGTTTGCTGGTTAATTAATGTAGTGTGGATCTTTATGAGAAGATGTTAATATGTTATAATTGCTCAATAGATGTAGTCAGATTATACCGAAATCTATATCTCTACGAAAACAAATCCGAATACTACTGGCATGTCAACCAATGAGCCTTCTTGTTCCCCATCAATATGCCGACAGTTGGGGTTGATTAAGGAGGTTAATATTGTCATCATTGTCCAATTGAATTGAATGAATGAATTGGGGTGGATGTGCAGCCCCAAAGGCAGCGTAACAGCTCTTCTAATAGAAGCCCTGCCTCTGTTTTAGCCGTTGAAGTATTGGCTTGGGTGAATGAACTGGTCGTCTATCCCTAAGCGATTACCACCATTGTTGACGTTTGGTAAGATAAGTAACGGTTTGTTTTGTTTCCTGCAATATAATTTCCAGCCATTCCCTTCGTCTTCCTGTACATTAGATGCTGTTGCTTTTGTATATAAATCTTCCTAACGTGTTTTTGATCCTCATTCTTATGCTCGACCTCTTATCGTTACGTCCTGGTCGATAAGCATTGCGGTACCATCAGATCAGGTAATTTTACCCAGAAAAGGATGGGTGGAGGGTGAAAACCCGTGTTGTACCGAAGCCCTGGATAGGAACAACAACGATATGGTACTAATGGATCAAGAGGTATGTGTTTGTATAAATAGGTTGAATCCTTCTGCGTGAAGATTTAAGGGGTCTTGTGTGTTTTTATAGATATGCTGAACACTCCTACGTCAACAGTTAATACTTGTAGAATACATACCTGGATTGAGGCAGCCTGTATGAATATTGTTGTTAGAATAATTGCATCTTGGGACGTCCAAGCTACCGAAGTTTGTAATATATGTTTGCAGAGGAATGGAGTTATAAAATGTATTGATCAACATGAGTTATAGAATTTAACTATGACATACGTTTAAGGTAATAAGATAGATGCACTAATCATTATATATCAAAGTAGTACTTTTTACATCAGAATGATATTGATGAAAGATGTCCTTAATATGTAAACATCTTTAATACTTAAAAGCCGAGCGGATGCATTCAATACCTTTTATCTTTAGACATTATGATTAACTATATTTTTTCGGGAACGGATTTTGGGCGGTAAATTGCATAACCCCAGCAAAATGGCATGTGCATAGAATCAATGATTACTAGTACTGTATTTATATGTTATATTAGGAATGTGTACTCTAGTGTGTAGATTAAGAAAGCATGGGCATGGAATCTATGTACATGGTGGTTGTCACATTGACCACCCTCAATGTGTTATGAGTCTTGTTTTCGCAGAAGACATGCCTGGATCGAGGCAGCCTTTATGAATATTGACATTAGAATCATTGCTTCTTGGGACTTCCAAGTTGTTGTGGATTGCAATATATGTTTGCCGAGGAACGGAGTACTTGCATCAAATCAATATCATGTAGTATATATATATATATATAGATATATATATATATATGGGGATAAGATCAAATAAAAAGAAAATTAAAGTAAAAAATGTAAAATGGATGATTATTTGATCATTTTTCGGTATATATATCCAAGGGAGAAAACCAGAACATCTTTAAGGATAGAATTTGGACTTTTATAATATAAGTGCCATAGGTTTTCTAATATAAGTGCCTCATTGAGCCTTTTCAATGCTTGTTTTGGTTATGCTGGTTGATGCATTTGCGTGAATGCATTTATATTTCATGAAGGTTGTGGATGCAATTTTAGATACATGCATGTAGCATTTCAACTTGCAAGAAAAGCATTTTTAAAGAATATTTACATCTTTAGTTGACAGATATATGACATGTACTGCTACAGATATATTTACATCTTTGCACTTACCCGCTCCTCCTCGCATGCAAGTCCTACATGACAAAGAATTCAGGAAAATAAGTTACAGTACACCTTAAATTTTTTGTAAGTTTGCTCACACATAAAAGGTTGCAAGTAAATTTTGGCACATGCAAAAACCCTTTAATTTTTGTTCCATTTTGCGAAGTGTGACTACCCTTTACTTGGCCCATTTTACCATTTACGACGGCCCATTGTTGTTCGTCCTCTGCAACAAGATGGTATGCATTTCCCAAGGATGGAGTGGGTTTCGTGGCAAGGATTTGAGTCATAATAGTGGAGAACTCGTTATCCAAGCCCTTGAGAAATTAATAAAGATGTTCCTTCTCCTAGAGTTCATTAACAGTTTTCCCAAGATTGCAAGAACAACCATTACAAGTGCATTTGAGAGCAGGGAGAAAAGATTAAACCTCATCCCACAGCCCTCGTAGCTTTGTGTAGTAGGCCAAAACCGACATTCCGTCTTGTCTTGTGTTGGAGATAGACTACTTCAGTTCGTATGGACGAGGTGCACTTTCTTTGCCAACTCTTTCTGCAGCGGAGTTGGCGTACTTAATGCTACATCGAATTTCCTTTTCCATGGCTATGGTGAGCCATCCCTTAACCATGGCATCACACCGTAACCGGGCCATGTGATTTGCATCGGTTTTCTCTGATTTCCGGATGCTCCCATCAACGAACCCTATCTTGTTTTTAGCAAACAAAAAATTTCTCCATCTCTTGAACCCAGTCAAGGTAGTTGCTGTCAGTTAAGGCGTCATAGACATGCTCCCATCGACGAACCCTAACCATCTCCGTTTTTCATTAGTGACCAAACATTGTGTTCACAAACTATATTAGAAGAAAAAAAGATTCTTTCTTTAATGAGTATTGTGTTCTCTAGTGAAGGAAAAACATTTTGATGTAACATATAAGTGAAAAGGTAAAACGAAACAAGCATATGTCTAATCATTTTGAACACTTAACCAAAACAACTGATTTCATATATATACACAAAAATTCCAAAAATCAAAAATCAACACTATAAATCCTCAATGCACGGCAATAAACCCACAATTTTAAACAAGAATTCAAACAAACATAATTTAAAATAGAAATATTCAAAAATTCAAATATGTAAATATGTAAATAAAAATTCACGCCCAATCGACTAACAAAATCAATAATTAACCGGCAAATATAAACTTATACTTCCATCCTAAAGATCATCCTAAACATATAAAATCAAACCGGAATGTACATAATTTCCTTATTATCGTAAACATTCAAGTGAACACTAAGAAACAGAAGTTAGATTAATAAAATTTACGTACCTACATGAATGTTACGTAATTGCTGAATTATGGCAACTGCTAGTTACTGCTTTTAGCCCAATATGTGAACCAACATTTTATATCCAAAATTTTAAAGAATTTCCTAGCATATTCTTTTCTCTAATAAGCATGTAATGCATGACCAATTATATGTTTAAAGAATATGTATATATAAATATACCAGTCCTCGCATCCCTCACACTGCACCATTATGAAATCACCTGTCTGGATTGTAGGGCAATTCACAAATGCAATACCTTCATATATCAGAAAATTAAGGAAAAACCGATTTATATAATTCGATATCTATTTTGAAAGACTATATATAGAATATAATAATTAAACAGAAAACAAAGGAGATTAAACTAACACACAAATGAATTTAGGTGTTAAACCTCCCGTGTGAGGTTCGTATTGAAGGTAGTCCTCAACGACACATTTCCCTTCAATCATAAGTGCATTCTCCCAATCAAGTGATCTGATAGAAAGAGCTCTTCAACAACATTATAAGGCCGCCAGCCTGACTTCGATTCCTCTGGCCAGTAGTACCACTGCACTTGGACCATCATGTTGTTTTCATCATCACTGAACACGATCTGCATTAGATAAAAAGGGTAGTTAGATCAAATGGAAGATCATAATTAAGTAAAGCTCTTTATAGAACAAACAAAGCCCCTGCAATCCATATAGAATCTAATAATTAAACAGAAATCATAAGAGATTAAGCCCAAACACGAATGAATTTTGGTGTTACACCTTCCTATTTGTAAGTGCATTCTCCCAATGAAAGTGGAGCATGACATTATCTTCATCGTCACTGAACACAATCTGCATTAGATCAAAGGGTTAGTTAGATCAAATGGAAGATCATAAAGCAAAGCTCTATATATAGAACAAACAAAGCCCCTGCAATCCATATAAATCTGGGAAATATCAACTTTGAAAAATCAGATTGTATATCCCCACCAAATACAAAATGAAAAAAAAAAATCTAAAATCTAAAGAATCTAATAGAACAGATATGATTAAATTTAATGGATCCCTAATCAAGAAATATTAGACTGTAATCCACAAATTGGGCAGGAATTAAATTTACTGGATCGAAAGATACAATTTGCATTAGATCAAAAGGGTAGTGAGATTATGATTACCATTTACTGCACACGTAATTAATCATTGTTGAAATGTTATGAACGACTAACATGTTATGAACTTTTTCATCTCCCTGCAGCATGAATACGGATTCTAAGTTAATTAGCATCATATCATATAATCAATCGTAATAAAACAAAGAACAATTGATCGAGAGACAAAAGTGACTTAAAGAATGCTTACACAGAAATACGCATGCCTATAATCTTCTAACGTCAGAAACAGAGTGCAGTCCATCATTAGGCTAGCCGACGGTGGCTGAGCAAACTACTACTCGATATATGGCTAATGAGCAAAGAGTAAATTAGGTGACGCTTGGTTCACAGAATATTTTTGGTTTCTTGTGTTCTCAGGAACAGTAACATTAGATCACCGAGTGGAAAACTGAGAACTCGAGGTGAGTGGATGTTTACTCACAGATGATGTTAGTTGTAACTGGTTTGGTTGCAACTGTTTATGGTTTGACGCATGGATAGATTTTATATCTGATAATTGATTAACCGGTTGATTGTTAATTAATTTTTGCGTCAGTGATATGTATACATGATGGTTGGGAAGTCAGTTTCGGCTAGGCATATGGGCTGGGTTTGTTTGCTGTCGGCTAATCAGTATTGGGATCTTTTGATGCATTTGTTGCAATTTAAGGTAATACTGTGTGAGTATAGCAAATGAACTATCGGTAAACCTTTGCTTTGGCCGGCATTAGTTGTAGGTTCCAACAGGACCGCCGGTCTTCCCGGGACACGAATATCTATTATTTGTTGTTGTTGATATCATGCGGTTCTGGCTGATGTATCTGTTGAGGTTTTACTCCATTCACTTAGCTTTGTGCTAATCCCCACCTCTCACTCTTTTTACAAGTTTTGGGTAAGTCAGCGGCTCGGCTGAGAGTTGTTAGCTTGGGGAGTAATTGCCTAGGCCTCTGATGTTTATATTTGTGACGAGCCGTAGTTTTGTAATACTAATGTTTTAAACTTGTTGGTTTTGTAAACTATTGTACGTTTACAGTTGTAAATACTTTTATGTATTTGTGATCGATTTCGCAGTGTATTTTAAAAAAATAAAAATTTTTGGGTTGAAAATACGGTGTTACACCTTCTACTTTCACAATCATCTCACGCCACCTCTACAACCATCACAGACTAGTGAAAACTACCTCCGCAATCTGATGGTGTTTGTTTATTATAAATCTGAGGGTTTTTTCGTATATAAGTCATTTAAGCATGTTTATTTAGGTTTTTTTTAGTTTGTTTAATATGAATTAGATTTTAATCTCTTTTATTTTGGTTCACCACTCAAACAAGAAGATTTAGGTTCTTTAAAAGTTTCATTGACAAGACTCAAGAACAAGAAGATTTTGGGTTACTTTATCGTCCATGAACAAATATAAAATTTATAATCTTTTTTATTTGGATTGTGTCCATCATGAACATATATAAAGGTTATTACTTTTTTAATTGAAGATAGTAAAACGTGCTACTAAAATTTTGTAGTTTTTATTGATCTTCATTAGCATACACATAAAAATTATAATTTCTCTAAGTAAAGTGTAAAATTCTGAAATGTATGCTGTTTTCCATTAATGAACATTTCAAGACTAAAAATGATGACATAGTGTGTGCATGAAACATGTTGACTTCAAGAGAAAAACCATTGCTTACTTATTTCACACGAGTGTGTAGCAGGAAATTAACTCGGTAGGAATGTGTACTCAAATTTAACACTAACATTGTTATCCGTCACACCAAAATTATTAATAGCATAAACATGACCATCAACAATCAAGTCTTGAAATTTCATTATCAAGCCTTTCTTCACGGATACCGAAATCCTATTCCCCTTTATACATACCTCCTTATCCATCAAAACCATTTCAATATTATAAGCTTTGGAGGGTTTTATATATACATGTTGTTGCCACAACCGGAGCACACGAATCTTGATTCTCCAACCATCGGTTCACTTCGCTTAGTAGATGATATTGGAATGCCATTTTTTTAAAGGCAACAAAAAAACGTATAAACAAAAGTATGTGTAAACAAACGGAAATTAAAAAGGATGCTAATCAATTTATAAACCTTACATAGAAATGAAAATTTGAAAAAGCTTACAATTAATAGAAATAACCCAAATGCAAATTAAATTGATATTTAAATGACATATAAAAATCATAAAAATGCCTTCAACTCACAATTAAATGAAAGAACGGAAAATGCAAATTAAAAAACATCAAAATGCCTTTAATTGAGAATTAAATTGATATTTAAATGATATAATAAAAAATTAAAAAACACCTAATTACTTGAAGGATTAAAGAAGTTGAATCAATCAACCAAATAGTAACGGATGAATTCAATTATTAAAGAAGTTGAATCAATAAATCAAATAGTAACGGATGAATACAATCTAAGCCCACTTACATCTTAATTTAAGCCCAAATAATGGCTTCTAATTAGCTTGGTTTAAGAAATTAAGATTCAATTATTGTTGCCACATAGGATGTGATACCTATTAAGTTATAAGAGATACTAGATCTCATGCCCGTGTAAACACGGGCCAAGTTATAATGTATTTGTTAACTTTGTTTAATATTAATGTTTTTTAAAGTAAGTTACCGACCATATTTCAAATAAGGAGAGTACATACACTAACACTCTACACAAATTGTATAAATTGTCTTCCTTTATTGTGAAATTCTTTTTTAAGTTTGTTATGTTGCTCTAAGTAAGCTCATATCAATTTATTGGTATATGAAAAAGGAAGAAAGTGTTTATCAAAGTATAATGCACAATTATACAAATATCTTATTTGTTTAATTTGCAAAAAATTATACTACCAAAATATATTCTAAAGTAGGCAATGTGTGGTATATATGGTTATTATTGTGGTACCTTAAAACTGTT
Source organism: Dittrichia graveolens (assembly GCA_038502395.1). Lineage (NCBI taxonomy): Eukaryota > Viridiplantae > Streptophyta > Magnoliopsida > Asterales > Asteraceae > Dittrichia > Dittrichia graveolens. Next base: position 7,203,677 of record JARJIL010000008.1, on the reverse strand, counting down.
TATTTGTATTTTCTTTTTTAAAGTAAAGCACCGAAAATAATCATAGTTACTTGTAAGTATGCTAGCAGTGACGTGATGTAACCGTAAACACCACTTGATAATTGTTTTGTAAGACATTCACAACAATTGTAAAAAGCAACTTAGGATGTTGTCTTAACTTTAAAGGTTTTTTGAAATCCCTGCACCAGTTCTTCCATCATTCATTGTTTTGATATCTTCTTCTGTAGCCTTATTCACTTCTTCATGTGTAGGGATAATTTATTTGCCGGATATGCCAAAGTGTGTAAGGCTTATCATTCCTTCCATTATATGATCAAACACAAGATAATGTCCTGGAGTGATTTTAAGATCTTTACATAATTTTTGCCATGTTGGTCTACATAAACCAACTGGTAGACACTAGTACAAAACTATGATTTGGTCACACATAGTCGGAATTATTCGGCCACACATTCGAATATTTATGTGGCTAAAGGTACCAAAATAAAGTTCACATTACTAGTTAGCCACATATGAATTGTGATCGTGTGACCATTCGGAAATGTATTGCCACGCCTTCGAACATTCATGTGGCTAAATGTCACTACTATATTTTGGCTGATTATTTAGCCATATATGAATTTGGAATGTGTGACAAATGAAGAGTAAGTTCAAAGCATTAGTCACGATATACATATAAAACGTGACAAATCTATGTCACGCACTTGAACACTGTGACCAAATACCATATATGGTCACATGAATTAATTGTTTGTGTGCCTAAATCATAGAGTCGTGTTTTGTCACACATGATTTAAGTGTATCCAAAATCTGGTACATATGGTCACTTAACTTATTATGTGTGTCTAAAGTTTAACGTGTATTAGCTTTCTAGAAGCTAATGTGTGTAGTCACATTTATTTTGGCACGGTCATGTGACTATATGGCTTTATAATAGCCATACCATATCACAAATGTGTATCTAAATGATGTTTATAGGCACATTTTAGGTGATTATATGTGACCAAATGTCATATATGGTCACATGAAATAATTGTTTATGTGTATGAATCACATAATCGAGTTTTGTCACACATGATTTAAGTGTAGCCAAAATCCGGTACATATGATCATGTAACTTATTATGTGTGTCTAAAGTTTAGCGTATGTTAGATTTTCAGAACTTAAGTTGTAAAGTCACATTTATTTTGGCACGGTCATGTGACTATATGGCTTTATAATAGGCTATAGCCACACCATATCATAAATGTGTATCTAAATGACGTTTATGGCAACATTTTAGGTGATAATATGTGACCAATATATTCATAACAGTCACGTCGTGAAATATTCATGTGGCTATTATTTAGAGCAACAATAAGCAAAAACGATTATCATTAAATTTGATATTCGTCACACATGATTTCAGTGTAGCCAAAAGCTAACGTGTATAGTTAAATAATAAGTTTTAGGTTTTTAAATCAAAGTAACATTTAGCTCACTGGTCTAACACATGTTTCTTTATAGAGATGAATGGGATGGGACTCAAGTTCGAATCCGACTTTCAGCATAAAATTCATAAAATTCAATCGTTGTGTAACTAAATATTACAAAACGCCACACAAACATAAAATTCATGTGATAATTGGATAAACAATAGTCACACAAAATACACATTTAATTGACTTTAAAAAGCATATGGGCACACTTATTAACACTTTTGGCCACTTTTGGCTTAATTGTATGTGACGAAATCCAAAAACAACAACCGTTGTGTGACTAAATCATCGAAGATGCCACATATAATATATATTCATGTGGCCAAATGATGGGCAAAAGATACTCTCAAAAACTGCTCGTGTGACTATAAAGTGTTTACAGTCACTAAAACTGATAAATCCATAATAAACTTGTAACAATTAGTCACGCATTTTATGGTTTTGGTTACTGTTTTTAAATGGATCAACCACTAACCCGCTAATGTAACTGTATGTACCCTATGGTCAATCGACCTTCCGTCACACATGCATTGAAAACGCAACTGTGACTATATGCATATCATCACAATTTTTTGGTGTAACGAAATCACATCTTTGTTCTAGTGAGAGATTCATCGAATAACACATCAACCCCATACACTCGTAAGTGAGTATATATTGCATGTTTTGTGATGGTGTCAAAGTTGATTGATTATAGAAATGAATTGCTTAAGTCCTATATTTGAGATTGTTGACATGTTATCTTTTATGAAATCACAATATATTTCTTGAATGTAGAATAAGGCTATAATTTGTACATACCTGATATGTTGTGGTTTGTTCACTAAATGTGGTGAAGTATTTTGGTGTCCTAAGGAATTGTTGTCTTGTATAGTATATACAATCCATCCCATGCATTCTAATTCTACATTGATTAATTTTTATGAATCGGATGTTATAAACATGGTTTGTAGTCTCTAAAGTAGTTTTTGTGAGAGAATTTTTAGGTAATAAATCATAATTAGTAATTTTACCATACAATCTTGTGCATATAAAATAGTAAATAGATTTGGGATGAGAAATTGTAATAGAGTATAAAGTAATGATAATCATAATTGTTATTTAAGAGTAATAATTAATATTAATAAGTAATATATTTTGATAATTACAAAAGTATTTTTAACATATAATAACTGATATTTTGATAATCAATCTTTTGGCTTTTCTAGATTGTAAATATATTCGGCTTTAACAATTTTAATAATTAGAAGAATCAATAAACATACAACAATATTGAAGTAGGTAAAACAAAAAAGAGTGTATTTTATGATAAAAACTTACATTGTTATAAATGAGAAATACTTGGATTCTCCCTCATTGCATTAGGGTATTGTTGGATTTCTCAGGAATCTTTATATACAATCTTGTACATATGAAATTGTAAATAGATTAATAAAGTGTAAAGTAATGATAAATCATAATTATGATTTAAGAGAATAATTAATATTGATGAGTAATAAATTTTGATATTTACATTAGTATTATTAACCTATAATAATTAATATTTTAATGATTAATAATAATTGAAATTTAATAGTAATAATTATCATTAATGTCTAATAAATTTGTGTAGTTTAATAAATGTTTTAGGTTATTCTAGTAAAAATAAGTTACAAATAATTTATCAAAAATATATAACAATTATGGACAGTGGTAAAAATTTATAATTTTATACTTACCGGTTGCTATTTTAGTGTAATAATTAACATTAATGTGGAATAAATTTGAATTGTTTTATGGATATTGTTATGTTACTATAGTAACATATAAGTTACAACAACATTTTCAATAGAGATGACGTAAATCATTATCAAGCTCAGTTAATAATTTCAAACATGAAAAATGATATTTTAAAACTAAAACCAAAGTATATTATTTTCATATGACCTAATTATCATATGATAAAATGGATTAGTGTTTTGGAAAATACAGTCAAAGATAACTATGCTACTTATTTGATAAAAGTCAAAAACATTTTCTAGCCATCTTAGGAGTCACAATTTCACAATTATCAATTATCACTATTTATTTGTATAGTCATCATACACTAAATTAGGAAATCATCGTATAACAAAGCCGAAATACAAACATATTATGTGTAGAGATTAATTGAACAATACACACATATATTAGACACAACACAAAGAACTTAATAATTTCAAACATGAAACCTTATATTTTAAAACTCAAACCAAAGAGCTTAATAATTTCACACATGAAAACTTATATTTTAAAACTCAAACCAAAGTATATTATTTTCAAATCACCTAATTATCATACGGTGAAATGGATTAGTGTTTGAGAAATACTATCAAAGATAATTAACCTACTTATTTTATGAAAGTAAAAAACAAAAATCTAAACGGTAGCCATCTCAAATCCATTGAAACTTTTTATTTCTTCACAAACACAAGCTTCATATTCACAAGAGTAGATCCTTCTACATCCCATCTTTGTCATCAATATTACGATGTTTTCTGGATGCACCCGTGGTATTTGTTTTCAACCCAACCTTAGGATTCACAATTTCACAATCATCACTATTAATCACAATTTTGTTGTTTGTGTCGTCATCTTACATTAAAATTAGGAAAAAAAATAAGGTTTCATAATTCCTTGTACTCTTTATGTACTTATCATTGTTAAATAACCATGGTTAAAGACTAGAATACCTTCAATAATTCAACCTCCATATTCATCACTTAGATTAACAACAGTGAAAACAACAATGATAACATTCTTCACGTACAAAGCATAAGTTCAATTTTCATAGGTAAAGAATAAAAGATTTAGCACAAATAGTGAACTTCATTCTAACTAAACAAACTACCTCATTAATATCGCCATTACCTTTGAACAAAAAGCGAATAAAGAAGGAAGCTTTCGAATTTAAAAACCTTCTGTTGGAGCTTAAATGAAAACAACAATGAAAACTTTTTTCGCATAAAGGTCAATTTTCATAGTTAAATAATAAAAGATTTAACATAAATAATGAACTTCATTCCAACTAAACAAATTACCTCACTAATATCATCATTATCTTTGAATAAAAAGTGTAAAAAGAAGGAAGCTTTAAGATTTATAAACCTTCGGCTGGAGCTCAAATGTAGTGCTATTCTCATTTACTTTCTTCACCTACAAAGCATAAAGATCAATTTTCATACGTAAAGAATAAAATACTTAGCACAAATAGTGAACTTCTTTCCAACTAAACAAACCATCACACTAATATCATCATTATCTTTGAACAAAAAGCCAAGAAAAAAAAGAAGGAAGCTTTCGAATTTATATACCTTAGGGGATTAAGGAAGAACACTAATTGCATAACTCTACCTCATTAATACACTAATTGCATAATTGATATTCTTAGTTGTAACCGACGATAGGGTATTAAAGAAGAACACTATTTACATAACTTTACCTTACAAATTTATCTTGGTGACACTTTAAGCCCAAACTTCTAATTTGGTACCACATCATTCATCCACTCATCCTAATTAACTTAGATTCAAAAATTAGGGATCAATAAAGGATGCCATATATGATAGAAAAGTTATTAAGTTATAAGAGATATAGATTACAATTAAGAGGATGAGAGGTTACAAAGACAATAATCCCATACAAAATACGTGAAGGTAAAGTACTACAATAAAGGGGTAAACTCATTTACAACTTCGAATTGATAGCAAATGACAATTAAGAGAATGAGAGGTTACAAAGAATATTAAACTCATTTACCAATACAAATTACAATTAAAAGGATGGGAGGTTACAAAGACAATAATCCCATACAAAATACGTGAATGTAAAAATACTATAATAAAGGGGTAAACTCATTTACAACTTCGAATTGATAGCAAATGACAATTAAGATAATGGGATGTCACCATAAACTCATTTACAACTTCGAATTGATAGCAAATGACAACTAAGATAATGGGATGTTACCATGAATCATTTACAACTTGGAATTAATACCAAATTATCGAATGGATAGCAAATGACAATTAAGAGAATGGGAGGTTACCATGAATCCTTTACAACTTGGAATTAATACCAAATTACAATTAAGAGAATGAGAGGTTACAAAGAATATTAAACTCATTTACATCTTTGAATTAATACAAATTACAATTAATACAATAATAGCACAATTAACTTGGATGAGAATATGTATGGCCTTCAACACCAAATACTTAATATGTTGACACATCACCTTACCACCTCCTCTAATTTCTTTCCACTTACCCGCTCCTCCTCGCATGCAAGTCCTACATGACAAAGAATTCAGGAAAATAAGTTACGTATAGTACAGCTTAAATTTTTTGTAAGTTTGCTCACACATAAAAGGTTGCAAGTAAATTTTGGCACATGCAAAACCCGTTTAATTTTTGTTCCATTTTGCGAAGCGTGACTACCCTTTCCTTCGATAGCTATAGTTTCTCCATTTGGGATGATGACAGATGCCTCGTTAACCGAGACGGTCTTCTCCTTAAGAATGTCGACTATGTGGGTTATATATCCTGAATCAACAACCCACTCATTATCATGATTTAGTTTACTTGCCATGTTGGCGGAACGTGGAAGATCATTAAGTGAGGCCTTTTCTCTTGAGCAAATTGTTCTAAAAACTGCTCATTTTGTTCTTTGGTAAGACCCGGCAACTAATCTTCACTTTGCTAGCATACCCTAACAGGCACAATATTCCTACTAGGCATCTACCCCCTCCCAAATCATCCATCATAATCATCTGACCATATATCCCTAAGTATATATGCATGCATCATAAACATCGCATAAATCAATCGCATTTCATCATTAATAAAGGAGCATGCGTCGCAAACAAATGTTAATCTATCATAAACATTTATATATAGATATATCATCTTAAAAATCGTTAATAATATCAAAATAGATTTTGTCTACGTGATCGGTTTTGTAAAACAATTGAACTCACCTTAGTCTAGATAACGAAACACGTGATCTCGAAACAACGAACAACGCTCACGAATCGTCAAGAACACGAAATCACACGCCATAATTTGATTAAATAATGTTATTGCAGTTGTTCAAAGTGCTTGTGTAAATTAATTACATTAAATTGTCGAAGCAATTCATCGTGTAAAATTACATTGAACAGCCAAGTCGGGTTGGATAACAGGTTAAAACGAAATAAATCTCATACACATTTCAAGTGCAGCATACCATGGTGCTCTAAGCTCCACTTGGAAGTTCACCTCATGCCTCCAAACAGTCTGTTTCAAACCATGCACATCATGCCTTTACTTTCTTGAGCTTTTCTATGACACATTCTATCACATTTCTTTTACCATTCGAATAGTTCTTAGCTTTCCATGTACTTCTTGATGTCCCAAAGACAACAATTCAGATCTCCCAAGTTGTTTTTCTTATGGTAACCTAAGATTACAAAAAATACACAGTTTGGCAGTTAATCAGCATTAGCGGCACTTCTTAAATGGTAATTCCCTTGATTTTGACCTCGTTCCAGTCATGCATGCTTCATGGTTTAGTTTGGGAATCATTTTGGGATTGAACTCAAGCATATATGACAGAAGAACAAAGTGCTACTCACAGAAAAGATAGTAATAAAGGAATGTTGAATAGAATTGCAGAACCCTCTCTTCAATTCCCTTCAGCAACATTCTTTTCAATAGCCTACATATGATGAATACACAAGGATTGTAAATATTAGTAAAAGTCCTTAAATAGAAACATATATTTTCTTTGGCTCCAAAGAAGCATTAGACTATTTGCCCATTAATATACGTATCACAAAATTCGACCTCATGTCTTATAATATGTACATCTGAGATATTTTTTTTATCAAACTTTTCATCAAAAAGATGGTATGCATAAACCTCATATGTTAGCTGGAGCTTATATTGATGACAGAAACATAAACATAAACATAAACAAGAAGCATCCTAAACAGTAAACAATTCTTGGAACTGATTGTAGTGTAATATACAATAATTAGCTATTAACTGGTTAATGAAGACTTATACTTCCATCCTAACGGTCATCCCAACACACCAGCCATCACTGAACATATAATATCAAACCTGAATGTACATAATTTTCTTATTACCATAAACATTCAGGTGAACACAAAGAAACGAAAGTTAGATTATTAATAAAATTTACGTACCAATATGAATTTTACGTAATTTCCTTATTATGGCAAGTACTAGTCGACTGTTTTTAGCCCAATATGTAAACCAACATTTATATCCAAGATTTTAACGAATTTCGTAGCATAATTCTTTTTCTCTATTAAACATGTAATGCATGACCAATTATGTGTTTAACGAGTATGAATATACAAATATACCAGTCCTCGCATCCCTCACACTGCACCATGAAATCATCTGTCTGGATTGTAGGGCAATTCACAAATGCAATACCTTCATATATCAGAAATTAAAGAAAACCCGATTAATATAATTCGATACTTATTTTGAAAGATTATATAGAGAATCTAATAATTAAACAGATATCGTAAGAGATTAATCTCACACACAAATGAATTTAGGTGTTAAACCTCCCGTATGAGGTTCGTATTGAAAGTAGTCCTCAACAACGCATTTCCCTTCAAGCGTAACAGCATTCTCCCAACCAAAGTGATCTGATAGAAACAGCTCTTCAATCGCACCATCATGTTGTTTTCATCATCACCGAACACGATCTGCATTAGATAAAAAGGGTAATTATATCAAATGGAAGATCATAATCAAGTAAATTAAGCTCTATATAGAACAAACAAAGCCCCTGCAATCAATAAAGAATATAATAATTAAACAGAAGTAATAAGAGAATAAACCCAACCAAGAATGAATTTAAGTGTTAAACCTCTGTATGAGGTTTGTATTGAAAGCGACAAAAGTAGTCCTTCCAAATTCGTAAGTGCATTTTCCCAATGAAAATGATCAGATAGAAATCTGGCCGGCAGTACCACCGTACATGGACCATGACATTATCATCATCATCACTCTGCATTAGATCAAAGGGTTAGTTATCAAATAGAAGATCATAAATTAAAGCTCTATAGAACAAACAAAGCCCCTGCAATCTATATAAATCTGGGAAATATCAACATTGAAAAATCTAATTGCCTAAAAACTAAAGAATAACAGAACAGATAATTCGACTTTGAAATTAATTAACTAGTCAAGAAATATTAGATTGTAGATCCACAAATTGGGCAGGAATTATATTTACGTTAGATCAAAAGGGTAGTGAGATTTAACATACGAAATTGACATTTTATGATTACCATATACTGCACGTAATTAATCATTGTTGAAATGCTATGAACGATTAACATGTTATGAACTTCTTCATCTCCCTGCGGCATGAATAAGGATTCAAAGTTAATTCGCATCATATCATATATATGATCGATCGTACGTAGTAAAACAAAGAACAATTGATCGACAGACAAAAAAGAAATAAAGAATGCTTACACAGAAATACGCACGCCTATAATCTTCTAAAGTCGGAAACGGAGCGTTGTCCATCATTAGGGTAGCCGACGGCGGAGCCTGCAGTCCAACAGACTACAGATCGATAATATGGCTGATGAGCAAAAGAGTAAATTAGGGTTTTATAATCGGGCATAGGTTTGTAGTGTTCTTCAATTTTCTTTTTGACCCCTTCGCTTATTCCTCTTCGTCTAGTCTCCTCCTCTCTTTCTCAACGTCTAGTCTCCTCCTCTCTTTCTCAACCCCTTACTCACCTTTTGTTCTATTGTTTCAAAATAGTACTTAAAGTAATTTATTTACATATATGATCATTTAACTTATTAAAAACGGGTTAATATGTTTCTTATATCAAATGTTACCCTGAGGTAAAAACTCTAATTTGATGCATTTTCTCACCATATTTGGTCGGTGATGCATAAGAAACTAGGAAAATTGTTTATTTGGAGCTCTTGAAGGTGGCGAGAATGTCTTCATCATCCTCCTACAACTCCAACCCCAATTCAAAGCTTCCAAGTGAATGCTATAGCGAGAAGCCGGTAAAACCTCTAACATCATAGACAATAAACAACCCCGGTGGAAGATTCCTAACATGCCCTACTTCTTTGGTATAATTTTGTATGAAATTAGTAGGGATGGCAAAAAAAAAATCAAAACAGACGGGAAAAACCGAAAACCAACATAACTAGGGCGGGGACCGGGAAACCCGATTATTTAAACGGGGATAGGTTTGATGATCCCGACCCCATTACCCGACATACCCCATTATAATTTAATATTAATTATATATATATATATATATATATATATATATTAATATACATAAAATTAATTTTAAATATAAAATATACAAATCTTTATACACTTTTACACAACCTAATTTAATCGTTGCTTTATTTGAATTATTTGGTTTTGATATTTTGGATGCATTTAAATTCTTTGAGACTTTAATATCGGTTCAGATATGTTTCTATTCAATAATGTCGTGTAATTTATTATAATCGCCTTCTAAAACTTGTGATAAATCTTAACGGCGACAATCCCCGTAGTGAAAAATCATAGTTTTAGTTTAAGGAGTATTTCAAGCAAAATAAATGCAAAGAAGTTAAATGACTAAGGGCCTCGGACGAAAATGAATGATAAAGGAATGAAATAGACAAAGAAAAATATAATGGACAAAGGAATAGAATAGTTCATTAACATTCCATCCACATGTTTAATTGTTTTCTCATAATTGAATGAATCATTACTGTACTATGTTTGGTAAAGAGAAATAGACATTAGAATGGAATGAAATAAATAAACAATGATCAAAATGCCCTTGTATTAAAAATAGATATAACTTAAATTTAAATTATTTCATATATAACAATTTATTTTAAATACACTTTACACATTCTTAAAAAAGTGATAAATATCAAAACTTCGAGATTATCATTAATAAATAATGTAAACCTAATAATAACAAAACCATATAAAAATTATTTTATACAAAAGTACCACATCAATTAGGAAAAAAAAAAGATGGATCAACTATTCTTATACAAGAGTACCACTTCAATTATACTCACGTGGTTGTTGATTAGATTGAAAAAAGCAGGAACAATGGACCGGAAATATAACACGGGAAGATAATTTGGGATAGAATCGTGAGTTAGTTAGAGGGTATAATGGTCAATTTTCATGTAGTCAAGAAATGGAATGAAAAAAAACAAGTGGAGTGTATGAAATGAAAATGAAGGAATGAGAGTACTTGTATAATCATTGATTTCTTTCCCTTATCTCAAACAAACAAGTCTTTAACAAATGAATGAAATGGAGTATTTCATTCTCTTTTTCATTCCTGCCTAACAAACACGGCCTAAGTTTATAATTTCATACAAATCTCACAAACAAAAAATATAATTAACTCAAGAATATATGACTATTAATAATTTTGAAAATATATATATGAATTAAACAATATACCCGACTACTGCTTGGATATACCATTAGTATAAAAATCCCTAGAAATCATCTGTTTGAATTTCAATTTTCACCGATACAGACTTGAGATCTCAGAGATATGAAATTTGCGATCGTAGCGTTTTCATTTTGATTCAAAAGCCCTAGACATCGTCCATTCAATCAAGGATTTCACCGATTGAGAATACAGAGTTAAAACCAGGTAATTCGATCTTGTAACAAATTTGCGATTGAGATCCCTTTAATTTCAAGACCGTTTCTAAATCTTTGTTTGATCGATGTGTTTTCTTGTAAGCAATAATTCAATTCTTATCATAATGTTTCCATTTTGTGTTCAAATTTCTCTCTGTTTTGTGATTCATACTCTGTAATAATTATGGATGCTAACTTCTGAATCATTACATTTTTCATTGCGTTTGATTTTCAAAAAATTCACAGCTAAATCTTCATATAAAAAGCCCTAGAAATCATCCACTTCCATCCGTAATTCGATCAGTTCAGTATTTTGCCGATTGAGAGGGCGGAGATAAAACCAGGTCATTCTTAATCTCAGCTTTTAATTCATCAGTCTGGCAACTCTTATTCCCATTTTACAACAAATCTGTTATGTTTGACCAATAAATTCATTTTCTTATCATTACTTTCATTTTGAGTTCAAATTTCTGTTTGTTTTGTGACATGATTATGGATGCTAGCTCTTAATTCATTTCATAATTTCATTGGGAACTAATTTGTGTTATACCTTTAGCGATGGCCGTGTTGAATTCAACTGAGGTGCTTAGAATAAAAAACTGAGCCCAAAACATGAATATGTCTGAATTCTAACTAAACTTACACACCTGAAAACCCTTCAAGATTATCTACACTGGCTTTTATTCCCAATACATTCTGGAAACCTTTATGCTGTAAATTACCAATTTTTGAGATATTTCTACACTGACAAAACATTCACATTTGTTTTGTGATAACTTTAGTGATGGTGCTGTGAATTCAACTGAGGTTAAGCATTAAGGTAATAACATACATGCACATTAGCACATATCATGTTACTATTGCGGTCTCATGTTTATTCTTAATTTATATGCTTACCTTCTGAAGCTTAAACAATTTTTGAACATTTCAAGTAGTGCTTTTGAGATCAGAATGACAATGATGGAGTTAATGTCTTAATGTATAATATTAAAGGGAACAAATGCAATACCTTCTATCAGAACATCATGATACTTTCCGTCAGAAAGATCGGCCAATTTTTCAACAAATTTGCAAATCCAGCCTTCTCTTTATTATAATCTCTTTACTTGACAAAATTAGAGATAAAATCTTTCAACATTCTTTCCTAAACTTTTTTATAGCATCAATGATGCTTGTCACCTTGGTCATGAGATGATTACTATTCCTTATTGATACCGTTAATTTTTTTTCCCAGACATAGCTGGTAGGGCTGCATTCACTGTGACCTAATGGGCAGCGTTCCATTGTGAATGCAAGAAGTAGATAGGTGTCTGAATTTTTCTGTGTAAGCATTCTTCATTTCTTGTCAATCTCATCAGTTTTAAATTACAGTTTTACCAGTTAGAATGATGAATAGAAGTCCGTTTTTTTGCTAACTTTGAATTGCCATCCTTACTCATTACCTCAACTGTCCTATATAAACCAGTTTAGATTCCGTTTGCCATAAACCCATATTAAACCCACAATTATCCTCTCATGTCGCAGATTATTGTGTTGATGATATTTTACTCGGTTTAAAGTTGTTAAACAAGTTTTATTACATGTTTCACACTATTGAAGATGTAACTGAATCTATAGGGTGTAAACTGGGAACGTAATATATTGTTCAATTTGGTGCATTTTAATTCTATATTTTGTACATATTAAGAATTGAGTTATAGCATATAACTATGACATACCTTTAAGGTAATAAGATAGATGCATAAATCATGTTACTATTGCGGTCTCGTGGGTATTCTTTATTTGTGAACTTGAGTTTATTAGGCTTCTGAAACTTAAAAAATATTTGAATATTCCAATGTAGCGCTTTTACATCAGAATGACATTGATGGAAAATATTCAAACATCTTAATAATTAATATATAATATATATCCAGGGGAACACATCCATTGCCTTCTATCAGAGCATCATGATACTTGTATCATCCAAATTTTCAACAAATTTGCAATGCCAGCCGTATCTTTTTTAATTCTCTTTACTTGACAAAAAATCGAGATAAAATCTTTCAAGATTCATCTCGTAAATTTTGTTTTATAATGTTAGGAGTTTGAATGGTAACGACAAGTCTGTTTTTTGCTCTAACGTAGAATTTTAATTCTGTTAGGATCATGGCATGCTAACTCTGAGCTGTTTTTATCATACAGGAAATTGAACAATGAATGGTATTATAGCATGTTGGTTGTTCATAATATTCCAACAAGTTACAAGCCATATGGCTGCAAATGGTAATCCTAATCTTCTGATCATTCTTGATATTCAATCTACCAACCCCTTAGATAAAATGCAAATGTCTTCTTTACTTTAGTTTAGTAGCCCAATTTGTGGTACGTTCTACATTATGATTTTGCTTTAGTAGTTTGAACTCTTATATCTATGTCGGATTAAGGCTTTGTTGGGGCTTCGTTTGTTCTACAGCTAATCTTCGTTTGTTTTACGCTTCGTTTTGTTTTCCTTTTTGAGAGGATGAAGGGTTCGTAATTAATATGTATCTTTATTGATTCAATCTAAAACAGACTTAAACTATATTTGTGTAACTAACGAAAGCCAGCGGGATCGTTAGGTTTTGAAGAATTTGAATGCAGGCAAATTGCATATTGCTTGTATTCATTTTGAAGTTTTGGAAATAGAATAAGAGATTCGCATAGGCTGAAACCATGAAATATATCAACACACGTAGATTGATTGAAAACTGAAATATCTTTTAGCTGAGTCATCCTTTAATAGCAAGGGTTCCTTTAGATATGTAGTTCAGTTGTTCCTTAATAGTTAATACAATAGTTTGCTGCCTAATAGTGAGCCCATTTCTTTATCATGCACAAGCTAAATACCCAACTTTACTATTCTCTGTCATTTAATGTTGATCTTGTATAGGTTTTATTTTTAAATCAATTGATGAATCTGAAGCGAAACCTATTTTAATTTAATATTTAAAAGGGAATGATTGGGATTTCAAGTTAAGATTTGTGAGACCTTTTTTTGAGTGTCTACATGTTATTTGAATTTCAATATGTGATTTATACCGTCTCCTTTCATTTCAGTGATGTTTAGTAGGTTGGATCTATAAGGAAAGCTTGTCGTATATGCGAAGTGAGACTACATGTTGCTTCACTTTGATCTTCATTGACCTGGTAGTAAACAAGCGCTACTGCTGGAATCCAATCACAAGAACTGATCCAGCAAGGGGCAATGATATCTTTTCACCTTCACCTTCAAAGAACTTCTGGAATCATAAACAGATGTTCTTAATGTGATGTGACTAGATTAAAAGAGATCACTTCGATGGTACGTCCACGCTCTTATTTGTGGCAAATAAACTTGGTCAATCCAGAGAAGACAATAGGGAAATATTTATATGCACTCTATATACGTAGCAACTTGAAGGGTGGTGCTGTTGTAAAAGCTGTTGTTACATGGGCTGAGATGGGTGGCTGTGACACAAGACGAGAATGAGATGTCTGCTTGCCTTCATGGACCTCTAACCAAATAAGAAAAAAAGTACTCCCTCCAATATGGGTTTCGTTCATATAAATCGTTTGCAGTCATATATGTGTGGGCAATATACTAGTACCAGCAATATACTAGTACCAATTATATCTCCGCTTTATGTCGTCTGGTATTCTTGGTTTTCGTTCATATAAGTCTTTGCAGTCATATATGTGTGGGCACCAAGATTTTTTGTTGTTCTTTTGGTGTAAATTAAAAGGGTTAGTTAGGTGTGAATTGCTAAGTAAAGGAAATACACAGTACCCTATATAACTAGCAACTTGAATGATGATGTCTTTGTATACTTGTAAAGAAAAAGTGTTTTCTATTTCACAAAATCCTCTTACCCTTAAGGATTTCTTTCTTGGTTTTGATTATAAGGGTATCTAAAAAATGAGGTTAGACTTCGTTTTTCGATATCACATTTGGACTTTGTTTTGAGAGCTGATTTGTAGACAACAGAATTTAGTATGCACAACCGTACAAACAATTAATAACACATGGCACAAGAAGTTGATGCATACAATTATTATGTGTGGCTAATTTTATTGTGTAATTTGTGGTGAAATTTTTCTTTTTTATTATTATTATTTAACTTTTTGCTAAGAATATATTGAACCAAAACTGTTTTGTTACTAGTCTACAAAGATGGCCTAAAATCATAGATTTACCTTATATTCAAATTTAGTATTAGTATAGTATGAGCTAAAATAGAAATATTTGTTTTTAGATGAATATAAAGTAGTAAATATTAGTATAATATCATAAAATGATAAATTAGAGAAATTACTTCTTTAAATAGTCGAGAAAAGATAAATTGTTTTAGAAGAAAGATAAAAAAAAAATACAATATGGATTATTAAAAAGAGGAGTAAATGACACATTTGTATTATGTTGTTTTTTACTAGTTTCACTCTCCGTCTCTAAAATTTATTTATTGCGCTAATAGTCCCTATTGTATTCATTTTTGTTACACTATGCTCACTTGAAAAGACGACAATACCCTTTTCTTTTTAATTTACATTTTTATTTTAAGTTTTAGTTTAATATTCGTTACTAATTTATGTTTAAATAATCAGTAAAATGTTAACAATTAGTTTAACATATAATTATAAGTAATTAATATGACTACCCCCGCCAGTTTCTATCACCACCATCTAATACCACCCAATCAGCACCGCCAATACCTCTCTTTGCCTCCGACAAACACCACCTAACCACCACCCCCAGCTCTCTCTACCTCCGATGAACAACACCTAAACACCACAACATCAAGAAAATAGGACGAAAATCAGTGGAGAATGGAAGAATCATACACCCACCACCATAACCTAAATCTCAATCGGAACCCTAAAGGTGTTATCACCCTTCGCCGTCGCTCACACACACATAACCCAACTATGTTGAGAGAGAGAACTCCCTCGTACATAACCCCTTTAATCATGAAGAACCACCATCCGCCCACCACCGACGAACACCAATAGTGGAGAAAACCCTAGATCAAATCGTAAATAGACCCACACGCAGGTGGTGGTGATGATCACAGGTGGTAGTGATGAACCTAATTGCACGCATGGATGATGGTGGTTGTGGTCTTCTCAAACGAGAGGGAGGTGTGCTATGGCGATGATCGTGTTCTTCGGTGATGATGGTAATGGTAGTGGTGATGCGACAAAATAGGGAGAAAAGATGGTGGTGTGAGAGAGAGATTCAGGAGCTGATGGTGGAGAAGAACGGATGGGAGGGTGATGGTGGAGGTGGAGGTTCGTGTGATGATGGAGAAGAAAGAAGGGGAGGGTAATTAGCATTGTTGACCCTTAAATAATTGGGAAAATATAAATCATTTTAGAAGAAACATAAGAAACAATCTAAATACGTGGTTGTTTATTCTTTTTAATATTTATCCATTTAAATGGTGTGTAAATACAATATCATGTAATACAAGAAAATAGGGTGTTTACCCATACATACTTTAGTCACACATTTTAATGTGTAGGCAAATAGCCACACATATTTTGTATATGTGTGGGTAATTGGTAATTCAAAATTTTAATGAGGTTTAACACTTATTGTGTGTAGGTAATGATTGTTACTCACATTTTCATTTTGGAGGAAGAATTTCCCTCTTAAATACGTATTTAATAAAGCACGCTAAATTAAGTACATATGAAAATAAATTATATTAATATGTAGATAAATTACCCATAGAATTGCAAAACTTGGTTGTATGTGTGGATAACTAATTATGTTTTACCAATACATAATGTTTATATACAAATGTGAAGGTAAACTAAATAAACCTATATTTTGTCTACATATGCTATTCTTGAATAAAACTAGTAAATAAAAATAACTCGATTTTTAAATTACAATCTGACATGGAAATTTTGGAAGCAAAAAGCTACTGAAATATTAAAAAAACAAAACCCGTTCTTATTGTGTGGGTATTGATTCCCTATTGCTTGTTATCCTTGAACCCTAGTTGCTTATTAATTGTTAATTTTCTTTATAATGATGGAGTAAAGTTTTGTTATGATTGAACCCTAGTTCAATTCTCTCTCGCAATTGAAATAGTTCACATTGGATGTAAAGCAAAATATATCACGTTATTATAATATTAACGGAATTAACAAAGGTATGTGGATATCGTTCTAAAAGTTGTAAAATTTCATGTAAGTCTAGATATATAACTTAATAATAATTAAATCATCTAGAAATTAACAAAATCATCCTTAATATAATCTAAATGTAAAATCTCCAATTTTATAAAAAAATTACTTTGTTTAGCTTGGTTTAATTTGTAGAATAAAAGTGTGAATTTACCCATATCCCGTACCAGCGAAATCCTTTTTATCTGGCATTAACTTGGAACCACGTGCATCTAACGCATCTTTTACTAAGATCAACGTAGTTGTATGTAAACCCATATCCATGATAATTTGTGGTCTTTCTTCCAAAAAGAATATCCACTTAGGGGTTGAATCGGTACCTCGAGAGGCCCATACGTCGGGCAGTCAAGAGCTGCCGTGTTCCTTGGTTCGTTGTGGTGGGCGTAGTGACCCCAATGCGTCAACACTCAAGATTCTCGTGAGTCTATATATGTAGATTAATTCTGTTAGCGGATAATATCCTATAATTAAATTAACTGAATTACCCGAGTACCCGACTTAACTGAAAAAATAACAGAATGACACCCCTAGTCGAGTGTTTTAGTATGTCAACAATAATTATATTAAAAAAACATATATGCTTAATGTATAAAATATTGAAAATGTGTTCTTAAAACAACACATGATCTTACAAAATATATTTTAAAATGATATTATCCCATGTAACAGGAGTGCTCGGCGTGGAGCTTTTGATGCTCCATGGCGTGGGCTTGCTCTACGGTGTGGAGCACGTAACTTCAGCCGGAAGTTTTTTTTTGATCTGATGTGTGGCGCTTGTTTTCTAATTATGTTAATTAGGGTTTTCCTAATTAGTAATTAGGGTTTCTTGTTTGGTTATAAATATCGAGCCTACGGTTCAGTCATATGTACAAATCTAACACTCTGAGTTAATAAAGAAGTCTCTGTTCCTGCCGTGGACGTAGGTCATGACCTTGTCGACCGAACCACGTTATGTCTTGTGTTTTCTCGTCTTTGTTATCCACATTCTGTTAACGGGTGTCTTGATCCCTAACAAGTGGTATCAGAGCCTAGGTTTTGCATAGGCTTGCGCATTTTTTGATTCAAGATGTCATCTTTGAAGTTTGATTTGGAGAAATTCAATGGCTCAAACGACTTCAAACTATGAAAGGCAAAGATGAGGGCTCTTCTGGTTCAGCAGTTAGAAGGTGAAGACAAGTTGCTAAAGGATATAAAGGAGGACGTGAAAAGAGATGTTCTAGCAAAATCATACTTTGCGACTTTGTTGTGTTTAACTGATGAGGTGTTGAGGGAGGTGGTGGATCAAACAATGGCTGATGGTCTGTGCGAGAAGTTGTGTGGGTATTAGAAAAATATCCTCACGAATAGGCTAACAGAAGCAAAGGTTGTATACCCTCTAGATGTCAAAAGGCACCCATGTACAAGATCATATAATTTTAATCGTATCATCCTTGATTTGAAGGCAGTAGATATTAAAATCGAAGATGAAGATCTTGCCCTAATTCTGGTGTGTTCACTGCCGAGTTCATACGAGAACTTTGTTGATACCATGCTATATGGTAGGTCAACAATTTCTGTTGCAGAGGTGAAGGATGTCCTATTGTCAAAGGAACTCAAGTGCATGGTTTCCGGTAATGAGGGGGACTCCAGGGGAAGGGCACATGATGGAGAGGGTGGTATGGGTGGGTCGCGTTCCAAATGAAAATCCACGGGTAAAATAAGTGTTATCATTGTAAAGGGGTTGGTCACATCAATAGAAATTGTCCTCAATGGAAGGGAGATGCGAGTTTGGTTCATGTAGATGGTAACATAGGTGATGTTTTTGTAACGCCGTCAAAATCGAGAAGCTTCTTTTTTTCATTTAAAAGTCCATTTCGAGTTTTGAAACTGCGTGGATATAGCTGTAAATATAATATTTCCAAAACCTGCTTTTAGCAAATATTTACAGCAGACAAAGTGAAAGTATTTAACAACTAATTTAATATTTACAACTCATAACATAAGTTGCAACAAAAGATAAACCAAGGTGTTACCGAATATCGTTCTACCATTACAATACATATACAAAACAAACAAAAGCATAACATATGTGTTCCTAAAAAACATGCAATCCATAGCTAGTACCCGTTCTCACCAGCCATACTACTTACCTACGCACGGAAAGGTACATGAGAGGGTTAGCTATAAATAGCTAGTGAATAACGATTAAACAAAAGCATCATAACAACAATATCATATATATCATATCAACAAGCAAGTACATCCTAGCACATTGCGAAGCACCGGATAGTGAACCACGTCTTGCACGGTAGCTAGCCCGGCTTAATGTACCTGACATGGGAAACCGATACTTCCTCCGTGTCAGTGGAGAAGCGGGTAGCGGTCCAACATTGCGTTAACGGGGAACTCACCCCTGTCGGGACCGGTGGGAATAAGAGCCCATCATAGTGTTGAGGGACGGAGGTTATGTAGGAATCAAGATTCGTGATCATCGAATCACCACACATCATAGCTAACGGCACAAGGCCCTAACTAGATCCAGACAAGGTGACCCCAAACATCCAACAAAGTATCGGTACTAACACATATTGTCCTACTCAAGCCATAGCATAACATAGTTGACCTACAAAAGCCATAGCATATCACAATTGGCCTACAAAAGCCATAGCATATCAAATTGGCCTACAAAAGCCATAACATATCATGGTTGGCCTATAAAAAGCCATATCATATCATGATTGGCCTACAAAAGCCTTTAACATGCATAAATATCAAATTACAACACAATTGGCCTTCAAAAGCCTTTAACATGCATAAATATCCAATCTTTGGTTTCTAACATTCAATCAACTATATAACATTCTTGTCATCATGCTTAGGTTAACCGGTATAGTGTTCCGGCTCTTCTTGGTTGTCTGGCGCACCTATAACACGTTATTTACATTTAGACAATCAAACGCGCAAAGAAACAATCAAGACACTTAAAACAATGTTCTAATGGTGCCTCTAATCTAATTACTAACTTATAACAATAGCCCAAACATCGACACGAGAAAGAACAATACAAAACAGCTTTTGGGCATAACAGGGCCTGACGCGACGCGTCATAGCACGGGACGCGACGTGTGCCGTGCAACAGTGCCAAAAATTTAGGCCCTATTTGGTTCACCGCATTTCATGGGATTTACTGGGAATGGGATTTCAAATACCGTCAAATGCTATGTTTGTTTGGAAAAAAAGGAAGGGATTTTAAATGCTTGGAATTCTTTAAAATCTCACAAATTAGTATTTTACAAATGCATCCACCCCCCATGGTATTTCAAAAGGCTTTGTATGGAGAATTCTCCATTTTACCATTTTGCCCTTAAATCTAACCTAAACAAAATCCCGTCTTATCTTCTCAAACCTAGTCAACGCCTCCATTCTCAAATACGGAAACAATCGACGCTACTTCGTGCGTCGCCGACCATTGAAGCCCAAAACCATAAGCGAAAGTTTGTTCTCTGGCGAAGGTTGGTTCTCCGTTGAAGCCGTTGTGTCGCCTGCGTCGAAGCCCCATGTGTAATGTCCCAAATTTTTTTTGTAACACATTCAATCATAAATAGATATCGATAAAGTAATTGCGTGACAATTGTTGATTCAAAATAAGTACACAACATTCATGAAATTACATCTCTCATAATTGTTTGTCACCGAAGCTATATATATTAAAACTGGATCATTAAAGCTGCGGAAGCATCGGTAATGAGCTATCAACGCCGAACTCGAGCCCCGCCCTAGTTATCTCGTGAGAAGAGTTAAAATAACAACTGTAAGCCCAAGGCTTAGCGAGTATACTACTTCCAACCTAAAATAGATCATACAATAAGGCTCATAACTCATATCCACTATCGTAGTAAGTGGTCTCGTCATAACCGTCTACAAGGACGGTCTCATCTCACCCGTTATCGTCATAACGGTCTAACATACCCGACACCGAAGTGTTGGTCTCGCCCCATCACCACAGTGAACGGTCTGGTCATACCCGTTACCGGAGTAAACGGTCTACTCGTACCCGCTACCGAAGTAAGTGGTCTACCCATTCCTGTTACCGAAGTAAACGGTCTAATCATATTCATCTCATAACTCATAGCTATTCACATATCTATATGCATTCATTCATTTCGCAGTCTATTTATATCGTAAGTGAGAATACTCACCTGTCAGCAGTTCTCGTCACACTGTTCTTACTTTATGACTCTCCTTGTAGTTACCCTTCAAATGACCGTTACCTAATCCAAGTCCAATAGGGCCAAACCTGGTATTAGTCTCTTACCCATTTACACGACTTCCCATAAGTCAGACCATACGAATCTCATAAGTCGGGTGAGTTAATATACAACCTAAGTCGCATTGATATATATATATATATATCTATATAAGTCGCATTGATTTATACATACATAAGTCGCATGGATATATATATATAAGTCGCATGGATTTATACATACATATGTCGCATGGATATATATATATGTATATATATCCATATAAGTCGCATGGATTTATACATACATAAGTCACATGGATATATGTAGGCATAAGTCGCAGGGTTACATATGGAGTGTAAGTCACATGGTTGCATATGGAGTGTAAGTCGCATGGACTCATGTGTCCATATGTAAGTCGCATGGACTCCCCTGTTAGTTCATCGTTAAATAACACAAACTCCATAGCCAAAATCAAGCTTTCTCAAAACTTAGTCAAATTAACTCATTCTTGTTGCAAAACATTTCTCCACTTATATAAATCTTTCTTTTTAATACAAATCTGCATTTCATCAAGTATTAAGTGTTCTTGCTTAAACTTTTTTCCTGGTTTTTCTCATTCATTCTAAAACCCCATTTTAAACATCCATTCCTCATCTTAACAAAGTAAGATTTAGTGTCTACATAATCCTAATGGAGTGAGGATTGACAATTCTTAAGTTCCAAAATGATCTTGGCTTCCTTATTCCTCTGTTTCTTCTAGAGTAGCTCAGAGCACACACAACCACACTTTGAATGAATGGAACGGTGATTGATAGTTAGCGTTGGGGGCTGTGTCCTAAAGTCCTATTTATACTCACATGCAATAACACTTGTGGGCCTAAGGCCAATTCACAGTTTCAAGTCAAATTCACAACTAAACTCTTATTGGATTATCATATAAGCCCAACGCTTTAATAAATTACTACACATCATACCATAACTATTCCCAAAAAAAAACTTTTTAATTAGTTTTTGAAATTCGGATATTACACCATCCCTCGTCCAAGCTCCAGCCCTCGTCGATTTTTGTGTGTTTTGTTGATCACTCATCGAGAGACAAACCGTTTTTGGGGCTGTTCTTATCTCGATTTTGTTTGTGTTTTGTTGATGATGAAAACGATGATATAAATTCTTGAAATGTTATAGTTCTAAACCAAAAAACCAAAAAAAAGTTGAGTCTGTATGAAAACATGATATAAATTCTCGATTTTTTGTGTGTTTTGCCGACCAGAAGCCCATGGCCACGGTCAAACCGCAACTCAAAACCAAAAAAAAAGTTTTGATTTTTGATGAGATTTGTAAATTGTAAAAACAGAACTTCTAATTTACAGAATGATCAATCTGCAAGTGTAAACAATAACTAGTTTCTAAATCCTAAAAGAAACCAAAACATGTGTCTATTTGTCAAGTTAACTGTTTTAAATATGAAACATTATTCCGCAAGAAATGTTATAGAACAATGTTTTGGAATCTTGAAGGCAAGATGGGGTATTTTAAGGTTTGTTCTCCGGCGAAGGTTGGTTCTCCGTTGAAGCCCTTGCGTCACGTGCGTCGCCCGCGTCGAAGCCCCCGCCCTCGTCGAAGCCCCTTCATCGACCGACGAAGGTTAGTGTTCTTATCTTGATTTTTGTGTGTTTTGTTGATCAATCATCGAAAGACAAACCGTTTTTGGTGCTGTTCTTATCTCGATTTTTTGTGTGTTTTGTTGATGCTGAAAACGATGATATAAATTCTTGAAATGTTATAGATCTAAACCAAACAAAAAAGTTGAGTCTGTGTGAAAACATGATATAAATTCTCGATTTTTTGTGTGTTTTGCCGACCATCAAAGCCCACGGCCTCGGTCAAACCACAGCCCAAAACCAAAAAAAGAAGTTTTGATTTTTGATGAGATTTGTAAATTGTAAAAATAGAACTTCTAATTTACAGAATGATCAATCTGCAAGTGTAAACAATATCTAGTTTCTATTCGTAAAAAGAAACCAAAACATGTGTCTATTTTTCAAGTTAACTGTTTTAAATATGAAACAATCTTCCGCAAGAAATTTTATAGAACGATGTTTTGGAATCTTGAAGGCAAGATGGGGTATTTTAAGAAACAACTCGTATTATCCTATAAAGTTACAAAATAAGATAGTTATGGCATGTTGTCTTCTCCACAACTATATAAGACAAGAAATGTCAGTTGCTCCATTAGATAATGATTCTTCATTGGACGAAGGAACCGGAGACGTTGGGGATGAAGACATGGATAGTATAAATTCTATTGGTACTTCAAACGAGTGTATGTTTAGAGATAATTTAGCTCAGTCTATATTTGATTCTTGGAGGGCTTCACAATAATATTTGAATTATGTATTGTTTTAATAGTAGTTGAACTTGTTTGAATTATGTCTTGTTTTAATACTAGTTGAACTTGTTTGAATTATGTATTGTTTTAATAATACTTGAAATTATTTGAATTATGTTTTGGTTTAATGGTACTAGAAATAATTTGAATTATGTATTGTTATAATGATATTTAAACTTGTTTGAATTAGGTATGTCAAGCAAAATTCGAAATTATCGTTAGTGGACAAATGACGAGGAAGCAAATTTGTAGAAGCTTTGGTCAACCGGTCAATGGTAGTGTATTTAAAGCCGACAATGGCTTTAAATCGGGCTATTTACAACATTTGGAACAAGTTCTAAAGATATCAATACCAACTTCGGGTTTATTGGCTAAACCTCATATTGAATCAAAAGTAAGAGTCATGAGACTTTATTGGCAAATTGTACATGACATAGTTCATGGGTCAAATACTAGTGGATTTAGTTTTGATCCTCTTACCAATTGTGTGGTTGCTGAACCTATGTTTGGGAGGCATATCTTAAGGTAAATAGTTTAATAATTATACTTATGTTATTATTTATTATTAATCGTGTTTAAAGTATAAAATAGGTTCATAAAGGAGCTAAAAAGTGGAACAACAAGTCGTTTCCTTATTTTGAAGACTTGTGTACCGTTTTTGGAAAAGACCGGTGATATTGCCGTATTTAGATATATATTTTATGTGATATCGTATTTAATTTTAACCAAATATTGTTCATAAATGAGTCAAAAGATACTTAATATATTAAATTATTGGTTTTTAGGTTAAAAAGACGGATGATGAAAGGTTCCGAGCAAAAAACCAATGAAGGTGAAGAAAATAAGCAAAGCTGTCGGCTTCGACACACCTGCACTATTTTGATCATATCTCACTCATATGAGCTCGGATTAAGGTGATTCAAAAGGCCACGGAAACTAGACTCAGAGTGTTACAATCATGCTAAAGAGAATATTACATTAGTCGAGAATGCGACGCGTTATAAGGTCCAACGCGATGCATCCACGTAAAAGTTCGAAAATGTCGCAAATTCATTGTCCGACGCGACGCGTCTTAAAGGGGAACGCGACGCGTCAGCGCCGAAACGTGAAATCTATAAATAGAACCCTATTTTCGACCCAAGGAACATACATGCGATTCTAGGGTTCCAATATGACGACCGTGAAATCTATAAATAGAACCCTATACACGCGACGCAAATTCATTCCCCCTACAAAACGCCACCATTGCCGTCGGTCACCATCAATGATCACCCCACCACCATTGATGTTGGTCTTATGACCACCATGTTCTATTTATCTACTCAAAAGCAACCACCATCATCGGGTCCATCATCACATGGTGTTATCACCGCCCCCTTTTACTTTCACCATCATCTCACGTCACCTTCGCCATCATCACACACTGCGAAGACTACCTCCCCAATGTGATGGTGTTTGTTTATTATAAATATGTGGGTTTATTTTGTATATAAATCATTTGAGTATGTTTATTTAGGTTTTTTTAGTACGTTTAATATGAATTAGATTTTGATCTCTTTTATTTTGTTTGGTACTCAGACAAGAAGACTTAGGTTCTTTAAAAGTTTGATTAACAAGAGTCAAAAACAATGGGATTTTGGGTTAGTTTATCTGTAAACACATATAAAATTTATAATCTTTTTTATTTGGATTATGTCAATGATGAACATATATAAAAGTTATTACTTTTTTAATCGAAGATTGTAAAACGTGCTACTAAAATTTTGTAGTTTTTATTGATGTTCATTAGCATACGCATACAAATTATCAGGTCTCTAAGTAAAGAGTAAAATTCTTAAATCTATGTTGTTTTTCGTTAATGTATAGTTAAAGACGCATAAAAATGACGACATAATATGTGCATGTTCATTGATGAATTAAAGAGGGAACTTGAGATTATTAGTTCCTTTTTGGCTTTTAAATGATCTCCATAAGGTAAAGTTAACCATGTTTATTAGCGAACACAAAATTAATAATTAAAAACTTATAAATCTCACCATAAATATATTACTAGTAAATAATTTTTAATTTAATTTATTTTATCTTGTTTAAATTTTATGTGCGATTAAATAGGAGATAGAGAGAAATAGATTGAAAATAAAAAAAAACACTTTGTTTTACCGTCATACCATTCTGAATTGATAGAAAAAAATAAATAACATGATTAACTAGGCCATTAGATAAATACAAATAAGATGCTAAGATTGCATTTTTTGCAACAACAACACGCACACACATAGGGTGTGTTTGGCGAAACTAGCTGAGGGTGGGCTAAATAATTAATAATATCAAGTTCAAGCCATAAGCTACTTGAAAAAGCTTTTATTTTGAGAGCTTCCGTAAGCTTGTTGCCGAACACACCCATAGAGAGTGTGGTTCATGGGAGAAACTCGAGAAGTGTGTGCGTGTGGCCCTTGATTAACTTAATCAACTGGTAATATTACTAATGTCATTTTCGCAAATAAACCAATATATAATGGTATTATTTAAAATAATAAAAGCGTAATTTAGACATTTAAAACCATACCATTTATCTCTCCTCTCGTATCTCCTCCCTCCTCCTATTATATACATAAACTACCCAGACCCAAACCCTATGGTTTACACAAAATTACATTTTTTGTCCCTATGTTTTACACAAAATTACAAATTTAGTCCTTGTGCAGAAATTATGACATTGATCCTTATTGTTTAAATTTTGTTGCAATGTTGGCTCCTAGTACATTTAAAAAGACTAAAATGCCCTTTGTCTTTTAATTTATTTGTACTTTTATTGCCATTTAAAAATATAATTATAATTTAAATCTGTTAATAAATAACCGAATAAATGTTTACAATTTTAATTATTACTTAATGTCTTAATTATTGTTTAATACATTTAAAATAAGTTAAATCATCACCTCCATCAACCACCACCTACCACCACCACATGTCACCTACCACCACCTCAAGCCACCTACCACCACCACCACAGCCACCATCTATCCCATCACACATCACCAACTACCGATAGGAACTACCCTCACCCGTCCAAATAACCTTACTACCTTCGTCTGCACGAACCACCACCACTTTCACCGCCCCCACATCGTATAAAAATTGAATAAGACTAATGGAAGAACTCGTGATGATGAATCTCGTGAAGTCGTGAACGCACGAACCAAACTAATGGAGGAACACCAACAATGGACTCGAAATTGATTGAACCCATGAACCAAAGAATAATACTAATAGAAGAACTCATGATGATGAATCGCATGAACCTAAGAAGATCAAGTCATATGAAACCCTGAAATCAATAGTCATATGAAACCTAAACTCGATTGAGTCCAAGAACTCAAATCGACACACGAAGATGAATTACACGAACCTATGGATTGAATCAAAGAACTCAAATCGAACCAAGAAGATGAATCGTTTTTCCATTATATTAATACTTGATTTTCGATTCTAGATTCATGCTTTTGTTCATTTTGATTTCATTTCATAGATTGTTGTGGGTACTAGCAGGGGTGCGGAATAAAATGAGAGTGAGAAGGGATGAGGGTGGCCGAAGATGGTGATGGTAAAATGGTAATATGGTAGGAGATGGTGCTAGCCGGGAGGAGTCGGTGGTGGCGGTTATAGGTGTAAAAGGAAAGAAAACGATAGAACTGGCAACCACATGGAGATAGAACCGGTGGTGGCCTATTTAGGAATCAAAGTGGGGGCCTTTTTAGGAATCAAAGTGGGGCAGGGGTATTTATCTTTTATTGTTACTTCTTTTAATAATTATTATTTATTAATAAAAAATGTTTTTTTGAGTTAAATAAAATGAATAAGAGAAAGGGTAGGGGTATTTTCAACTTTTCAACTGACATAAGCACTACAATTGAAACATAATCTAAACCATGAGTATCAATGTGGTAATTTTTGAAGTACAGTGACTAAATTTATAATTTCATACAAACCGCACGAACAAAAAATATAATTAACTCAAGAATATATGACTATTAATGATTTTGAAAATAAATATATGAGTTAAACAATACTAGCTTATGGACTCGTGGGATTATGGGTATTGTATAAGTGAATCTAAAAAAATATAAAATTATATAAGGAATAATTTTGAATTAAAAAATCAATAATATTGTAAATAAATTGAAAAAAAATCAAAATCTTCACAAAGATTGTAAATAAATTACACAAGAATATAACTAAATATTTTTGAAGATCTTCTTTATATACAACATTTGTTGTTTCATTGTTGTTGTTGTTAGAAATCCAAACTTTTAAACCCTTCTTATTTTTCACACGTGATATCGCAACATACATGTAAAAACTGGTCTTTTTAGGTATAAGCCAACAACTCATAGAGACCGACCTTAACTTTTGTTAATTGTCATGGCAAAACAATTCATCACAGGAAATTGTCTTCTTTGAAACTTGACTAGAATTTTCGTATCTCATGGAATCATTTTTATTCTAGGAATATATTCAATATTTCTAACATTCTTTTGAGAAATGATCTTTACCTCGATAATATGTGTACCAAGACGAATAACTTGTAACTTTGTTTCATTGCATAAGCCATTTGATTGGTTAATATTTTGAAGTAACATGACAGGTACACCAACCTTTAAATAAAGCTTGTGGTTTGAAAATCCTTATACTTTTAATGAGTTAAGTATTTGAGGAGAGTACAAAGATTCTTCATTTCTGTTGAACATACTGAATCAGAACTAAAGTAGGTAGCTCCCTCTTTGTCAATCTTTGAAAGCATGTAATCGTTCAAATACTCAACATCATCATTTGTTGAAACCAAAATTGCACGGTGTTGAAAGTAATTCTCATCATAAAGATGATTTGAAAAAGATGGGTATACAACGTTAGTAATCGAATGAACATGATCTCCATTTGAATTAATCAAAACATCTTGAGGAAATTGTATATTAGCTTCTCCATCATTTGGCCCACTAACATTTCCCTCTCCAGCATCTAAGATACAATCTGCAAATTTCTTTGTCTCTTCAAAATCCTCATTACTTGAACGTGTGTGAAGAGGCATGTTAGTAGTCAAATGTAGAACAGAACAATATTGCCAAATATAAGATGAATTCAAGCCGGTGTTAACAATATCTTCTCTTCTTTCTTTACGAATAACAAGCATAATTTGTCTAAAGTCACCTCCAAAGACGACGACTTTTCCACCAAAAGGAATTGTACTATACTTTGGATCAAATTTATCTCTTAATGTCTTGACAAACACTTCAAAATAGTGTCTATGCATCATTAGGACCTCATCCCTTATGATTATATCAGTTTTTTTCTCAACAAACCAGCCAAGTTACTATGGGAAGAAATATTGCAAAAAGAATCTTCGTTTAGGTTCTTTGGAATAGCAAACCTTGAATGAGTTGTTCTACCCCTTGTAAGTAATATTGACGCAATGCCACTTGAAGCAACATTTATTACTATCTTTCCTTCGGATCGATGACGTGTAGATAGATCTTCCATAGAAAAGTCGTACGGTACCACTATGTCCATAAACAAAGAATACACCACCTTTTCCTTTGATAACGGCATCATTCATTTTATTGTATCTAACCTTTTGTTCTTGTGTCATGGTGTAGAAAAGTCGATCATGTTCTTTCAACAAACTTTTGTCATAAGATAACTCCGCTTGAATCAATGCTTTGCAAGAATCTTTAACATCGTCAACATCCGGAAATGATATATTTGGTATCATTTTTAAAGACATCCCATAAACTTTTAACAAATTTTCAATATTTGCCAAAGCAATATTTCTTATGATACTTTCATCCATCTCCAAATGTATAAAAAACATTGAAGAATAAATATTTTAAAATAATAAAAACAAATTTTTGTAAATACGAAACTTAAAAATTTGTTAATATGAATTTAAAAAGTTAGAATTTGAAGCTCTCTATGCCAATTATGAAGAACATCATCACATAGAAATTGTCAAGTTTTTTCTCATACATAATTAGGCCTTGACAAAGTATGTGTAGTTATTAGCATAACAAATAAGGACCTACGGTACAAACCACTTGCCCACTTAGGTGTTTTTTCTATGCAATCTATATATTTTTTGTCATCATCAAGCAGAGCAATAGAATAGCAAACATCACTGAACTGTAAGTGATATTGTTTATTCTCTCTGTAAGTGATATTGTTTATTCTCTTGATATCTTCATAACATGTAGGACCTTTAACTTTGTTAAGTAATATTTTCAGACTCACCGGTCTTGGGAGGAACATAGCAAATTCTACGAAGAGCATATCCTCTTTTTCTTTCTATCCATTTTTTTTGTTTTTGATTCCAAACGAAATGTGCTGGAAATTCTACATATGTAAAATTTCTAGCACGTTCATTTGTTTTATTAATATTCATCCACTTAATAAACTGAGAATGACTAACAGAAGATTTTCCTAATACTTTAGACACATTATTTATTGGCTCATAGCAAACATGTTCTTCTCTATTAAGATGAAAAGACACATTATTTATGGGATCATAGCAAACAAGTTCTTCTCCATAAGATGAAAAGGGAGACTCTCAATATGAGGAGTTTGGTAATGTAATTCAAAACCAAAAAGTCTCCATGCAGCTTCACATGCAGAAACATATCGACAATCAAAATAATTCTTGATTTCATTTTTCATCATTATGATCATCATCTTCTGTATTTGAAAAATTCTTATTAATGGTAGAAAAACCAACTATTATTCTATTATCGGGACCTTTATTTATAGGGTCAATAATGGTTTAAACATCATAATTTTACTTTAGTTTCGGTTTAATCATCAAAGTTTTTTTTCAAACAGTTTTACCATAAAGTTTAAATTTATAATTATTTAATCCTCAAAGTTACACCTTCTTTTTGATTTAAACCTTAAAGATTTTTCCAAAACGAGTTAACCCTTAAAGTTTTGTTAAAAAATGACTTAACCCTCCAAGTTTTGTTAACTTTTCAATAAAAAGTAAAATGCATAATAAGTACAGAGGGTAAAATTGAAAATCATACAAAATTTAAGTGATTAATCCGTCTTTTTAACAAAACTTCAATGTTTAAATCATTTGAAAAAAAGTTTGAGGGTTAAATCATAACAAATTCAAACTTTATGGTAATTTCGTTTAGAAAAAAATATTTATGGTTAAACCGAAATTTAACGAAAACTTTGATAGTTAAATCATTGTTGACCCTTATTTATATACTTGAATAGGTATTTGATAAATCCAAGTTGGTTACACCATTCGATATTGATATGACACTAAAATCTTTTAAGTAGAACATCGTTGTATCCGACAACATACATATGAATATATTTTACAATAACATTAATTTTAACAAAAAAATGTAAACAGTTTTAAATAATATGAGAAAATATACAAAAAATAATATTATATATTATATATACTTGTTATCTAATTCAACACCATTTTTTTCAACATGTTCCGGTATCTCGACGTAGGTGTAGGTAACCAAGATATCCGTAACTGTGAATGTACGTATAGTTATTAAAGTTTTTTGAAAACTTTTTTATACATTTTTTTGCAAATTTGTACACGGGCTCCTCGGATTTTGTTCGCCACAAGGACAATGAATCATAAATTTCTGAGACGAGTTTGTAAAGCTCTAATCTTCTTCATTAGGTATCTCAACACATATTATTCGATCAATATATTCGATATTTGGCAATTTATCTTCCTTTCCAAGGAATAAACATATATGTGTATGAGGCAAACCTCTCTTTTGAAACTCCACAATATAAACAACCGAAATAAATTAAAAAATAGAAAATGTTAATTTAATGAAATATCCATACCTCAAAATATAATATTTTAATATTGCAATGTGGAAGTAAATAATAATAACATACAAATAGAATGTGCTCATCTTTTATGGGAGTTATTAAGTTATCCAATAATTTAAAAAGTCCGCTTACTGAATCCGGGCCTATCTTCAGTTTGTAACCCAAGCTTATCTAATATTCTACATAACTCAGGCCATTTTTGGTTGCAAGTCATTGTAATGAAAAGATCTGGATAACCATATGTAACGAACGGAAATTCGAAATAAATATTGTAATATTATTTTACGGAGAAATAAATAATAATTATGGAGTTTATTTATTTTAATGATAATTAAGGATATTATTATTAATTTAATAAAATATTGAAAGTTGGAAAATAAAAGAAAAATACGAAATTCAGTAATCGTCGCGACGCGACGCGTTGAGGTTTGAGATACGACACGTCGTTGGTCGCGTGTGTCAGTTACAATGCATGTGTCAGAGTCTGAGAATTGCATGTGTCAGCAACTGCATGCTTCACGATTGGTCAACTTAGAGGCGGTCGCGACGCGACACGACGCATTTTGCGATTTCTATATATATGGGTGTTTGGCAGCCATTTTTCACACACAACACCCCAAGAGTCGTTACTCTCCCAAAATTCCGAGCCGACCCGAGATCTTTGAGCCCACGTGAGTGTTGGGTTTCGTTTGTAAGCATATTTGTAGTTCCGGGAGATCGGAAACACCGTCACGGGCGTAGTTTTGACCAAGGCGTCGCGTGGGTGAACTCGAGAGGTATATTTCTTTAATCTTACGCTTCTATTTCGACTATGAAGATGTTTAGGCTACATGCATGTCGAGTTTATGCGTTTCTATGAAGTTTCTAAGCACGTGAAGCGATAATCTTTGGTCAAGAGTTGTTATTTTGCATGTCTAAGTATTATAAGCTAGTTTGGACTCGTTTAGGGTCTTTGGATCATGTTTTTAACGTAGTGATCTTCATAGGTTGTTCGAGGCGTTTGAGTTCACGTTTTTGACGATCCGGAAGTTTCGATTGTCTTTTCGGAATCGTGTGTTTTGTTATCGGGACTGAGGTGAGTTCAATATTTCTCAAAGCCGAGTACTAGACAAAAATGATATATTTTCAAAAGTAATGATTTACTATTCAATGGTAATATGTGCTTATATATTACCTATGAAATAAATATGTGATATATGTATGACTGTTACGTGTTATGAAATTGTATGATGATTATGCTACGTTATGAAGTTATGAGTTTTAACATATTATTGATTTATGAGACCTTGGGATGGGGGTATTCCTATCCTTATTAATGATTCCTAGTAGGTTGAACCTTCTAGGAAAAGTGCTAGCCATTTGTGGGTTACCGGACGTTCATGACAAGTCCGGGACAACGTGATGATGTATTTATACTAATTTGAATGATGTTTGGTACTAGAGGTTGTACCTTATTAATTAAATATCATGTGGGTGTAAGAGGTAAAACGCCGTTATTACTTCACCTGAACGGCGTTGTGGAATACGTTGTATACCATGTCGCCGGAGTAGCGATAGATGGAGATGTTACAGTCTAAGAATTATTGGAAGGCGTGCCCTAATGATTCTTAGACGGGTAATACCGTAACTTGTAACACCCGCAAACCCGGGCTAGTTGATTAGCGGGTTAGCGGTGCGTGCCTATTTGCGTTAAATTAATTATGTGGTTAATTGAATTAATTAATAGTTTTGGTTAGTAACTTAAAAGGATTATTTGAATTAATAAATTGAGAAAATATATATATATATATATATATGTAAATATATATATATATATGTAAATATATATATATATATATATATATTACTGGAAAAGAAAAAAATAGAAAGATATGTAAGTATGTATGTATGTATGCTAGTATGTATGCATGTGTTTAATTGAAGATAAGAATAGAACTTACACCTCCTGCTTTGGTTTTGAGAAAATATATGTGTACGTGTATGTATGTATGACAAATGAAGGATTAGTAATCTGTTGAGATTTTCAAAAAAATTGAAAGGTGTAAGTGTGTGTTTTGTGTGAAAAACCTCTCATTGAAGAAACTTAAAACTTGCATACTTGGAAGTGTGGATTGAAAAGTTGGTGTTCTATAATTCAAGGAAAATGTTAGATCTTGTTTATAGCATGCTATTGATTAACTTGATATGTTTTCTTGTTGTGTTTAATGGGTTTAAGCATGAAACACCATTGATGTAGCTTGAAGCTCAAAACTTAGCAAGTGGGTTTTGTTTGATTTGGTGTTTTAATTGGTTTTGGTATGATCATGATGTTTGTTTAAGTGTTCTATGAGGTTTGTTTATAATTTGGAAGAGTTTTCTTGATGATTTGAAGATTTCCAGATTTATGGTTGTGTTTTGAGGAGTTGGTTTGAAGCTAGAAGAAGAAAAGGGAAGAAGAAGATGAATTTTGAGGGGTGCTGAAAGGGGTCCGACTTTTGGCCCCGGGCTTGTGAAAGTCGCCCGATCTTTGGCCCCGGCCGGTGAAAGTCGCCCGACTTTTGGCCCCGGGTGGTCATCCGACTTTTGGCCCAGGGTGGTCATCCGACTTTTTTTGAAATTCGCCCGACTTTTGGCCCCGGGTGGTCATCCGACTTTTGAAAGTCGCCCGACTTTCGGCCCCGGGTCATCCGAATTTTAGGCCCCGGCCCCGGGTCATCCGACCTTAGGCCCCTGGCAAGCTGAAGAGGGTCCGGATTAGGCCCTGTGCGACCTGAACGGGCCCGACTTTTTATGTTTCTTTTCAAAAGTGAAATTTAGCATGTTGGCTAGCTATGGTTTTGTTGTATATAAATATATGTGAATATATATTTATGAATCGGAGACTGATTTCACTATGTTGTGTTCTCAGGAACTACGAAGACTCAGTGATATTAGACAACTGAGCAAACGCGATTGTGAACTAAGGTGAGTGGAAGTTTTACTCACGAGTGGTAATTGTGGTAACGTTATGAATTGCTTGATTTAAGGAATGTTTGTTATGCGATGATAAATTGTTGTTCCTAAGTTGATGATAAACTGTTGAGTCTGAAATGCGAGGTTTGACAAGTGAGTTTGATATGCGAAGATAGATTGTTTAGTTTTGATATGCCATGATAGACTGTTAGTCTGCTATAATTGTTGATCAAGAGTTATATGTTCGCATACGTGTTATATGTGATAGAGTTATGATTGTGTTCATGGTTGGATGTATATCTTGGATTGTTTGAGAACCAACTGCTGTTGTAACGAGTTGGTAGTGATCAGCTTCTGTGAAAGGGCTGGTTGGGGTCGGCTGCTGTTGTAAGAGCTGGCTCGTTTGCAGTTAGTTGTGCGGTGGTAGTCCTCCTAATGCATGTGTTGTATCAAAGGGGAATTTCACTATGCCAATCGGCAGAGGGCTATCCGTAAACCTTTGCTTTGGCCCGCACTGGTTGCAGGTTTGGCAAAACCGCCGATCCTCGGGATTTGAGAGATTCTTGATTTGGCGGGTTGTTGGTGATTGTTGCTCAGAAGTTCAGTTGTGAAGTGTTGTTGTTGTTAGCTTGTTTGTTGCTTCCATTCACTTAGCTTTGTGCTAATTCCCCACGATTGATTGTTTTTTGCAGGATTATGTGAGTTGCTGTTTAGCTTTGTTTGTGGATAGGGAAATTTGACCAACGCTCTGATATTGTGTTTTGAGAAGAGACGAGCCGTGTTTTATAAATCTTTTGTAACAAAAGTTGATGAAGTATTTTGTAAATGGTACTTTGTATTTTGTGGGTGTTTTGTTTAAAAGAGATTAGTAAACGCTTCCGCAGCGATTTAAAAAAAATTGGCTTGAGAATTTACACTCTTACATAACTCGTGAACCGGGTCTATATCTTGGGTTAAGTTAATATCCCTAGACCATTAAGGATGATTATGATGATGATGATAATGATGATTTAAAGAATTATGATAATGAAGTGTATGAAATGACTGTTATGAGATACTATGATTAGTTGACCGTTATGTGCTAAATGTCAGATGATGGGTTGGTCAACTATGGGAATGAGCAGAAATGGATTATTATTTATTAAGTTATTACCGCCTAAAGTATGTTATGTTTTAATTGAATATTTTAATAACTCTATTAACTCACGAGACTTTAAGCTGACACTTGCTTAGAGATTGCTTGTGAGACACAGACTTTGGGTAGTGTATTGTCTTAGATGATACCATTTTGTTTTATTGCATCAAACAATTCATGTCTTAATGATTAATTTTTATGAACGTGATGTCGTGATTTTCATACTAATGTAATCTCTTATCGTTTCGGTAAGATGTATTTTATGACTAAAGACTTCCACCGCATGTTTTTCTGATAAAATGGCAAGATTTTTATAAATGGTAAATTTTGGAAAATTGCGGTCGTCACACCATACCATTTTCAAAGGGTCATCGCGTCAAAAAAGTTTTGTTGCATATACCTTGTACCACGGGTGAAAGAGGATGGAAAGATCACACGATTACCAACTAAAGATGAGTCACGTTGACCATGAGCACGAGCTGTGTTCAGTTTGCATTGTAGAAAATCTAATTTTTTTTTGTTTGCCTTTATATAGTAGAGCCTTTGATTTTCTACCATTGTAAAAACATCAACCAAAAATTGTTTAGTTTAAGTGTTTTGTTGGAAAAGTTGTTTGAAAAGTATAAGAATTTAAAAAAGTTGAGGAGTTTGGAAAAATATGAAAAAGTGTAGGAGTTTTTAAAAATATGAAAAAGTGTGGGAGTTTTTTGTTTTGTTGAAAAAATGTGCAAATGAATATATTTTTTAATTTTTAGTTTTTATTTAAAAATATGAAGGACTTTCCTGAAAATAAACGCTCTAGTCACTATTGTGGGAAATATGTAGAGGTATGTGTAATATTAGTTTTCAATTATTTAAAATTAAAGAAAATAATAAAAGAAGAAACTCTCAACAAAATCAAATATACTTTGATCATTTTAGTCATTAGACTACCACTATAATAAAATACAAATAATAAAAACTCTCAACACAATAAACGAATTTTAGAGACAAGAGTAAAATTAGTAATAAACCACATAAATCAGTTGTCTAATTTACTTTTGTTTTTTTAAGATTATGTGACTAATGAATTTAGGCACTATAAGAACAGAAATTGGGCCTGGAAGCCGTAATTAAGCTGCAAAACCCAAAAACCACTCGATTTGAAATCCCCAAATCTTCGTGTTCACACTTGTATCTCCCCTATAAAAACCCTACAAGTTCATCTTCCTAAGCATACCAAAATCAGAATGTCGGATATCTTCTGCGAATTAAATAATCATTCGTTGAGTTCAGCATCGAACGGTGTCAAAAGCATCGAAGATCTGGCTTCCACTTACAAGGTATGTGTAACTTTGATCGAAATTTAAGGTTTAATTTTGGATAATCAAAGTCGTAGGTGATAACTGATTCTAATGATCGGAAATATTATTATCATATATACAGCGAATTGATCGAAGAAGGAATGGTGTTCATAACATGTTACTTGTTCATATGTGTATTGGCAAAACACATATCTGGTGCCCAAGAAAATAATGTCTTCTCCAACATGGGTCGGTAAGTCAATATACCCACCTAGCATAAAAGTTCTAATTAATTACATGATTTTAGATAAACATTCATATACACATGATATTTAATGATATATGTTCTTTAATTTGTTTAGGTCAAGCTGGACATGTGACGCAATGGAGGAGAGGATCTATGCCGAAATCCAAAGAGGATGCCTAAAGAACTACTCCTGACCAGAGGGCAAAAGTGCTTGACCCTGTGAAACAGCCGCCTACAAATGCATGATCATGAATACTAAACTTTGTCTAATGAATTTAACTATGTGTTAAGAAAATTTTTGTGAGAACTAGTGAGATGATGATGTTTGTGAAGAAAATTCAGTTATCTGGAAATGCTTTTAAATGTAAGTTAGTAAATTGCCACTGTTCCTGGATTTTGAATTAGTCTCCTCCTGTTGTTAACTTGTTAAATTTACATTATGATGACTGTAATGTTTTTTTGGGTGACAGCTTTGGCCGAAAATCGTCTAACCTGCAAAGGGCATGTGCTTGTTCCTGGAATTTTAAGGATTAATATCTTCTGAAAGCAATATATATAAGCTCAATTTGTATATATACACCGTGATTGTTAGCTAAATATTATATGATCAACAGTGGTGCTATGTACTTTGGGCATGATTTTAGTTACTTAGATGTGCAGGCTACTATATATCTGCTCGAGGTGTATTGAATTTGAAGAATGTATAATCTTCTCTTCGTGAATTAAAAATATATCTTGGTGTTCGGTAAATCTAAATATGGAGATCTTTACTTCTAAGTTTGTGTTTCAATCATATTAGAAATTTTTAAATGGCTTAGAATTAGAATGAACTATATCTAGACATTGAATCACTGCAACCGTGTTGGTTTCCTCAAATTGACTAAATCTCTGTTCAAAACAAAATACGATTCGTAAAATATGAAATGTCTGACTTGTAACTAAACCTACTCGTCCTGGATCACCTATAATAATGGCTCTTAATCTATTCCAATAGATTGATGTTTGATCCATTTCTTCCTTGATAATTTACATGTATTTCTTGATATAGACATTCAACTCAACAACATATATAGCAGCACAGCCTGGAATAACATTAGCATGAGAAAGTGTGATGGAGTCCCTTGATATTGTAGATTATTGCTTCTGATTAAATATGGATTAAACTAGTTTGCTGGTTAATTAATGTAGTGTGGATGTTTATGAGAAGATGTTAATATGTTATAATTGCTCAATAGATGTAGTCAGATTATACCGAAATCTATATCTCTACGAAAACAAATCCGAATACTACTGGCATGTCAACCAATGAGCCTTCTTGTTCCCCATCAATATGCCGACAATTGGGGTTGATTAAGGAGGTTAATATTGTCGTCATTGTCCAATTGAATTGAATGAATAAAATTGGGGTGGATGTGCAGCCCCAAAGGCGGCGTAACAGCTCTTCTAATAGAAGCCCTGCCTCTGTTTTAGCCGTTGAAGTATTGGCTTGGGTGAATGAACTGGTCGTCTATCCCTAAGCGATCACCACCATTGTTGACGTTTGGTAAGATAAGTAACGGTTTGTTTTGCTTCCTGCAATATAATTTCCAGTCATTCCCTTCGTCTTCCTGTACATTAGATGCTGTTGCTTTTGAATATATATCTTCCTAACGTGTTTTTGATCCTCATTCTTATGCTCGACCTCTTATCGTTACTTCTTGGTCGATAGGCATTGCGGTACCATCAGATCAGGTAATTTTACCCAGAAAAGGATGGGTGGAGGGTGAAAACCCGTGTTGTACCGAAGCCCTGGATAGGAACAACAATGATATGGTACTAATGGATCAAGAGGTATGTGTTTGTATAAATAGGTTGAATCCTTCTGCGTGAAGATTTAAGTGGTCTTGTGTGTTTTTATAGATATGCTGAACACTCCTATGTCAACAGTTAATACTTGTAGAATACATACCTGGATTGAGGCAGCCTCTATGAATATTGTTGTTAGAATAATTGCATCTTGGGACTTCCAAGCTACCGAAGTTTGTAATATATGTTTGCAGAGGAATGGAGTTATAAAATGTATTGATCAACATGAGTTATAGAATTTAACTATGACATACGTTTAAGGTAATAAGATAGATGCACTAATCATTATATATCAAAGTAGCACTTTTTACATCAGAATGATATTGATGAAAGATGTCCTTAATATGTAAACATCTTTAATACTTAAAAGCCGAGCGGATGCATTCAATACCTTTTATCTTTAGACATTATGATTAACTATATTTTTTCAGGAACGGATTTTGGGCGGTAAATTGCATAACCCCAGCAAAATGGTATGTGCATAGAATCAATGATTACTAGTACTGTATTTATATGTTATATTAGGAATGTGTACTCTAGTGTGTAGATTAAGAAAGCATGGGCATGGAATCTATGTACATGGTGGTTGTGTCATTGACCACCCTCAATGTGTTATGAGTTTTGTTTTCGCAGAAGACATGCCTGGATCGAGGCAGCCTTTATGAATATTGACATTAGAATCATTGCCTCTTGGGACTTCCAAGTTGCCGTGGATTGCAATATATGTTTGCCGAGGAATGGAGTACTTGCATCAAAGCAATATCATGTAGTATATATATATATCTCTGGAGGTATATGGATTTCTTTTTACTCAATAAATATTTATGTACGTGCATCAAAGCAATATCATGTGCTTTTAATTGCTATATAACACTTCATAATCAATAATGTTTTTAACATTTATACTTAATTACATTTTCAGGCTCTTGTTGAAGGCATGTTGATGCAAATATATTTATATAGTTTCAAGTACAAACATTCATGATTTCGGGGCTGATTATTGGCGCATACATCCATGTTTTGGAGTAGACATACTTTTCAAGGTAATACCTTGCCTGACTGTGATGCTTGATTTAGTAAATATACATATTGTGATGCTTTTCTATCCAAGGGAGAAAACCAGAACATCTTTAAGGATAGAATTTGGACTTTTAGTAACCCTTTTTTCGGTCACTAAATGCCATAGGTTTTCTAATATAAGTGCCTCATTGAGCCTTTTCAATGCTTGTTTTCGTTATGATGGTTGATGCATTTGTGTGAATGCATTTATATTTCATGAAGGTTGTGGATGCAATTTTAGATACATGCATGTAGCATTTCAACTTGCAAGAAAAGCATTTTTAAAGAATATTTACATCTTTAGTTCATAGACATATGACATGTACTGCTTCAGATGTATTTACATCTTTGCACTTACCCGCTCCTCCTCGCATGCAAGTCCTACATGACAAAGAATTCAGGAAAATAAGTTACAGTACACCTTAAATTTTTTGTAAGTTTGCTCACACATAAAAGGTTGCAAGTAAATTTTGGCACATGCTAAAACCCTTTAATTTTTGTTCCATTTTGCGAAGTGTGACTACCCTTTCCTTCAATAGCTATAGTTTCTCCATTTGGGATGATGACAGGTGCCTCGTTAACCGAGACGGTCTTCTCCTTAAGAATGTCTACTCTTTGGGTTATATATCCTGAATCAACAACCCACGTACTCATTATCATGATTTAGTTTACTAGCCATGTTGGCGGAACGTGAAAGATCATTAAGTGAGGTCTTGTTCTCTTGAGCAAATTGTTCTAAAAACTGCTCATTTTGTTCTTTGGTAAGACCCGTAGCCGGGTTGGTTTCGGTTTCTGCACATGCTGCTCTCGGCTTCCCTTTCTCGCGTTTGTTCTTTCCTGGCCACCACTCAGGACTTCCCATATCTCTGTGTAGCTTTACTTGGCCCATTTTACCATTTACGACGGCCCATTGTTGTTCGTCCTCTGCAACAAGATGGTATGCATTTCCCAAGGATGGAGTGGGTTTCGTGGCAAGGATTTGAGTCATAATAGTGGAGAACTCGTTATCCAAGCCCTTGAGAAATTAATAAAGATGTTCCTTCTCCTAGAGTTCATTAACAGTTTTCCCAAGATTGCAAGAACAACCATTACAAGTGCATTTGAGAGCAGGGAGAAAAGATTAAACCTCATCCCACAGCCCTCGTAGCTTTGTGTAGTAGGCCAAAACCGACATTCCGTCTTGTCTTGTGTTGGAGATAGACTACTTCAGTTCGTATGGACGAGGTGCACTTTCTTTGCCAACTCTTTCTGCAGCGGAGTTGGCGTACTTAATGCTACATCGAATTTCCTTTTCCATGGCTATGGTGAGCCATCCCTTAACCATGGCATCACACCGTAACCGGGCCATGTGATTTGCATCGGTTTTCTCTGATTTCCGGATGCTCCCATCAACGAACCCTATCTTGTTTTTAGCAAACAAAAAATTTCTCCATCTCTTGAACCCAGTCAAGGTAGTTGCTGTCAGTTAAGGCGTCATAGACATGCTCCCATCGACGAACCCTAACCATCTCCGTTTTTCATTAGTGACCAAACATTGTGTTCACAAACTATATTAGAAGAAAAAAAGATTCTTTCTTTAATGAGTATTGTGTTCTCTAGTGAAGGAAAAACATTTTGATGTAACATATAAGTGAAAAGG
Organism: Dittrichia graveolens; assembly: GCA_038502395.1. Classification (NCBI taxonomy): domain Eukaryota; kingdom Viridiplantae; phylum Streptophyta; class Magnoliopsida; order Asterales; family Asteraceae; genus Dittrichia; species Dittrichia graveolens. The sequence goes on along the minus strand of JARJIL010000008.1, from coordinate 7,161,698 downwards.
TAAAACGAAACAAGCATATGTCTAATCATTTTGAACACTTAACCAAAACAACTGATTTCATATATATACACAAAAATTCCAAAAATCAAAAATCAACACTATAAATCCTCAATGCACGGCAATAAACCCACAATTTTAAACAAGAATTCAAACAAACATAATTTAAAATAGAAATATTCAAAAATTCAAATATGTAAATATGTAAATAAAAATTCACGCCCAATCGACTAACAAAATCAATAATTAACCGGCAAATATAAACTTATACTTCCATCCTAAAGATCATCCTAAACATATAAAATCAAACCGGAATGTACATAATTTCCTTATTATCGTAAACATTCAAGTGAACACTAAGAAACAGAAGTTAGATTAATAAAATTTACGTACCTACATGAATGTTACGTAATTGCTGAATTATGGCAACTGCTAGTTACTGCTTTTAGCCCAATATGTGAACCAACATTTTATATCCAAAATTTTAAAGAATTTCCTAGCATATTCTTTTCTCTAATAAGCATGTAATGCATGACCAATTATATGTTTAAAGAATATGTATATATAAATATACCAGTCCTCGCATCCCTCACACTGCACCATTATGAAATCACCTGTCTGGATTGTAGGGCAATTCACAAATGCAATACCTTCATATATCAGAAAATTAAGGAAAAACCGATTTATATAATTCGATATCTATTTTGAAAGACTATATATAGAATATAATAATTAAACAGAAAACAAAGGAGATTAAACTAACACACAAATGAATTTAGGTGTTAAACCTCCCGTGTGAGGTTCGTATTGAAGGTAGTCCTCAACGACACATTTCCCTTCAATCATAAGTGCATTCTCCCAATCAAGTGATCTGATAGAAAGAGCTCTTCAACAACATTATAAGGCCGCCAGCCTGACTTCGATTCCTCTGGCCAGTAGTACCACTGCACTTGGACCATCATGTTGTTTTCATCATCACTGAACACGATCTGCATTAGATAAAAAGGGTAGTTAGATCAAATGGAAGATCATAATTAAGTAAAGCTCTTTATAGAACAAACAAAGCCCCTGCAATCCATATAGAATCTAATAATTAAACAGAAATCATAAGAGATTAAGCCCAAACACGAATGAATTTTGGTGTTACACCTTCCTATTTGTAAGTGCATTCTCCCAATGAAAGTGGAGCATGACATTATCTTCATCGTCACTGAACACAATCTGCATTAGATCAAAGGGTTAGTTAGATCAAATGGAAGATCATAAAGCAAAGCTCTATATATAGAACAAACAAAGCCCCTGCAATCCATATAAATCTGGGAAATATCAACTTTGAAAAATCAGATTGTATATCCCCACCAAATACAAAATGAAAAAAAAAAATCTAAAATCTAAAGAATCTCATAGAACAGATATGATTAAATTTACTGGATCCCTAATCAAGAAATATTAGACTGTAAATCCACAACTTGGGCAGGAATTAAATTTACTGGATCGAAAGATACAATTTGCATTTGATCAAAAGGGTAGTGAGATTATGATTACCATTTACTGCACGTAATTAATCATTGTTGAAATGTTATGAACGACTAGCATGTTATGAACTTTTTCATCTCCCTGCAGCTTGAATACGGATTCTAAGTTAATTAGCATCATATCATATGATCGATCGTAATAAAACAAAGAACAATTGATTGACAGACAAAAGTGACATAAAGAATGCTTACACAGAAATACGCATGCCTATAATCTCTAACGTCAGAAACAGAGTGCAGTCCATCATTAGGCTAGCCGACGGCGGATGAGCAAACTACCGATCGACATATGGCTGATGAGCAAAGAGTAAATTAGGTGGCGTTTTGTTCGCAGAATGTTTTTGAAGGAATTGGAATCTGTGAAGGAATTGAAATCTACCGGGAAATGGAATTGGAATCCATTTCCATATTATGTTTGCTTCACAAACAATGTAAATGAATTTGATTTCAGTTATGTAAAATGACAGGTTATCCTTCAAGTTTTTTACCTAATTTTAGTTTGCTTTATAACTTTTATGTAAACATATATTATATTAATTCTAAAATCATGCTAATCAATATTACCTTCTACAACCTGTCTTAATTTACCCCTAGTTATGTGATTCTAATTACTTAATATCATATAATCACTTCGAAAGCTGCATATGTATCCTAAATTTGCCTAGTTGCCTTTTGCTGTCTCATTTTTGTTTCTTTTTCCCATATTATATTCACATGAAACTGCAAAATAAGTGTTTTGACGATCTTGATAATCAGACATTTGACATGGTTGGTAAAACAAATAAGTTAATAACACAGGGGAGAGAAAGAGTTAGAGAACTTTTAGCGGCGGCGGTGATTGTCGATTGATGAAGGTGGCGGTAGTTGTCGACTGACGAAGGCGGCGGTGGTTAAGGAGTTACGAAGGCAGCGACGGTTGACGAGTTACGAAGGTGGTGGCGGTTGACGAGTTACGAAGGCGGTGCGGTTGACGAGTTATGAAGGCGGCGGCGGTTGACGACAGGGCGGTTGACGACTGACAAAGCCCTAGAATTTGAAGAAGGGAAGACTGACGAAGGTAACCGCAGAGCTTTAGAAGGCGGCGACACACCGACTCCGGCGAACTGACCGACTGAGACGCTTTCTCTGTCGAACCCAATCATCGATCAACGAAGTGGCGAAGAGAGAAGATATGTCTTCGTGGGTTGCAACTTGTGATTTCGGAACAGATTGTCTGATATTTTCTAGGGCATGAGGGTATTATGGTAATACACCACATTCCCGTATTCATGGATTTTAAAATCCCCCCTCATATGGATGGATTTTAGTTTCCCTCTCATGAAGGATTTTAATTTCCTGAAATTCCAATTTCAAAGTGAACTAAACATTGGATTTCGTAGGAATTGGATTCCAATTCTTACAAAATCTTATGGATTCCTTCAAACCAACACTGCATTCTTTGGGATTTCCTGGAATTAAAAACCCAAGAAATCATGTGTTGTTTGGAAAAAAAGCTAAGGATTTCAAATGATGGGATTTTAAAGAAATCCCACCAATTACCCCATGGTATTTTAAAATCCTTGATACAGGGGAATCTCTCATTTACCATTTTACCCTCATTTAACCTAACAAATCTGGACTTAAACCCACGATCGACATATGCACCAGCCTCCACAATCGACGACGCAGCCTCCATCTTTGCAGCCCTCGTCGCCGACACCCTGCTCCGCTCTCCACCGCCCGTCGCAACTGCTCCGCTCTCCGCCGCGCTGTCGCAACTGCTCCGCTCTCCACCGCCCTCTTTTTATTTCTTCGTCTTCTCTATAAACCTTTGAATTTGGAGTTTCCCGTAGAAAAAGAAGCAGACCCGTCTTTCAGGTTAGACTCTTGATTGAGTTTTTTATTTGGGTTTTTGATGAATTTGAAGTTTGATCGATGGTTTTGTTTATTTCTTCATTTGGGTTGACTTTAGTTTCTCCGATTATGAATTAGGTTGAAGTTAATCGCTTTATTCGATTCTATTGAAATGAATCTGTTTGGCAGATTTTGATCATGTTTTTTTTCTGTTCTGTTTGTCTTGATCAGATTGAGATCCGATTGGTATGATAATTGATCATAAAAACCATCTGATGAAATTTATCTGTTTTCTTGATTATATAAATATAGTTTCTGACTGTTTGTCTGATCAAATTTTGGTCAAAATTTATGATTTCAGGGTGATTTGAGAAGCTGGGATTGTAATTTGAGGTTGAATTTTGATTCTTGAGATGCTTATGTTTGATGAGATGGGATTTTGTGAGCAACTTAATGTGTTTTGTGCTCAAAATGCACAAGGAGAGATGAATTCTGTTCCAACAGACGCACCAACAGTTGTAGATGATGATTTCACAAATGATGAAATCGATATTGATGAACTCGAAAGAAGAATGTGGAGGGATAAAATGAAACTCAAAAAGCTTAAAGAATCTTCATCTCAGATGAAACAGAATTCAAATTTTCATCCGAACATCAATCTCAAGAGCAAGCAAGAAGGAAGAAAATGTCAAGAGCACAAGATGGGATCTTGAAGTATATGTTAAAGATGATGGAAGTTTGTAAAGCACAAGGTTTTGTTTACGGGATTATTAATAGTGTAAATTAATTAGTTATTATTTATTTGTTAAATAATTAATTAAACATTAAAATTTTTTTAAAATATAACTGAAGGGCAATAAACAATCCAAATCCTTTGATTGAATTACCAAACAAGCAGGATTTCAGGAATGCAAATCCTGACAGATTTTATCAACCAAACACATGATAGGATTCACAATCCTGCTAAATGCAATTCTTGCAAAATCCCAATCCTTTGACAGAATGCAAATCTCATAAAAAAAATCTACGAACCAAACGCCCCTTAGAGATTTATAATTGGGCGTAGGTGTGTATTCGTCTTCAATTTTCTTTTTAACCCCGTCATTGTACCTCTTCAACTAATCTCCTCTTTCTCAACCCTTACTCACCATTAGATGATTTAATTAAATGTAAATAGTGTTTATGACATTTTTGTATTAATAAGATATATAAGTTTATTGACAGGATACAAATATATAAGTTATTTATTATATAAGTAAGTTTGGTGAAACTTTAGGGGTTATAAGTGTTATAGTTTGAAAGTTGAAAGGTTAGAGATGAAAATTAAAGGTGATTAGTTTAAACTATAAGGGTAAGAAAATATTTTTAACACAATATTAAATCCAACCCTAATTAATAAGATATAAAAGGTATTAGTAATTAATATCCGCTCCTTATCAATCGACCACATTCTCTCTCTATAAGCCGACTTTCATACCTTTCTTTCCCCAAAAAAACGTCACCCTATTCTTCCACCATCGTCACTCTCCTCTACTTCCAACGTCACCTTTCTTTTGCCTCCAACATCGTTGCCCTTCTTCTATGTCCAACGTCGTGGCCCATTGATCAATGTGAGTCTTGATGATCACCATGTTTTTTTATTTACTCAAAAGTAAGCACCATCACTAGGTCGCCCCTGTCACCATCATCACATGGCGCCATCGCCGCCCCCTTCTACTTTCACAATCATCTCACGCCACCTTTGCAACCATCGATGGTGTTTGTTTATTATAAATCCGAGGGTTTTTTTTGTATACAAGTCATTTAAGCATGTTTATTTAGGGTTTTTTTAGTTTGTTTAATATGAATTAGATTTTAATCTCTTTTATTTTTGTTCACCACTCAAACAAGAAGATTTAGGTTCTTTAAAAGTTTGATTGACAAGAGTCAAGAACAAGGAGATTTTCGGTTAGTTTATCGTCCATGAACAAATATAAAATTTATAATCTTTTTTATTTGGATTGTGTCCATCATAAACATATATAAAAGTTATTATTTTTTTAATTGAAGATAGTAAAACGTGCTACTAAAATTTTGTAGTTTTTATTGATCTTCATTAGCATACATATAAAAATTATAATATCTCTAAGTAAAGTGTAAAATTCTGAAATGTATTTTGTTTTCCATTAATGAACATTTAAAGACTATAAAAACGATGACATAGTGTGTGCATGTTCATTGATGAATTCGAGAGTGAACTAGAGATTATTCATTTCTTTTTTGGCTTTTAAATGGTCTCGGTTTGGTAATGTTGACCGTGTTTACAAGTAAACACAATATTAATAATTAAAAACTTGTAAATCTTGGTTGTTCACCGGTAAACACCATAAATAAATTACTAGTAAATAATTTTTAATTAATCTTATTTTATCTTGTTTAAAATTTAGGTGGGAAAAAAATAGAAGATCGAGATAAATAGATTGAAAAGAGAAAAAAATACTTTATTATACTATTATGTCCTTTTAAATTGAAAAAATAAATAAATAATATTACTAACTTAGGCCATTAGATAAATTCAAATAAGATGCTAAGATCGTTTCTCACACTTTTGACAAAAACAACACACACATATATATAAGGTGGTTCATGCAATAGACTATTTGCCCCATTAATATACGTATCGTATCACAAACTTCGACCTCCTGTCTTAAAATATATACATCTGAGTAAAGAATCTAATACAACAGATAATCCCCGAAGATCATAATTAAGTAATTAAGCTATATGTATAAATCTGGGATAATAGATATCAGCTATAAAACTAGTCAAGAAATATCAGATTGTAGGTCCAAGATTGCGCAGGAATTAAATTTACCGAATAGAAGGATGTGATTTACATTAGATCCAAGGGGTGGTTAATTAGATTTAACATCCGTCCGCTATAGTTACTTCGACATAAGTCGTTTAGGTAAAAGTACAAACGGTGTCCAAATTTCTAGGGCCTCCTTCCACCCACGTGAAGTTTGCACATGACCCATCTTTGTGGTAATACATCACTCCAGTGTAGAAGTATCCCATGTGTTGTCAAAGTTATCTAAAAACCCGACAACCAATCTTCACTTTGCTAGCCTAGCACAATATTCCTACTAGACATCTACCCTCTCCCAAATCATCATATCAATCCATACCATATATCTATAAGTATATATGCATGCATCATAAACATCGCATAAATCAATCGCATTTCATCATTAATAAAGGAGCATGCGTCGCAAAAAATGTTAATTTATCATAAACATTTAGATATAGATATATCATCTTAAAAACCGTTAATAATATCAAAATAGATTGTCTACGTGCTTGGTTTTGTAAAACAATTGAACTCACCTTAGTCCAAATAACGAAACAATTGAACTCACCTTTGATTAAATAATGTTATTGCAGTTGTTCAAAGTGCTTGTGTAAATTAATTACATTAAATTGTCAAAGCAATTCATCGTGTAAAATTACATTGAACGGCCAGTCGGGTTGGATAACAGGAAATAAATCTCATACACATTTCAAGTGCAACATACCATGGTGCTCTAAGCTCCACTTGGAAGTTCACCTCATGCCTCCCATCATTCTGTTTCAAACCATGCACATCATGCCTTTACTTTCTTGAGCTTTTCTATGACACATTCTATCACATTTCTTTTACCATTCTAATAGTTCTTAGCTTTCCATGTACTTCTTGATGTCCCAAAGACAACAATTCAAATCTCCCAAGTTGTTTTTCTTATGGTAATCTAAGATTACAAAAAATACACAGTTTGGCAGTTAATCAGCATTAGTGGCACTTCTTAAATGGTAATTCCCTTGATTTTGACCTTGTTCCAGTCATCAATTGATAACTCTTCCAAAGAATCAGAGCTCTCATAATCGGAATCCTGCATGCTTCTTCATGGTTCAGTTTGGTAATCATTTTGGGATTGAACTCAAGCATATGTGACAGAAGAACAAATTAAGTGCTACTCTGATCACAGAAAAGATAGTAATAAAGGAATGTACGTTGAATAGAATTGCAGAACCCTCTCTTCAATTCCCTTCAGCAACATTCTTTTCAATAGCCTACATATGATGAATACATAAGGATTGTAATTATTAGTAAAAGTCCTTAAATAGAAACATATATTTTCTTTGGCTCCAAGGAAGCATTAGAGACCTCCCGTCTTATAATATGTACATCTGAGTAATATTTTTTTTATCAAACTTTTCATCAAAAAGATGGTATGCATAAACCTCATATGTTAGCTGGAGCTTATATTGATGACAGAAACATAAACATAAACAAAAAGCATCCTAAACAGTAAATAATTCTAGGAACTGATTGTAGCTAGTGTAATATATAATAATTAGCTATTAACTAGTTAATGAAGAGTTATACTTCCATCCTAACGGTCATCCCAACACACCAGCCATCACTGAACATATAATATCAAACCTGAATGTACATAATTTTCTTATTACCATAAACATTCATGTGAACACTAAGAAACCGAAGTTAGATTAATAAAATTTACGTAACAATATAAATGTTACGTAATTTCCTTATTATGGCAAGTGCTAGTTGACTGTTTTTAGCCCAATATGTAAACCAACATTTTGTATCCAAGATTTTAAAGAATTTCGTAGAATAATTCTTTTTCTCTATTAAACATGTAAATATGTAATGCATGACCAATTATGTGTTTAAAGAATATGTATATATAAATATACCAGTCCTCGCATCCCTCACACTGCACCATGAAATCAACTATCTGAATTAATTCACAAATGCAATGCCTTCAAGCATAATTAAAGAAAACCCGACTAATATAATTCGATACCTATTTTGAAAGATTATATATAGAATCTAATAATTAAACAGAAATCATAAAAGATTAAACCCAAACATGAATGAATTTAGGTGTTAAACCTCCTTATGAGGTTCGTATTGAAAGCGACAAAGGTAGTCCTTCCAATTTGTAAGTGCATTCTCCCAATGAAAGTTATCAGATAGAAATCTGGCCGGCAGTTCCACCGCACATGGACCATGACATTATCATCATCATCACTCTGCATTAGATCAAAGGGTTAGTTATCAAATAGAAGATCATAAAATAATGCTCTATAGAACAAACAAAGCCCTTGCAATCCATATAAATCTGGGAAATATCAACAATGAAAAATCAGATTGTATATCCCCACCAGATGTTGGACTAAAACAAGTGGATCGACTGTATATATAAGTGAAGAAGGTGAAATTTAGATAAGAAGATATGTGCAATCAAATTGCTATTTCATTAATCAACTTGGAAGATACAGTACGAAGCAAACGAAAGTAGAACTTGACTTATTAAATTGCAGGGAGCAAATAACATTTAAATAGAAAACAAAAGCTGCTAACTAAAAACAGAAAATACGGATAGTTGGAGGAAGACTAGCCACTACTTCCCAAAGTTGGTGACTACTTCTCATTATTCTTCCAAGAAAAGTGGAACTACCAAACCATGCAACGTGACCCATTCCATATGTAAAACGGGTCGGATATGGACCGGGTTATTTGAGCTGCATGGGTCCAGTTTACACCTCATATTCTCCCCTTTAAACTGGACTAAGCTCAATATTCGTCACACCGAGTGCATTTCGCATTTCAATAAACGTTACTTGTGGCAAAGCTTTGGTAAATATATCAGCTCGTTGATTCTTCGAGCTGACATGTTCTACTATGATCTGCTTGTCTTCAACCCGTTCGCGTATGAAATGATAACGAGTGTTAATGTGCTTACTACGTCCATGAAATACGGGATTTTTCATCAAGGCGATCGCCGATTTGTTGTCAACAAATAGCGTGACTGGCTGCATGTATTGACCCGTTAGCTCTTTCACCAAATTTGCAAGCCAAATGGCTTGGCATGCTGCTGCTGTTGCAGCAATGAACTCGGATTCACATGAACATAAAGCTACCGTTTGTTGCTTCTGAGATTGCCATGTAATCGGATTCCTCCCGAGATAAAAAATCATGCCACTCGTACTTTTACCACCGACCGCATCGCCACCATGATCACTATCGGTGAACCCAACTAACTGTTCGACCTCATGACCTTTCTCATAATTGATCCCATATTCAACAGTGCCTTTAACATATCTTAGAATATGTTTCACAATTTGAAAGTGCAAAGTAGTGGGTTTCTCCATAAAACGACTTGCTAACCCAACCGAGAAACATAAATCTGGACGTGTGTGAGTCAAGTACCTCAAACATCCAACCCTATATTCAGTAGAGTCAACTTCTTTTCCACCTTCATTGTTATCAACTTTCAGCTTCGGTTCCATAGGAATTCTTGCCGGGTTGCAAGCTTCTAAACCAAACCGCTCCAAAATCTTCTTGGCATAACACGTTTGACGCAAAGTAATTCCCGACTTTAATTGTGACACTTCAATACCAAGATAATAAGCTAACAGCCCCAAGTCACTCATTTCGAATTCATTCTTCATTTGAACTTTGAATTCAGCAATGTCTACATGGTTCGAACCGGTAATTAGTAAGTCGTCAACATAAACCCCAACAATAAGAATTTTATCCGTAGAGTTTCTTGTATAGACGGCTGGATCTTGTGAGCTTTTAGAGAATCCCAGCCCTTTCAAGCTCTTATCTAAGCGAATGTTCCAAGCTCGGGGTGCTTGACGTAGACCATAAAGTGCCTTGAACAGCTTCAAGACTTTGATCCTTGCGTATGTATCCTTCCGGTTGCATGACGTAAACCTCCTCCTCAAGATCTCCGTTAAGGAAGGCTGATTTGACGTCGAGATGGTGAACAACCCACCCGTGTTGAGCCGCTAAGGAAAGAATGAACTTTATGTGCGAAAACCTCTTCGAAATCTATGCCTGGTTTTTGTACGTACCCTTTTGCGACAAGACGCGCTTTATACTTCACCACATTTCCCATATTGTCTTTCTTCACTTTATAAATCCACTTCAAACCAATGGCTCTATGTCCCGGTGGCAAGTCAGTAAGTTGCCATGTTTTATTCTTTTCAATTGAATCCATCTCTATTTGCATCGCTTCCCTCCATGCCTCTGAGATCACAGCTTCTTTAAAGGATGAAGGTTGATCCATTTCAATCATCATTAACTCTTCCGGGTCAAGTGTCACGGTTTCAGAATTTGGATAAATATCGCCTAACGAACGATAACCCCTCGGTCCAATCTCGGATGAGGAGCTACCGGTTTGACAGGAAGGTGATGAGAGTGGGTTAGGGGTTGTAATATTTGGGGTTGAATCAAGCTGTACACCTTCAAGGAAGGGCTGCCCAGAATTAACACATGTAGTTTCGGGGATTTCGGGTTGTTCGTGTTCAATTTCGGGGCTGTTTTCAGGTACTTCAGGTTGTGTTTTGGGTTGTGGGTTGATTATGGTAAAAGAGTTGGCTGCTGTGAAATGTTCCTCGTCATTTGAACACCAATTCCAGCCTTCTTTTTCGTTGAACACAACATCTCGACTAACTTTCAACCTTCGATTTTGTGGATCATATAAACGATAGCCTTTTGTTCCATCTTCAACTCCAAGATACACCATCTTTTTGCTTCGATCATCCAGCTTTTTCAAGTGAGTACCTGTAATTTTAGCAAAAACAGCACAACCAAAAACTTTAAGGTGTTCAAGATTCGGTTTTTTACAGAACCAAGCTTCATATGGGGTGATGTTAGGAAGCGATTTTGTTGGTAACCGGTTAACCAAATACACAGCATGTCTTACGGCTTCACCCCAGAATTCTCCAGGTACGTTTCTTCCTTTTAGAAGTCTTCTTGCCATTTCCATAATTGTTCGATTTCGCCGTTCTACGACACCGTTTTGCTGCGGCGAGTAAGGTGCTGTTAGATGCCTCTTTATGCCGCTTTCTTCACAAAATTTTGAGAACTCAATTGATGTAAATTCTCCCCCTCGATCTGTACGCAGGGTCTTTATCTTATAACCTGAGCTCTTTTCGATCATCATCTTAAACCGTTTGAATGTATCCAAGGCAACAAACTTTCCTGTTAACATATAAAGCCATGTCCACCTACTAAAGTCATAAACTAAAAGAAAGAAATACTTACTTCCTCCAATTGACGTAGGTGTAATAGGACCACACAAGTCAGCGTGTACGAGTTCGAGAGGTTTTCGAGCTCTAAAGACAGCTTGATCCGGGAAAGGACTTCAGGTTTGTTTCGAAAGAACACACCCTTCACACACCTCGTTTGGGTGTTTGAACAGGGGTACACCTGTTGCCATATTCTTCTCGGCCAATCTTCTTAAGGACTGAAAGTTAACATGCCCAAGTCTCAAATGCCATATCCAGGCGGGTTCATCTCGTATTGAAACAAGGCATCTCGGGTGACCCGTCTTCAAAAGAATTTTGTACAGACGGCTAGGTGATCTTTGTACCCTCATAAGAAGATTGTTGTTCCTGTCAAACAATTTTAATAATGTCCCAACCATTTCTACCCGACTCCCTTCCTCTGTCATTTGACCAAGACTTATTATATTATTTTTTAAGCTTGGAATGTAATATACCTCATTAAGAAGTCGTTGGTTGCCATTCTTGCAATCGAATAAGATCGATCCTTTCCCCAAAATGGCTACTGTCGAGCCGTCCCCGAACTTCACTCGACCCGTGATCCTTTCATCTATTGCTAGCGCCGTTGTCGAGATACCAGACGTCGGACTAAACTCGTGATTCCCCTTATGCAAGAAGATTAACCAAAATCTCCTCATTCAAGGACACCTCACCTGGTGAAACTTCTTGTGCAATTGCCATCATTAACGTAGGTTCTTCATCAATGGTCTTAGTAAGATTTGTTTCCTCACTTTGTTTTTTATTTGGACATTCAGAAGCATAATGGCCAAAATGGCTACTGTCGAGCCGTCCCCGAACTTCACTCGACCCGTGATCCTTTCATCTAGCTCGTGAAACTTTGAACGATCTCCCGTCATGTGGTTGCTAGCGCCGTTGTCGAGATACCACACGTCGGACTGAACTCGTGATTCCCCTGATGCAAGAAGATTAACCAAAATCTCCTCATTCAAGGACACCTCACCTGGTGAAACTTCTTGTGCAATTTCCATCATTAACGTAGGTTCTTCATCAATGGTCTTAGTAAGATTTGTTTCCTCACTTTGTTTTTTATTTGGACATTCAGAAGCATAATGGCCAAATTGATCACCGGAGAAACATTTGATCTTACTTTTATCTTTCTGCATGGATTTCTGTTCGTTGAGGTTTGAGTTGTAATCACGGCCATCACCTCGACCACGACCACGACCGCGTCCTCGGCCTCTGCCCCGGCCACGACCTCGACTGGCAGAGCCACTAGAACCGCCTTTTCCTTTTGAAGAATTTGACGAGTCCCTTTCGTCGGTTCTCTTGGATGATCGCGCTGACCACTCGGCATGAGTGAGCAATAGTGATTGTTCTCCCTGTCTATCTCCATAACTCTTGAGTCTTTCTTCATGGGTCTTGAGACGACCCACAACCTCTTCCACTGTCATGGTCTTTAAATCTCCAAACTGTTCAATTGAAGTAACGATTTGCATAAACCGTATTGGAACAGCCCGAAGAAACTTCTTCACTACTGTAATCTCTTCAATCTTCTCACCTAGAGATCGAATACCAGTCACAATCGTATTCAATCTAATGGCAAAATCATCTACCGATTCACCTTCCTTCATCCGGATCACCTCTAATTCACTTCTCAAGGTTTGGACTTTAGCCTCCTTTACCCGATCAGCTCCCATGTGCATCATTCGCAGCGTCTCCCACGCTTCTTTAGCCGAGTCCTTTTCAGCCAACATCATTATCACATCTTCTGGAAGCCCCTGGTAAATCGCCGCAAGAGCCATACGATCTTGTCGTTCATCAACATCCTCCTTTTGAGTTGCAACCCACACTCCTTGTGCTTGCAGAATCACTCGCATTTTTAGAACCCACACTGAGTAGTTCGTCTTTGTGAGCATCGGATAATGCAAAGTGACGGAACCTTCCTTTCCGGTCCTTTGGAAAGCTTCTCCATAACCTTCAGATGACGATGAACCCGGCATGGTCGGTTTTGGCATGTACTTGGGCATATAATAACCAAGCTCTGATACCACTTGTTGCACTAAAACAAGTGGATAGTGAAGAAGGTGAAATTTAGATAAGAAGATATGTGCAATCAAATTGCTATTTCATTAATCAACTTGGAAGATACAGTACGAAGCAAACGAAAGTAGAACTTGACTTATTAAATTGCAGGGAGCAAATAACATTTAAATAGAAAACAAAAGCTGCTAACTAAAAACAGAAAATACGGATAGTTGGAGGAAGACTAGCCACTACTTCCCAAAGTTGGTGACTACTTCTCATTATTCTTCCAAGAAAAGTGGAACTACCAAACCATGCAACGTGACCCATTCCATATGTAAAACGGGTCGGATATGGACCGGGTTATTTGAGCTGCATGGGTCCAGTTTACACCTCATACCAGATACAAAATTAAAAAACCTAAAAACTAAAGAATCTAACAGAACAGATAATTCGACTTTGAAATTAATTAACTAGTCAAGAAATATTAGATTGTCGATCCACAAATTGGGCAGGAACTAAATTTACATTAGATCAAAAGGGTAGTGAGATTTAACATGCGAAATTGACATTTTATGATTACCATATATTGCACGTAATTAATCATTGTTGAAATGCTATGAACGAATAACATGTTATGAACTTCTTCATCTCCCTGCTTCATGAATAAGGATTCAAAGTTAATTAGCATCATATCATATATATGATCGATAGTAATAAAACAAAGAACAATTGATCGACAGTCAAAAAAGACATAAAGAATGCTTACACAGAAATACGGACGCCTATAATCTTCTAAAGTCGGAAACGGAGCGTTGTGCATCATTAGGGTAGCCGACGGCGGAGCCTGCAGTCCAACAGACCTACAGATCGATAATATGGCTGATGAGCAGAGTAAATTAGGGTTTTATAATTGGGCATAGGTGTGTAGTGTTCTTCAATTTTCTTTTTAACCCCTTCGCTTACTCCTCTTTGTCTAGTCTCCTCCTTTCTTTCTCAACCCCTTACCTTTTTTTATTAGGGTTAAAGTTATGTAATGATGTAAAAGTTGTTCTATTATTTTAATATGGTACTTCTTAAAAACGTGTTAATATACCTCTTACATCAAATATTACCCCTAGGTAAAAACCCTAATTTGATGCTTTTCCTCACCATATTTGGTCTGTGATGCATAAGAAACTAGGAAAATTGTTTATTTGGAGTTCTTGAAAGTGGCGATAATGTCTTCATCATCATCCTACAACTCCAACCGAAATTCAAAGCTTCCAAGTGAATGTTATACCGAGAAGCTAGTAAAACGTCTAACATCATAGACAATCAACAACCCTAGTCGAAGATTCCTAACATGCCCTATTTCCTTGGTATAATTTTGTATGAAATTAGTCACTGAAATTGACCTAATTTATCTTATAAATGCATTAATTATTATTGAGAGTTGGTAACAAGTGCATATATGGATCGTTATTAAATTAAAAACTAGAGGAAAATGAAATTTCTGGAAAATGTACATATGTATAAAAATACTTTAAGTACTAAATTGGAACATTAAAACAAAATTCATAACATGTCCTAACACATATGGGGAATGTTTCTCGTAATTTTTGTAAAAAAGACAGCCTCAATGACGTTCCACGATACTTAAAGTACTTTTTTTACACATATATCCATTTAACTTGTTAAAAACGTGTTAACAAGTTAATTTAATCAAAGGTCAATAATGTTTATGATATTTTTGAAATTAATAAGATATAAAGGGGGATTAGTTTAAACCACCAAAGAGTAAGAAAGTCTTTTTAACACGATATTAAATCCAACCCTAATTAGTAATTAACACCCCCTCCTAATGGGTTAGCTAGCTCTCCGTTCTCTCTATAAGCTGACTTCCATATCTTTCATCCCCCTACAAAAATGCCACCATTGTCGTCGGTCACCATCGATGATCACCCCATGTAACATCCGGAATTTCATTTATAATTTAATATGAGAAATGTACAGGTGTTATATAAGTTATAAATGGATATATGTGATAAGATGTGGTTATAAACTAGAGGGGCTAAAACCGTCAAAACAGAACTTGGATAGTTAAGGTACTAATTATGTCATTTGTTAAAGATATGTTTATATATATGGCTAACTTTGACTCAAGATAGTCAAAGTTCTCATTTGTTACAAAAACAACTCACGTATTCATTAGAGCAGCCAACTATAAGGTGAAACAACTATATCTAGCAATCATACAAGCATGAGGTAAGAGTTTCTAGCTACTTTTAATTGAGTTAAGTGGGTTTTAGTTGATTCTATGGTGAATCAAAGATTTAAGTATGTTATTGTGATTATTACTTGTTTAAAAGTTGTTTGGGGTGTAGGAAAACACCCCAATAGCATCAGAATGTATTAAAATTGAGTTTTGGAAGTGTTTTGGCCGGAGATAGCATGTAAAGTCGATGAACTGCCGTTGCAAGTTGAAGGGCACAGGTGTGCCCATCATGATCCAACCGTGCCCCAAGGCGTACCTGTGAGGCACGAAGGTGACCCAAAAAGGTATGGGCGTGCCCTGTTCTAGAAAGGCTCATATTGTGCCTTGAGACCATGGGAGTACTTGGCTATAGGCACGGGGGTACCTGGGTAGGAGGTACGCACGGGCGTGCCTAGTGCTATGTTCAGTTATTAAGTTCAGCAGTAACTTATGTTTGATATTTATTTGGTATTATTTCATGTAGAGACTTGTCATTGGCGTGTTCACTAGATTATTATCAATTATGGACTGATATACAACATTATTGATTATAAGGTGAGTCTTCTAGACTACTCTTCATATCTGCAGCATGT
Organism: Dittrichia graveolens; assembly: GCA_038502395.1. Taxonomy (NCBI): domain Eukaryota; kingdom Viridiplantae; phylum Streptophyta; class Magnoliopsida; order Asterales; family Asteraceae; genus Dittrichia; species Dittrichia graveolens. The sequence goes on along the minus strand of JARJIL010000008.1, from coordinate 7,145,400 downwards.
GTATTATCGTATCAGATTACTAACATGTAATGTTATTTATATGTGTGTATAAGCTTACTGCTATGTACAGTAAGGCTCAGATGTGGTACAGTACTGTGACCTATGTTGCTGCCCTGGGTCTAGAACCAGAGGCTAGCATTGATTGCTAGACATACGTGTATTATCTTCATATGATTTTATACGTGTGTTTATATGATGTTTAGTCTGGTTTACTCACTAAGCTCTCGTAGCTTATCAGATACTATTTTCAAATTGTTTTGCAGGTTTTAGCACAGACAAGGGCAAAGCTTCGGTTTGACTATATTTTGATAAACTCTTTGAAACACTTAACGCCTGGTTTGTAAACATCATGTTTTTGGTATTAATCTTGTGACAGTATTTATGTGCGTATCTTTTAATACAACAGGTTTCAATAAATTATGCTTCCGCTTTTATGTAAAACTTTCAGATGTGAACAATTATATGTGTTTTATTTCAAATATCAAATTTTAGAATTTGGGGCGTTACAACTTGGTATCAGAGTCAAGGTTTGAGGGATCTGGATGTGTATAATACACAGTCTGGACTTAAACCATGGTTCTACAGATTTTGAAAATTGTTAAACTGGAGGCTTGTAGCTTGGTGAGTATACTAGCAATTACGCTGATTATGTATTATGTGAGTACAGGAAATGCTTAAGACAAATATGTTATATGCGTATACAACTGTTAAGAGTTGGTTTTATATGTGCATTCATGATGAATTAAATTGTTATATGAGTATATGAGAATATGATGTATAAACTTTGGTCTAAGCCTGTGAATCGGGACTTTTTGTGATAAAGTTAAGATCAAACGTGTGTGGTGTGTTTAGAGTAATATAAGGGCCCATATTATTACAAACACATGATACATGTTGGAACTTAATGGAATCATGAAAAATCTTGTGAATCGGGTGAGGGGTACTTGTAAAGGTAGTACATATGAGAATATATATATATAAAGAATGCCTTAGTATGTCTAGAAATACTTCGGATCTGATGATAGGTGTACTGATATCGTCAAATTTACATATATATTTGATTTCCCTAGAGGAGATGAAACTTTGTAAATATGTTTGATTTCCATTGATTAGAACATGTTTTCATCTCATAATTTGTCTTATAAGCTCACCAATGATTCATATGTGTTAAAGATCTGTTTTTTTGATTATTTACATTCTGAGTTTATAAAAATTAGAGGACCAATCTATTTTTATAGCTTTTATCATGATTAATTAGGATCAATAATTAATCTTGACTAGTGATTGATTATATCCTAGGCTTAGATAATCAAGAATGGAACTTTAATGTGTATGCTTGGCATGTAATGACCTTTATTTGTCAATTTAACAATTTAATAACCAAAATAATTGTTAAAGGTTGAGTCTTGTTTGGCACCAACTTAAACGCGTCTACTTATGTATTTAAACGATTTCTTGACCATATAATTGAATAAATGCATGATTATAAGGCTAGAACTCAGACCAAGAGTTTATCCATTATAGAAATCGATATGAGATGAAACAAATGTTCATTGCACGATTAATTGGAAATTAAATGTTTTAAAAAGTAGAAATCGAATCTAGGGAGGGAAAGCTTTAATTTGATAAGTTTAATCCATAAAAATCTTTGCTTTTGCTCTCTTTGGTTTGCTTTTGCTCTCTTTGGTTTGCTTTTGAGTGTTTGCTAGTGTTAGGAGTGATTTTAGATAATAAAGTTTGAATCTTTATTGATAAGATTCTAAATTCCCCCTTTTTAGTTGTTTTAATTAGTTTAATATTTGATTAGTATAGTTATATTAAAAATCATACCCGTTCCCCTTGTGTTCGACACCCGTACTTATTTACTATACTACGATACGATTAGGTTCTCTTGCCTATTGTGTTGTAGTCGTGCTAAATAACTCGGATTTATAAATTTAAAACTGGTACGCTACACGCACATCAAGTTTTTGGCGCCGCTGCCGGGGAACGGTTTTATTTTAGTATAACTTGACTAATTCTTTATTAAAGGATCCTTCCCGCGAGTTTTGGCTCAAAAGGAAGTTACTTTTCGTATTTTAGTATTTTCTACCTATCCTAGTCGTTTCTCGCGCTTTTCCAAGTTTTGTTCGATGTCTCTTTTGTGAATATGTATTGGCCCGAGGATCATCCGATCTGTTGGGATTCCTTCCTTAAAGATTTGTTGAATGAATTTTACGACGATGGCATCGAACGGGATGATTACGATTTTATCCCAAAAGATGATGAGAATGACCACCCGATTGGCTGTCTTGATGAACCACATGTTAGTCCTGAACCGTACAATTCAAACGACTCCGATTCTGATGATAGTATACATTTTGAGCCTTGTGTGGAGGTGGAGTCGAGAGAAGATGCTAAGTCTGATGGAGATGTTCTGGAGTGTCTCGCTGACCTGCTTGAGGAACCAGAAGAATATTCAAAGGATGAACCGTCAACCCTCGTCCAACCAACACCCACGTTAGGTTTAGAACCAAAACCCATATGGGGACCCTCCCTTCTTGAGAGAGAAGACGTGGAGAATTGTGCATATGAAATTTTGGACTATCTGGAATTTCTACTCTTCGAGGAGGACGCTCCGAAATCAAAAAAGGAGGTAACCACGGAATTGAGTGAGGAGTTGGAGTCGCATTATGGAATTCCTTTAGCGCCGGGAATTCTGTAGGGTACTTCGTGTGTGGAGAAGGATCAGTCAGATAACTTAGATAACAGCGGGAGCCAGTTGGAGTCTTTGCTTGAGTCACAACCGAGTTCACAGTCATGGGGAGGAACCAAGATTCAGAACGCAGGAGAGATGTTTGTGGAGATCGAGAAGGTGCAGTGGAACGCGGTTCTAGCTTCAGCATTCGGAATTGGTAACAAATATACATCACCCGGTAGGTATAAATATTACCACCCGCACTTGATTGCGAGTGTGGGGTCATTCGTTCTAAGTCACAAGAAATAAATCCGGAGTCAAGCTAGAGATTCAGACAAAAACAAGCGCTTCTCGGGAGGCAACCCGTGTTTAGTTTAGGTTTTCCTTTCTTATTTGTTTTTGTATTTCATTTCCTTTCTGTTCCAACTTTGTGGGTGTCTTGCCTAGAAACCCTCACGAGACTACAACTCGTCCACTCGAGCTACCGAGGGGTTTAAAGGCTTGTTGCATACGCTAAATGCAATCGTGATTCCTATGAAAGTGAGTTAGGTTTTTCTTTTTGTTTTTTAGGGAGTCCTAGCCTAGATAATTCTTCATATATGCTTCTGGAATCCTTCATATACAATCATATTCAGACATTACTATCCTTTTACGTTTATATTTATTTCTATACGTGTCTGACGATTTGCTCTGAGTGGTTTATATTTCAGCTATGGATTTTAATTTATGGAGTACGCGTATATGCTGACATCTATCTGCTCTGTTCACCTAATAATACCCAAAGAGTTTTTCTAACCTTTTTTTTACCTTGTTATATCTTTATGTTGTGTACAATGGGAACATTGTATAATTTAAGTGTGGGGTAGAGGGTTAGAAAATTATTTCCTCGCTTGAAATTTATTTGTCCTTGTATTAAATTATTATTTTATTTGGGTGTTAAATTTTAAAATTTTTAATATTATTCAAGTTAAAGTTAGATATTATTTAAAAATGTCAAATTGTTTGATTAATAAACAATTCATAGTTATATTTAGCTTTTATGCATAGTTCTTGTGGCTTTTTGCCAATTCCTTAAAAATTTGAGTTTATAGTATCAAAACTTTAATTTTTGAATTGCTGCAATAATTATAAGGTTAAGCCCTTTTTGAGTCTAAGCTTGACAAAAATAGACTGAGTTGAATTTTCAATTTTTATAAACATATGTTTAAAAAAGAAAAAAAGTGAAAAAAACCAATGTGCAAAAAATGAAAAATATAGCAAAAGTGCTAGAAAAATATATAAGTCAAATACATGGCCTTTAGAACTCGAATTAGTAAACTCTGAGGGGTGTTCTACACCTAGCCACCTAAAGCCAACTGGTTTGGGATCGGTTGAGTTGAGGATTAGCTACATGGGTTTCATAGAAAGTCATAGACTTATAAAAAAGAGCTGAAAAATGAAAAACATATGTGAAAATAAAGTTGGAAATCTGCAATAAGTCTTGAGGTCAGGGGATTTTTAAGGGGTAAATTAACCAAATTAAATATAAATGCAATTCTTAAGTTAAGGTTTGGATATGTATAAATGAAAAAATTATTTGGGATGGTTGAAAAGTAAATATGGATCAAATCATGAGTATGTGCATAATTCTAAGTATATCAAATGTTTTGTTTTTAATCAACCTTTTTCACATTTGTAAGTGATATTTAATTTTTCAAAGAGTGGTATTGATTATTTAAGATTTATAGCCTGGATAGAGTTGTGATTTGCTTGGGGACAAACAAAGTTCAAGTGTGGGGTATTTTGATATCGTCAAATTTAGATATATATTTTAAGCGATATTTGTTTTATTTTAGCCTGTTATTATTCGTAAATAAGTAAAAGACACTTAATTATCATCATTTATTGAATTACTGGTTAAAAAGGCGGAATATGAGAAGTTTTGATCAAAAAAGGGAAGGAACCGAAGAAATAAGAAAAACTGTCCGCACCGACACACCTCCACTGTTTTGATCATATCTCACTCATACGAACTCGGATTGAGGTGATTCAAAAGGCCACGTAAACTAGACTCAAAGGGCTACAAAATCACTTTTATGGTCAAAGTCTGAAAAAGCGATTTCGCGGCGCGACAAAGCTGTTCAAGATAAGGTCCAAAAGCTTGCCACGTGTCATCGTGGCGCGATAGTTGCTTGGGTCGCGGCGCGACGCGTCAGATCACGTCAGAATTCAATTTTTAAAAGAGTTTTGGATCGCGTCAAACTCACCCGTTGCGACGCGACACTTACCCGTCGCGGCGCGACGTCCCTGTTTTTAGTTTTCTATAAACGAAGGTCCAGATCGATTTTGGGAGAACCACCCAACTTATACTACCCAAATACTTCCAAATCACGTCTAAAAGTTATTCCAGGAGCTGTGGAGCTTAATTTGAAGGATTGGAGCTTATTTTGAAGATTAAAGTGGCTAGGAGGCTTGCTTATTACGGTTTTATCATTCTTTTCTTTGTTCTCATGTTTATTTATGATTTCCAGAAGCTTGATATGACTGTTATTGGCTAGTTTTCTTCTTTTCCTCCCTAGAGGAGATGAAACTTTGTAAATATGTTTGATTTCCATTGATTAGAACATGTTTTCATCTCATAATTTGTCTTATAAGCTCACCAATGATTCATATGTGTTAAAGATCTGTTTTTTTGATTATTTACATTCTGAGTTTATAAAAATTAGAGGACCAATCTATTTTTATAGCTTTTATCATGATTAATTAGGATCAATAATTAATCTTGACTAGTGATTGATCATATCCTAGGCTTAGATAATCAAGAATGGAACTTTAATGTGTATGCTTGGCATGTAATGACCTTTATTTGTCAATTTAACAATTTAATAACCAAAATAATTGTTAAAGGTTGAGTCTTGTTTGGCATCAACTTAAACGCGTCTAGTTATGTATTTAAATGATTTCTTGACCATATAATTGAATAAATGCATGATTATAAGGCTAGAACTCAGATCAAGAGTTTATCCATTATAGAAATCGGTATGAGATGAAACAAATGTTCATTGCACGATTAATTGGAAATTAAATGTTTTAAAAAGTAGAAATCGAATCTAGTGAAGGAAAGCTTTAATTTGATAAGTTTAATCCATAAAAATCTTTGCTTTTGCTCTCTTTGGTTTGCTTTTGAGTGTTTGCTAGTTTTAGGAGTGATTTTAGATAATAAAGTTTGAATCTTTATTGATAAGATTCTAAATTCCCCCTTTTTAGTTGTTTTAATTAGTTTAATATTTGATTAGTATAGTTATATTAAAAATCATACCCGTTTCCCTTGTGTTCGACACCCGTACTTATTTACTATACTACGATACGATTAGGTTCTCTTGTCTATTGTGTTGTAGTCGTGCTAAATAACTCGGATTTATAAATTTAAAACGGGTGCGCTACACGCACATCATGTACTGATATGTGGATATACAAGTAACTGTTTGTTATAGTGGATAGTGTGGTAAAGCCACCTTTTGCCTTAATGCTTTATCTATACTACAAGGATGGTATATACAAGAGGTTCAAGAGTAGTGTATTACCCTAAGGGTGATTATAGTCACATACTTGAAGGGATAAAAGTCAGTATTACAAGTGAATGTATCCTTATAAGGATATAGCATGACGGGGTGTATGAGCCCCAGATTTAAATCGTTAAGTAACAGAGTCTACACTTGGAAAATTCAGTGCCGAAAACTTAGTAAAGTGATGAGGCAGAGTTTATGCCATATACTATTGTGTGAGTTGTAGAACAGATGAAAGAACAAAGAAGTGATCAGATAAGAGTCAGTATCAAGATTAGTTATACAAGGTGAAAGAGTTAATTATTAACCCCAAGTTATTATTCGTGAAGTATCAAAGGGTTGCACGTTCAAGGATTTTCCGCGTGTCAACCATCGATGTATTACATGTTAGCAAATCGACTGTTAGTCATAAGTAAATTTTAGAGATCGAGAGTGCATTTCATATATGTACGTATGCACGTGGAAATAAAGTGAAATATGTAATAGATTATATGAGAATTGCAGACAAATTGAGAGCATGACGTGAAAAGAGTCTAACGACATTACAATTGGGCAGTTGGTGCCACAGTCAGAGATAGACAGAGTTATGGATGAATTCCACAAGTAGAACTGACATTAGAGACAATTCCAGAAATCGATACGAGGTTTCAGAAAAATGTATATTTTATTCAGATTATCTTGGTAATGAAAAGATAAAAATAAATAGGTATATGATAGTGTTCCAGTCCAGCATATGAGAATTTATAGACACTTGTAAACACCAAGATGTGAAATCCCTGATGGATGCAGTCGGGATTAGAGAGACAGAAAAGAAAGGAAACCGATAGAGGAAGTTGTACCGGTGTTTAAGAAAACAAGAATGGAGGCTCGAAAGAAGAAAATGATGCAAAAGATCTACCCTATCTACTCATTATATAAGAATTGTCGACTGGGGGAAGGCAGGTTTGATTCACTAACATGTTTTGAATATAGAAACCGGGTCATATGAGTAAGAATTGTGAGAACCCTAGAAAATTAATGAAGTGAATATATCAATAACCAAAAGTGAGAGCTTCCCAGACTACAACCGAAGAAGCTAGAACAGAATCAAGTATGGTTATAAAAGATCAGATGTGTATAAGTATAAGGTGACAGAAATGAATACTATTAAATTCCTTAGTGAATTTATACCTATGAATATGAGGGAGTTCCAAATAGTAACTAGAATGGAGTGGTTATATGTAACCAGGCTATGATATTATGTGAACAGAAGTGATATGAGTTCTTATCCCAAGTGGGAAAGAACTAATTATATGTGCTAAAGTCAAAACAGGAAAGTTATATATGTGTTTAGTTTCAAAAGCTAGCAAGTATCTTGATGTGTAATCCAAGGAAATTACCAAGGTTACCGCCAGACTGGTTATGTTCAGAATTTATGTGGTGTTGAAAGCTTCACTGATTGTGAGGGCTTCGTACAGACTTGCTCCTTCAGAAATATATGAACTATTGAAACGACTCTAAGAATTGCTAAATGAGAGGGTTTATTAAACCCAATAGTTTTTCATGAGGTGTATCTATATTATGTGTGAAAAGAAGGATGATACCTTATATATATATATATATATATGTATTCATTATTAATGAGCTCAATAAAGTGATCAAGAATATATGTCCGTTGTTTAGTATATGTAAATTACTTGATCAGTTATAATGGGGTAAAGTGATTTTCAAAGCTGACTCAAGGTTGGGTTTTCATCGGCCTAAGATCAGAATGGATGACATTCCTTAAACTGTGTTTAGAAAATGTTTAGGTATTTTGAATTGGTTATGATGCCTTTTGGCTTTATAATTGCACCAGCAGTGCTTATGTGTTCAAATGAATATGGTGTATAGACCAATGCTAAATAAGTTAGTGATGGTGATGTTCATAGACGATATTCAGATTTATCCCCGAAGGCCAACAGATCATGAGGAACATCTCTGAGAAGTCTTAAAAATACAGAATAAAGAACAGTTATATACTAAGTTTTTCAAATGTGAACTTCGAGATTCAAGAAGTGCAATTCTTTAGTTATTTAATTAGTAAATATGGAATTGAAATGTATTATGAGAAATAGAGAAGGTGATGGAGTGGGAGCCGTCAAAGAACCTAATAGTGATCAATAGCTTTATGGGATTATTTAAAGAAATTATGTGAAGTGACTTTTTTTGCGCTACCTTTATTGATTGAAGAAAATGTAGTATTTTGTGATGATTGTACAGTAATTTGGGTTGTGTGTTAATGTAGAGGGGCAGATTTATTGCTTGTACTTCTAGACGGTAAAACCGTACATAAATAATTACCTAACTCGTGACAGAGAGCTAGCGGCAATGGTTTTGTTACTGTAGATATGGAGACATTGTTATTACAACGTGAAGTGTACCGTTTACACTAATTATAAAAGTTTGAAATATTACATTATTCGGAAAAGGCTAATGTTATAGCCGACACTTTGAGCAGAAAATCAGAAACAATACTTGGATGAGGTTAGTCATTTAAATGATAGTTATAACGCTCATATTCAAATGTAATGAGAACACATCAGTCAAAAGTGAAAAGTATATTAAAGAATGGATAAAAATGACAAGTAATTAGTCCGATCAAAGACAGTCATGATATACTGATTAGATATGACCGTATATGAGTATCAGGTTATGGAGATGCGTGTCAGATACATCTAAATGAAGCTCACAAGTTTAGGTTTTCTATTCGGTCAGAAGCTACCAGCCGTATAAAGATCTGAGGGTAGACTAGTGGTGGCCGGATATGAAATAAGATGTAGTCAGATAAGTAAAGAAATATTTATAAATGTGTATGAATGAAAACTAAACGTCAGAAATTATATGAGAAGTTAATATATGTGAAGATATCAATTTAGAAATGAGAAAATATTATTATGAACCTGAATACCAAATTACCTAAAAACCCTATGAGGTTATAATGTGGTATGGGTGATTGTAGGCAAGTTAATTAAAAGTGTGTATTTGGTTTCCATTAGAGAAACTTATTCTTCAGAACATTTAACAGATGTGTATGTGAAACAGATTGTGTTATGTAATAGTATATCAGTGTTTATTGATTCAGGAAATGATACCAGATCCACTTCCAGAATTTGGAACAAATTTCATATAAAGTTAAGGATTAAGCTTCATCTCAGTACAGTCAGAATGAAAGAAATATACAGATGATGGAAAGCATATTTTATAATTGTGTTATTAATTCAGAAGAAAACCAGGGTACATATTTGCTTTTTGACAGGGTTTCACTAGTCCAGCATCGGGAAGTCAACGTATGAAATTGTATGATATTAATGTTGAACTTCAGAAGAAAGTGTTTATCAGATGGGTCTGCAATCGTATTGTTGGAAACTGTTAGTAATGATGGTAAATTATATTATGAGGAACACTTTATAGCAATTTTGAAAAGATGAGATTTTACTCAATAGTCAGATTAGGACCGGTAAAAGCATATAAAGGGGTCGGATTACATACAGAAGCCTAAACAAATTATGATGAGTAATTATTCAGAACTCTTCGGCAGTTGATTTTGGGGACGAAATCATTTCAAGTGAGGAAGAGTTGTAACATCCGGAATTTTATTTATAATTTAATACGAGAAATGTACCGAGTGTTATATAAGTTATAAATGGATATATGTGATAAGATGTGGTTATAAACTAGAGGGGCTAAAACCGTCAAAACAGAAATTGGATAGTTAAGGGACTAATTATGTCATTTGTCAAAGATATGTTTATATATATGGCTAACTTTGACTCAAGATAGTCAAAGTTCTCATTTGTTACAAAAACAACTCACGTATTCATTAGAGCAGCCAACTTTCTCTCTGTTTTTTATCAAGATCAGTAGAAGCAGGGTGAAGCAACTGTATCTAGCAATCATACAAGCATGAGGTAAGAGTTTCTAGCTACTTTTAATTGAGTTAAGTGGGTGTTAGTTGATTCTATGGTGAATCAAAGATTTAAGCATGTTATTGTGATTATTACTTGTTTAAAAGGTGTTTGGCCTAGTAACATCAGAATGTATAAAAGTTGAGTTTTGGAGGTGTTTTGGCCGGAGACAGCATGTACAGTCGGTGAATTGCCGCTGCAAGTTGAAGGGCAAGAGTGTGCCCCTCATGATCCAACCGTGCCCTAGGGTGTACCTGTGAGGCACGGGCGTGACCCAAAAAGGTACGGGCGTGCCCTGTTCTAGAAAGGCCCAGATTGTGCCTTGAGACCACGGGAGTACTTGGCTATAGGCATGGGGTGCCTGGGTAGGAGGCACGAGCATGCCTAGTGCTATGTTCAGTTATTAAGTTCAACAGTAACTTATGTTTGATATTTATTTAGTATTATTTCATGTAGAGACTTGTCATTGGCGTGTTCACTAGATTATTATCAATTGTGTACTGATATACAACATTATTGATTATAAGGTGAGTCTTCTAGACTACTCTTCATATCTGCAGCATGTGTGTTATCGTATCAGATTACTAACATGTAATGTTATTCATATGTATGTATAAGCTTACTGCTATGTACAGTAAGTGTAACACCGTATTTTCACCCATAAAATTTTCATTTAATTAACACTACGGAAGCGTTTACCAAAACATAAAAGGATTTACAACTAAAGATAAACCACTGTTTATCAAAACCAATCAGTTTAAAATATAGTATTACAAAAACTACGGCTCGTCACAATTCCAATCAGAGTGCCTGCCAATTATTCCCCAGGCTACACCCCCTCACAACTGAACCGTAGAACTTACCAGCCACCTGTAAAAGTAGTGAGAGGTGGGGGATTAGCACAAAGCTAAGTGAATGGAAGTAAACCATCACAGATATACTAGCAAATAACCGCATGATATCAACAACAGTAAACACATAATCACCCTTTGCCTCACGAGAAGACCGGCTGTTCTGCAGGAACCTACAACCAATGCCGGCCAAGCAAAGGTTTACCGATAGTCTATTTTCTATTCTCACACAGTATTATCTTAAGTTGCAACGAATGCATCAAAAGACCACAACACTGATTAGCCGATAGCAAACAAACCCAGCCCAGTATGCCCAGCCGTCAGCTGACTTCACAATAGGCGCAACAATCAAATAACATAACACAGTTAATCAATTAGCAGACAAACAGTCTATCCATGCATCAATTCACATACAGTTGCAACCAAACCAGCTTTAACTAATATCAACCGTGAGTAAACATCCACTCACCTTGAGTTCTCAAACTCCCACTCAGTGATCTAATGTTACTGAGCCTTGTCTGTTCCTTAGATCAGAATAAATTGAAATCAGTATTCAATTCATAAATATATATTCAAACATATATTTATATCCTTCTTTTATCAAACACACATAAAAGATTCACATATGCATAAACACTTTGCGTATAGCATCAAATAATCAACAAACACCCAAAACTATCGGATTTCAAGGGAAATCCGATACATCCATCGGATTCTAGCAAAATCCGATACATCTGTCGGTTTTGGAAGCAAATCCGCAACACTTGTCGGATTTCAAGGAAATCCGACACTTCCCTCGGATTTCACCCTTCGAACTTCAATTATCGGATTCTTCATAGGATTATACACACGCTCGGATTTCACTCATGGAACCCACCATCGGATTTCACAATCGGATTTCCAAAGTTTCGGATTTCGTCATCCTCTTCACTAAGAATCCGCCAACTTCATACTTCCATAATCCGACAACTTTATAGCCTCCATAAATCATATTTTCAAGTTCATATAATTCATATATAAACTTACCAAAACATAATTAAACATGATTAAACATCTAATCATGCATCATAACACCTTCAAAATCACATAAACACTTAGAACACACAAAACCCACCAACAAAGGTTTCTAACATGTTCATATTCGGTTTTCATAACAAAACCCCACACTCAAAACCGTAGCATGCTCATCATATTTCATGTTACAAGAATCAAGATTCAAGAACAAACAATAAGTATACAAACCTTATAGCTTAAATTCACAAATTCAATATCACCAGAAATCCGATGCTTGTTCTTCTTGCTTTTCTCTCGGCAAACACACAACATACACACACTGATACTTTGATAATGAAAGATACATGCTATCTCACCCGCGTATACATATTATCTTAATTATAAAAGCATGAGGTGTCAACCTCTAATATTTCAATCGCATGCACACGCATATATACAAACCATATATATATATATATATAACTAACACAATTACATATATATATATATATATATCACTTAATTAAAGAATTAACAATAACTTGAACATTAATCAATTAATAATCCACGTATTAACTTACCGAAGCCAATACCAATACTAGGCTCGATCTCAGGATGTTACAGTAAAACTCAGATGTGGTACAATACTGTGACCTATGTTGCCGCCCTAGGTCTAGAACTAGACGCTAGCATTGATTGCCAGACATACGTGTATTATCTTCATATGATTTTATACGTGTGTTTATATGATGTTTAGTCTGGTTTACTCATTAAGCTCGTAGCTTATCAGATACTATTTTCAAAATGTTTTGCAGGTTTTAGCAAAGACAAAGGCAAAGCTTGGGTTTGACTATATTTTGATAAACTCTTTGAAACAATTAACGTCTGGTTTGTAAACATCAAGTTTTTTGTATTAATCTTGTGATAGTATTTTATGTGCATATCTTTTGATACATCAGGTTTCAATATATTATGCTTCCGCTTTTATGTAAAACTTTCAGATGTGAACACTTATATATGTTTTATTTCAAATATCAAATTTTAGAATTTGGGGCGTTACACCCCACCACCATTGATGTCGGTCTTGATGACCACCATGTTCTATTTATCTACTCAGTAGCAACCACCAGCAAAGACTACCTCCCCAATGTGATGGTGTTTGTTTATTATAAATATGTGGGTTTATTTTGTATATAAATCATTTGAGTATGTTATTTGGGTTTTATCCGGTTCATTTAATATGAATTAGATTTTGATCTCTTTTATTTTGTTCACTGCTCAAATAAGAAGACTTAGGTTCTTTAAAAGTTTGATTAACAAGAGTCAAGAACAAGGGGATTTTGGGTTAGTTTATTGGTAAACATATATAAAATTTATAATCTTTTTTATTTGGATTGTGTCAATCATGAACATATATAAAAGTTATTACTTCATCATAGTAAAACGTGCTACTAAAATTTTGTAGTTTTTATTAATGTTCATTAGCATACGCATAAAAATTATCATTTCTCTAAGTAAAGAGTAAAATTCTGAAATCTATGTTGTTTTTTGTTAATGTACAGTTAAAGACGCATAAAAACCATGACATAATATGTGCATGTTTATTGATGAATTTGAGAGCAAACTCGAGATTATTTGTTTCTTTTTTTGGCTTTTAAACGGTCTCAGTAAGGTAATGCTGACCGTGTTTACTAGCTAACACAATATTAATAATTAAAAACTTGTAAATCTCACCATAAATATATTACTAGTAAATAATTTTAATTTAGTTTATTTTATCTTGTTTAAAATTTATGTGGGAGTAAAATAGGAGATCGAGAGAAATAGATTGAAAAAAAAACATTGTTTTACCGTTATGCCATTCTGATTGAAAAGAAAAAATAAATAATATGATAAACTTAGGCCATTAGATAAATACAAATAAAATGCTAAGGTGGCATTTTTCGGAACAACAACACGCACACACACATATATAGAGAGTGTGGTTCATGGGAGAAACCCGAGAAGTGTGTGTGGTCCTTGATTAACTTAATCAATCGTTAATATTACTTATGGATTGTTCGCAAATAAACCAATATATAATAGTATTATTTAAAATAATAAAAGCGTAATTTAGACATTAAAACCATACTATTTATCTCTCCTCTCTCGTATCTCCTCCCTCCTCCTATTATCATACATTACATAAACTACCCAGACCCAAACCCTATGGTTTACAAGAAATTACATTTTGTATCCCTATGGTTTACACAAAATTACAAATTTAGTCCTTGTATAAAAATTATGACATTGATCCTCATGTTTTATAATATTGTTTCAATGTTGGTCCCTGGTACATTTAAGAAGACTAAAATACCCTTTGTCTTTTAATTTATTTGTACTTTTATTCCCATTTAAAAATATAATTATAATTTAAATCTGTTAATAAATAATTGAATAAATTGTTAACAATTTTATTTATTACTTAATGTCTTAATCTTATAACCTATTTAAAAGAAAAGGATGATGCATCTTTTTAAAAAAATCATGTTTTTAAGAATGATAAAATCATCTATAACCTATTTAAAAGAAAAGGATACATGATGACATCATCATCTTTTTCAAAAAATCATGTTTTTAACAATGATGACATCATCCTATTTAAATAGATTATAAGATTGAGGGGGATGAATGAAAATTACGAGGGAGTTTTATAAAAATTATATATTAATGTAATTAATTATAGGTTGTTTATAAATTATGTTTAGTAATTTGTGATATCTTTTGTTTAGAGAAAAAATAATTATATATTTTCGACTGTCTCATTTTTATCTATGTTTTGGTGTAAATTTTATTGTAATATGACACTTTATTAAAATTAGTATATTCTTAATTTTTTGCTATACATTAATAGTAGTGGGTAGGTAATTTTTTATTTAGCTAATGGGTTTTTTTTGGGATTATGGTGATGAGCTGAGTGATCAACTTGAATATGCTATTCAAAGTGTTTGTTATTGATTTTAAAATATCTTATCTTATAACCTTATTAAAAGAAAAAGATAACAAAACTAAATTTCCACCAATCACAACATCCCATTTAAAAGAAATTAAAAAATCGTGTTTAGGAATACAGTGACGTCATCCAAAAAAACCAATTTTTGAATTTTAGATTAGTTACAACTATGAAACTGTACGTTGTTAAGGGTTGTGTTTGTCGAAGAGGTATGCATCGGAAGGAAGCCGGGCTGTCGAAGAAGGCAAAGCAGAAGGAGTCGCATTTTGTTTCCAGAAACCCTAAGAGTAATCAGTTTCAAATCCGGGTTACCCGTAACCCGCGTTTTTTCTTAAGCTGTTGAAATGGGATGTGTGGCATCATTATATATTTAACCACGATTTTTTGTTTTTTTTAAATGGGAGGTTTTGATTGGTGGAAATTTAGTTTTGATTGGTGACATCATGATTATTTTTAAACAGGTTATAACATAAGATAAGATACTCAATTTTCCAAACATAAAATTCTTTGCAACTCCTTGAAAAGATTGCACCATTTCTTTATTGTTCTTTACATTTCATAAAAATGATTCACACATGTTAATATAATATATTGTTCTTTTTATTATAATTACTAATTATGGAGAATAAACAAACTCCTTCATTTGCTCTAAAGCGACCTTCATTGGAAAGAAATCAAGGGTGATTCATACTATAAATGACAACTCTCTTTATAACAGTTCAATAACGATTGAAAATGATAGAATAAGTTTACAAATTACTTTAAATGATATATCTAAGAGTGCGTTTAATTTCAAATTAGAAATTAGTTCAAAATTTACATAAAGTCCACTAGATTTATATTCATTTTATATGCTTTATGATGAGTGTGTGTGTGTATATATATATATATATACCTGTGTAAATATATACACATATGATTGAGTAAATTATTCAATCATCATTTTATAGTCACTAATCGTTTTAATCTTTAGATAATTTTTAATAGATATATATTAAAGTTAATGAAATTTTTAAGTAAAATTAAAGATATGAATTACAATAAACTAATGAACTTGAACTTACTGTCATGATCAACATTGTTTCTCGAATCTGCCAACCATAATTGTTTGTTAATCGAAATTACTTTAATTTATTTCTAATTATTTTTACTATACGTGTTAGTAAAAATAAGTGACACCTACCACCACCACATGCCGCCTACCACGTAAGTGACTATAAATTAATGTCGGGATTGTTAGTTTTTAAAGAATTTGAATGCAGGCAAATTGCATATTGCTTGTATTCATTTTGAAGTTCTGTTACACTCTTTGGAAATAGAATAAGAGATTCGCATAGGCTGAAACCATGAAATATAGCAACACACGTAGATTGACCGAAAACTGAAATATCTTTTAGCCGAGTCCAAGGCCGGTCCAACCATTTTAGGGGCCGTGGGCGGACACCCAAAATTATATAGAGCATAATTCATATATATATATATATATATATATATATATATATATATACAGTAACGGGATCAATTGCGAACCATGCAAATGGTTCGCATTTTCAACAAAAATTGCGAACACCCAAAATTTTCACCAAAAAGTCAACATTTTTCATATATAGTCAAAAATTATGTACTGTGCTTTATACATTTATTATTTTATTATTATTATTATTATGTTTATAAAAATAAGATGCAATGATTTTTATGTTAGATGTAGTGATTTACTTTAGATGCAGTAATTTTTTGTTAGATGTAGTGGTTTTTAAAACAAAATGTATTGGTTCTTAAATGAGAATCCATCGATTAATTCGTGCATGATGAACTAGTTTTAAGAGAATTCAATGTGTTTTTAGATATTATGCAATGATTTTAAGTTGGATGCAATGATTTTATAGACTAGATGCAGTGGTTCCTAGAGTTCTCATTTTAAGGGGTGTTCTCATTGGATCCTCACCGTATATATATATATATATAGATATATATATGTATATATATAGATATATATATGTATATATATATAGATATATATGTATATATATATATCCCTAAACAAAGATTATGAAAATAGAAAAACTTACTATTAGATGACATGAATGCGTGAACGTAGTTGCTACCGGATAAATATTTTTTAGTAGGCATGACTTAGGCAGTTACGCTAACACAAAAATCACAGATTCACAGTCTCACACATAATGAGATAACATGTTAAGAGATTGAATTCTAATGACTAAATGTCTAATCAGGGGCGTCTCGTGAATTTTGAAAGCCCTGTGCAAATTGAAAAAGTGGGCCCCTTATATATACACACACATATAAGAAAAATGCATTAATACTACGATATTTATTATATCAAAAACTAAAACAAAAGAAATATAGTAAAATAGTTTATCTTATATAGCTAAATGAATCGTAATTCTCCTAGCATTAGTAGAAACAAAGTTATGAAACAATTATTCATAAACAATACTCTTCAAAATATTGTTATCAATAGCTATCATTGCCAATTAATTAAGTCTTACTTGTGACATTTTGTACCGTAAGTAGGATTTCAACAACTTAAGTTTTGAGAAACTTTTATCCGCAGTGCAACAGTTACTATAATAGTCAACAATGCTCTATATGCAATAATTGCATTGGAAAACAATCAACTTCTTATAAGTATTTTAAGACATTGTTAGGTTGGATAGTTTTCCCAAGTAAAAACTTGTTAAGCAGCTTCAACTCCATATAAAATCCATGTGTATCAAGATTTGATCGTCCATCATACTTAAATATGGATTCAAAATGATTACAACATGACTTAAGATCTTTTTAATCAAATTCCTTTAAATTTTTAGGATATAAATAACCAAATACTGTTTCATACTTTTTGTACCATTCAAAAATGCTTTTAAGAGAAGCACTAGCTTGATTAACAATATATAAAAAATAGTTAACTTTGTTACTCTCCTGAGCTGAAAATAAGACATCTTGATCACTTTGATTCTTATCAAATTATTTTTTTCTACGAACCTGCCGTCTTTGAGGTAATACCGGATCGATATTCATTTCAATGACAAGTTCCTTAGCATTATCAATAGCCTTAGATAATCCTGTTTCTCTAAACTACTTGAAGTATTCGATCAACATGTTCACTTCTTTAATATATTAATCAAAATATGAGCTTTCTAAACTTTTATTTTTTAAATTGTGACCGTTAAAAAATTGTAATATATATACATATTTTTATATATCAAAGTGGCCCCCTTTAAAGCGTGGGCCCTGTGCGGCCGCACCTCCTTCACTCTCTTAAAGACACCCCTGTGTCTAATACAATTATACAAAAATCACAGCTTCACAAAGTCACAAAAGTTAAATCACAAATTGTAGTCTAGTGGTAGGTTCACAATTCACAAATGAGATAACAAATAACACATTGAAGTCTAATGGCAGATCATAGAATCACAATTCACTAATCGGTAATCACTAATGAAGGATTAAAGATTTAAAAAGTTAAAGATTTGGAAAATAGGAAGTAATACACCTGATTGAAGCTTTGAAGGATTTGCCCCAATTGTGATTTGTGAATTTGTGAATTGCGGAATAGATGCAATAGTCCACATAACGCCGATCGGTCACAGACTCAGAGTATTAGAGATTCAAAGTAGATTGCAGATATTAGGGATTTAGGGTTTTCAATCGGTCGATGCATTGAATCCTTGATTGAGGAACACTCGAACAGACGAACAATCGATGAGGGCAGAGGGTGTAAGGCGTCGGTGGTCGGTTGATGAGGATTGACTAATTGAGAAACACTAGAACAGTCGATGTCTAGTTGAGTCGAACACACGAAGTAACCAACAAGGCAACAACAGAACATTGAACACTCGATGTCTGATGTCTCGATCCACGATTCCGTTTCTCCAAGGTCACACTTAGACGAAGCGTGATTCGTGAAAACAGACGGTGACGAGCGTCGATACATTTCTCCAGACGATCCAAACTCGATGCATCGACGCGTCGTTTTGTTTGCTCGAGGGAATGAACGAATGAGTGGATAGACTACCGCTAACCCCATCCCTTACAATCTAATGTGCTGTTGGGCTAAGCTTTGGGCTTAGAACCTTATTTATCTGGGCTTGTAACATATATATATATATATACACACTATAAATTTGAAATGGGCCCTTAAAATTGGGGGGCAGCCGGTGGCCCGTGCCCTTAAAATTGGGGGGCAGCCGGTGGCCCGGGCCGGGGCCGGCCCTGGCCGAGTCATCCTTTAATAGCAAGGGTTCCTTTAGATATATAGTTTAGTTGTTCCTTAATACAATAGTTTGCTACCTAATAGTGATCGAGCCCATTTCTTTATACTGCACAAGCTAAATACCCAACTTTACTATTCTCTGTCATTTAGTGTTGATCTCGTATAGGTTTTATTTTTAAATCAATTGATGAATCTGAAGGGAAACCTATTTTAATTTAATATTTAAAAGGGAATGATTGGGATTTCAAGTTAAGATTTGTGAGACCTTTTTTGAGTGTCTACATGTTATTTGAATTTCAATATGTGATTTATAACGTACGTCTCCTTTCATTTCAGTGATGTTTAGTAGGTTGGATCTATAAGGAAAGCTTGTCGTATATACGAAGTGAGACTACATGTTGCTTCACTTTGATCTTCGTTGGCCCGGTAGTAAACAAGCGCTACTGCTGGAATCCAATCACAAGAACTGATCCAGCAAGGGGCAATGATGTCTTTTCATCTTCACGTTCGAAGAATTTCTGGAATCATAAACAGAAGTTCTTTATGTGATGAGACTAGATTAAAACAGATCACTTCGATGGTACTAGAAAGGAAGAATATGCAGAATTTGAATTGCATTTCTATCGGAAGGTATTTATGGTACGACCACGCTCTTAACGTAGATTTGTAGCAAATGAACTTGATCAATCCAAAAAAGACAACAGGGAAATATATGTACACTCTATATAAGTAGCAAATTGAAGGGTGGTGCTGCTGTAAAAGCTGTTACATGGGCTGATGGGTGGCCGTGACACAAGACAAGAACGAGATGTCTGCTTGCTTTAATGGCGCTCTAACCAAAGTAAGAAAAAGAGTACTCCCCAAAGATGGGTATCGTTCATATAAGTCGTTTGCAGTCATATATGTGTGGGCACTATACTAGTACCAATTATATCTCTGCTTTATGTCGTCTGGTATTCTTGGCTTTCGTTCATATAAGTGGTTTGCACTCATATATGTATGGGCATGAAGGTCTTTTGTTGTTCTTTTGGTGTAAATTAAAAGGGTTAGTTAGGTGTGAATTGCTTGTTTACTGTAAAGGAAATACACAGTACTCTATATAAGTAGCAACTTGAAAGTTGATGTCTTTGTATACTTGTGAAGAAAAAGTGTTTTCTTTTTCATAAAATCCTCTAACCCTTAGGTGGCGTTTGGTTTGCAGAATGTTTGTGAAGGAATTGGAATCTCCGAAGGAATTGGAATCTGTCAGGAATTGGAATTTGAATCTGTAATCTGTTTGGTTGGCAGATAATGTAGATGAATTTGATTTTAGTAATGTAAAAAGACAGAATTGCCTTTCTTGTTTTTTTACTTAATTTTAGTTTGTTTTATAACTTTTATGTACAGAAAACACAAATATAAATTATAAAATCATGCTAATAAACATGTTAATAAACATAATAAAGATGTTAATGCTAATAAACATGTTAATAAAATCATTACATGTTAATGTTAATATAATAAACATGCTAATAATCTAGTAATCTACCGATACATCTATCGTTCGATATACTTCGGATGATTTTACAAAAATATAGTTATCAAAAACTTACATATCCAACATCAATCAACATCCAAAATAACATCCCAATTAAGCAATCAAATACTACGCTTCCAAGATGTATTTGACCCAAGCCTCTCTATCGCTTTCTTCCAATTGCCAAAAGTTTTGTACGTTAATAGGGTCGCTTCTTATCTTGGTCAAAGCTTTGAACTTCTCGACTTGGGTTAGTGAATTCATCTTTAAAATCTCGGGAGGGATCTTCTAACTCAATTCATTGATCTTCATGTCAAATTTAGTACCTTGGCTCAAGTCTTTTGATATTTCTTTAAGACTTTCTGTAATCAACCCAACCGCATTGTTAAACCCGTCATCACTTCGACTCTTCCTCTTCCTTGAATGAACACTTAGTGAAGTCTCCTCATGTTGCACGTTCATATTACGGCTAACGGCATTGTCTGAATCAAGCAAATCATCATCCAACTCTGGTGAATGTTCCAAGTTCACCTCTTGCTCCATCTCAATAAAATCTTTAGCTCTATTTCCTTGTGCTTGGTCTTTCCCAAAAACAATGCAAAGATCTTCATAGTAAGGAAATGTTTTGTTTTTCCATCTAGACGCATCCTTATGCACCTATATTTCAACATTATTATTTATATAAAAATCAAGAATTGTAATATTTTCATTTAGTTGCTTATTAAGTAACAATATAATTATTATAATTCGTACCTGAAGGTATGCTTCCCAAACCGGTTCCTCCGCAGTAACACATTGTTTTACGGGGTCATAGCCAAACTCACTCGTGTTTGAACCGTTTACCATGTCATACACACATTTCCAATCGTTTTTCATAGTTTTTATCTTCGATGCAATATGTGGATTACCTAAAATACCGGAATTCGGAAGTGATTGTTTCAAGGCATGCTCTAAATATGCTAAATAACCTGATTTGAAACCGTTATCGGCTTTAAATCCTCCCGCATTTGTCATATTCACCATAGCCTCAACTAGTTTTGCTTCTTCATTACTTGTCCATGGCCAATATTTTCTAACTTGACTTGTCATACCTAAAAACATAAAGAGTTTATAGGTAATCAATACAATACAATACATTTTTATTTAATTAGCAGTGCCCCTAGATGCAAATATAGACTCAACTAAATTATCTCTAAACGTGGTGCATTCGTTTGAAGTCTCAATAGAATTAATATTATCCACATCCTCAAGTCCAAGATCTCCTGTTCCCTCATCGTTTGTACATTCGATGTCAAATGGATCTACTTCCATTTCTTGTCTTATGAAGTTATGAAGCAAACAACATGCCATTATTATCTTATTTTTAGTTTCTATTGGATAATACGAATTGTCCTTCAATATCCCCCATCTTCCCTTCAAAAGGCCAAAACATCGTTCGATAACATTTCTTGCTGAAAAATGTTTCATATTGAAGAATTCTCTTGCTGTAGTTGGTTGGTGTCCATCACGCCACTCATTTAAGTGATACCTTTGACCTCTATAAGGGGCTAGAAAACCCTCTCCATTTGTGTATCCGGCATCAACCAGATAATAACCTATATATAAGATTTTAGTTAATAACCATTTGTGCTTATTAAATTGTAGTTAACACGTATTTTTACATACCCGGTCTTGGAACTTTTAATCCATGTGGTCTAAGAAGAGCATCCAGAAGAACTCTACCATCTGCGGCTGACCCCTCCCATCCCGTTAACACATATATAAATTGCATATCTTGGGAACAAACCCCTAGAACGTTTGTAGCAATGTCATTTTTTCTTGTTCTATATCTAGGCTTTTCTTCAGTTGGTACTAGGCACTTTATATATGTTCCATCTAAAGCTCCTAAACAATTCTTAAACCATTTCCATCTTTGATCGGTAGAGTTATCGGGCACCGGTTCAGGTTTCTTAAGCAAACGAGTATGCAATCGTATGACTGTATTACAAACTCGAGAAAAATGTCTACTAATTGTTTCTCCCGAACGGCGAAATCGACATATGATGACACGATTTTTAACATTGTGAGCAAGAATATGGAGAAAAATAGCAACTTGTTCATCGATATTCATATTCCTACTTGGTTTTAGGCCTCCGAATATTTCAAGCATATGACATAACTTTGTAAAACACCTTCGAGACATCCTAATTTGTGATATTGACATGGTGTCACTCTCATAAACATATGTATGTAAAATTAGGTATCGATCTACATTTGAAGAAAAATGTTTAAGACGTGGTCTATCTCAATGTTTTTTAAACATCATTAACAAGAGGACTACAACAATGTGCAAAACCACGTTCCACCATGTCAAAATCAATGATGTTTGTCGTTGTCTACGATTTTGTGTTGTTAAATTAAGTCGGTACATTTTTCCTGCGCATACAAATTCATATTCAAGATGTTACCCACAAAATCAGTAGTTGAGATAACATATCAATAGTATAACAAGTTCAATACTGTTGCAATGAACAAATCAATTACAAATTCCATGAATAATTATTAAATTTTACAAGATTTTCAAGGTCAAACAGAAGTAATTTTACAAGATTTTCAAAAAAGAAAACTTTACATCTTTCTTTTAATATAATCATCTTGTATTCAACAGAATGATGTATATATATCGATTATTTAAATGCTTCAATAATCATCTTGTACTAAAGAGCAATTCCAAATAGAAGATAAAAAAAATAATGTTGTTATCAACTTGCAATTCCTCTATAGAAAATTGAAATATAATCAGCAAACCAACACCTAGATTACAAATCTATTCACAAATGAACAAGAATCACACAAAATGGTACTATTGCCATTTGCAATGTACTTTTCTATTCACAAATCAGTTACAAGAACAGATTACAAGAACAGATTTTGAAGGCTAAGTCAGTACCCACAAGAACAGATTCACAAGAACAAAATTTCAAGGCTAAAATAGTACCCACAAAAACAGATTACAAGAATAGATTACAAATGTTAGTCAAATTTAAACCAAACAGAAGTAATTTGTTCTTGTAATCAAACTTAAATCAAATCTAAAAAACCATAAACATCTGTTCTTGTAATCTAAAATATGTACCCACAAACACATCTAAAAAACCCACAAGAATAGATTACATCTAAAATATGTACCCACAAACACATCTATAAAGTTGGTCCAAGTTATGATGTTTTTCAGTACCCACAAACACAGATTATAAGCACAAATTACAAAAACATATTTAAGGCTGTGCTTAGAAAGAGAGAGAGAAAGGGAGAGAGAGAAGGAGAATACGGGGGAGAGAGTGAGGGAGAGAGAGAAGATAAAAGGGAAGTTACTTACCGGCGGCGGAGGAGGACCGAGGAAGGCGGAGGAGCAGAGAGCAGTGGGAGGTGAACGATCGATCGGGACTGGGCAGGGCGGCGAACGAAGGATAAGGGCAGGGCGGCGAACGATCGATCGGGACTTGTTTTGTGTGTTTTGTGAAGATTCCATCTGTGTGTTTTGAGGGTATAATAGAAATATAACAGATTCCATCATATGTAGAATTTAAAATCCCTCCTTCATTGGAAGGATTTCACTTTCCCTCGTATGAGGGATTTCAATTCCTTATAATTCCATTCCCACATCCAACCAAACACTGGAATCCTTGGGAATTGGATTCCAATTCCCATAGAATCCCACAGATTCCTTCCAACCAAACAGACCCTTAAGGATTTCTTTCTTGGTTTTGATCATAAGGGTATCTAAAAAATGAGATTGGACTTCGTTTTTCGATATCACATTTGGACTTTCTTTGAGAGTTGATTTGTACACAACATAATTTACTATACACAGTTACAAACAATTAATAACATATGGTACAAGAAAAAAGTTGATGAATAAAGTTATTATGTATGGCTAATTTTGTTGTATACTTTATGATGAATTTTTTCTTTATTATTATTTATTTATTTTGCTAAGAATTGAAACAAAACTGTTTTGTTATTAGTCTACAAAGATTGCCTAAAATCATAGATTTACCTTATATTCAAATTTAGCACCAGCTAAAATAGAAACATTTGTGTTTAGATGAATAAAAAGTAGAAAATATTAGTACAATATCATGAAATGATAAATTAGAGAAATTGTTTCTTTAAATAATCAAGAAAAGATTAATTGTTTTAGAAGAAAGATAAAAAACACTTTGGTACTTTAGTCATTTGAATATTAATTCATTTAAATGGTTTGTAACTAGAATATGGATTATTAAAAACCGGAGTAAATTACATATTTGGTCTATGTTGTTTTTACTACTTTCACTCTCCGTCTCTAAACTTTATTTATTGCGCTAATAGGCCCTATTGTATTCATTTTGTTACACCATGCTCACGTACTTAAAAAGACGACAATACCCACTTCTTTTTAATTTACACTTTTATTTTAAGTTTTAGTTTAATATTAATTACTAATTTATGTTTAAATAATAAGTAAACTATTAACAATTAGTTTAACATATAATTATAAGTAATTAATATCACCACCCCCACCGGTTTCTATCACCACCATCTAACACCACCCAACCACCACCGCCAATACCTCTCTTTGCCTCCGTTGAACACCACCTAATATCCCACGCGCTCTCTCTACCTCGGATAAACAACACCTAAACACCACAACATCAAGAAAATGGGGACCAAAATCACAATAAAGATTGGCTTTACATACCAAATATCGAAATCTCAATCAAAATCAGTGTAATATGGAAGAATCATACACCTACGAGCATAACCTAAATTTTGACAGGAACCCTAAACTAGTTATCAGCCTTCTCCGTCGCACGCAGACACAGAACCCAACAACGTAGAGAGAGAGAGACCTCCCTCGTACATAACCCCTTTAATCATGAAGAACCACCATCCGCCCACCACACGACGAACACCACTATCGGAGAAAACCCTAGATCTCAAATCGTAAATAGACCCACACGCAGGTTACGGTGATAAACTAAAACAAAACCCAATCGTAGGTGGTAGTGATGAACCCAATCGCACGCAAGGATGATGGTGGTTGTGGTCTTCTTTGGCAAAGGGAGGTACGTGTGCTATGGTGGTAATGGTCTTCTCCGGTGATGATGGTGATAGATAGTGGTGATGCGACAAAGGATGGAGAAAAGATGGTGAGAGAGAGAGAGAGATTCGGTGATTGAGTAGTGATGGAGGTGGAGAAGAAGGGATGTGAGGGTGATGGTGGAGGTTTGTGTGAAGAAGGGGAGCGTAATCGGTGATGGTGGTGGTCTATGACGGAGATAAGGCTAAGAGGGAGAATGGAGGGGGTGGTTCGCTGTGGTGGCTAAGTGATAAGAGCAAGGCACAGAACTCAAAGTAGAGAGAGAATAAATTTGAACTTTATGATAAAACCTTTTAAAATAAAATTTTGACGATTAAACTAAAACTGAATCAAAACTTTAATGGATAAACCATTGTTGACACTTAAATAATTTGGAAAAGAAATATTCTTTTATAAGAAACAATCTAAATATGTGGTTGTTTATCCATTTGAATATGTATCCATTTAAATGGTTTGTAAATACAATATCACGTAATACAAGAAACTAGGGTGTTTACCCACATATACTCTAGTCACACATTTTAATGTGTAGGTAAATAGCCACACATATTTTGTATATGTGCGAGTAATTGGTAATTCAAAATTTTAATGAGGTTCAACACTTATTACGTGTACTACTAGAAAAACCAGAATTTCCAAAGGCAGATTCCCTAGGAAATCCCTAGGAAAAACCAGTTTTTCGAGGAAGATTTGTCATTGTAAAAAACCTGGTCCGAAATCAATTGCGAGGAATTTTCGAGGAAACTTTACGAGAGATTTTTGAGGTCATCATTTTCTAAGGAAGTTGCAAGGGTAATAATATTTTTGAGGGAGTTGCGAGGGAAGTATTTGCGAGGGAGTTGCGAGGGCTGTATTTGCTACGGAACATATATCAAGGGTAATATTTGCTAGGGAGTTGTGAGAATAGTATTTGCGAGGGAGTTGTGAGGACAAATTCGCTAGGAATTTCCGAGAGATTCCTTTTGCAAGAGATTTGTGAGGAATTATTTCCTCACAAACCCCTTAAAAATCCCTCGCAAAAATCTTGTTTTATTTTTGTTAATCAATTTCAAATTTCATAGTAGTTACTGTAATTTGTATTTAATGTGAAACTACAATACCAAACTTGATATAATATGTAAAATATCATATCAAATTCAATCCAATCCAATATATATAATATAATTCCAAATTTGATAGAATAGTCAAACATCTAATATTTTACTAAACAAGAGCACATAAACAATACTCTTCAAAATATTGTTATCAATAGCTATCATTGCCAATTAATTAAGTTTTACTTGTGACATTTTGTACCGTAAGTAGGATTTCAACAAATTAAGTTTTAAGAAACTTTTATCCGCAGTGCAACAGTTACTATAATAGTCAACAATGCTCTATATGCAACAATTGCATTGGGAAAACAATCAACTTCTTATAAGTATTTTAAGACATTGTTAGGTTGGATAATTTTCCCAAGTAAAAACTTGTTAAGCAGCTTCAACTCCATATAAAATCCATGTGTATCAAGATTTGATCGTCCATCATACTTAAATACGGATTCAAAATGATTACAACATGACTTAAGATCTTCTTCATCAAATTCCTTCAAATTTTTAGGATATAAATAACCAGATACTTTTTCATACTTTTTGTACCATTCAAAAATGCTTTTAAGAGAAGCACTAGCTTGATTAACAATATATAAAAAATAGTTAACTTTGTTACTCTCCTGAGTTGAAAATAAGACATCTTGATTTCTTTTGGTTCTTATCAAATTATTTTTTTCTATGAACCTGCCGTCTTTGAGGTAATACCGGATCGATATTCATTTCAATGACAAGTTCCTTAGCATTATCAATAGCCTTAGATAATCCTGTTTCTCTGAACTACTTGAAGTATTCGATTAACATGTTCACTTCTTTAATATATTAATCAAAATATGAGCTTTCTAAACTTTTATTTTTTAAATTGTGACCGTTAAAAATTGTAATATATATACATATTTTTATATATAAAAGTGGGCTCCCTTTAAAGCGTGGGCACTGTGCGGGCGCACCTCCTTCACTTTCTTAAAGACACCCCTGTGTCTAATACAATTATACAAAAATCACAGCTTCACAAAGTCACAAAAGTTAAATCACAAATTGTAGTCTAGTGGTAGGTTCACAATTCACAGATGAGATAACAAATAACACATTGAAGTCTAATGGCAGATCATAGAATCACAATTCACTAATCGGTAATCACTAATGAAGGATTAAAGATTTAAAAAGTTAAAGATTTAGAAAATAGGAAGTAATACACCTGATTGAAGCTTTGAAGGATTTGCCCCAATTGTGATTTGTGCATTTGTGAATTGCGGAATAGATGCCATAGTCCACACAACGCCGATCGGTCACAGACTTAGAGTATTAGAGATTCAAAGTAGATTGCAGATATTAGGGATTTAGGGTTTTCAATCGGTTGATGCATTGAATCCTTGATTGAGGAACACTCGAACAGACGAACAATCGATGAGGGCAGAGGGTGTAAGGCGTCGGTGGTCGGTTGATGAGGATTGACTAATTGAGAAACACTGGAACAGTCGATGTCTAGTTGAGTCGAACAGACGAAGTAACCAACAAGGCAACAACAGAACATTGAACTATCAATGTTTGATGTCTCGATCCACGATTCCGTTTCTCCAAGGTCACACTTAGACGAAGCATGATTCGTGAAAACAGACGGTGACGAGCGTCGATACATTTCTCCGGACGATCCAAACTCGATGCATCGACGCGTCGTTTTGTTTGCTCGAGGGAATGAACGAATGAGTGGATAGACCACCGCTAACCCCATCCCTTACAATCTAATGTGCTGCTGGGCTAAGCTTTGGGCTTAGAACCTTATTTATCTGGGCTTGTAACATATATATATATATATACACACTATAAATCTAAAATGGGCCCTTAAAATTGGGGGGCAGCCGGTGGCCCGGGCCCAGGGCCGGCCCTGGCCGAGTCATCCTTTAATAGCAAGGGTTCCTTTAGATATATAGTTTAGTTGTTCCTTAATACAATAGTTTGCTGCCTAATAGTGATCGAGCCCATTTCTTTATAATGCACAAGCTAAATACCCAACTTTACTATTCTCTGTCATTTAGTGTTTATCTCGTATAGGTTTTATTTTTAAATCAATTGATGAATCTGAAGGGAAACCTATTTTAATTTAATATTTAAAAGGGAATGATTGGGATTTCAAGTTAAGATTTGTGAGACCTTTTTTGAGTGTCTACATGTTATTTGAATTTCAATATGTGATTTATAACGTACGTCTCCTTTCATTTCAGTGATGTTTAGTAGGTTGGATCTATAAGGAAAGCTTGTCGTATATACGAAGTGAGACTACATGTTGCTTCACTTTGATCTTCGTTGGCCTGGTAGTAAACAAGCGCTACTGCTGGAATCCAATCACAAGAACTGATCCAGCAAGGGGCAATGATGTCTTTTCATCTTCACGTTCGAAGAATTTCTGGAATCATAAACAGAAGTTCTTTATGTGATGAGACTAGATTAAAACAGATCACTTCGATGGTACTAGAAAGGAAGAATATGCAGAATTTGAATTGCATTTCTATCGGAAGGTATTTATGGTACGACCACGCTCTTAACGTAGATTTGTAGCAAATGAACTTGATCAATCCAAAAAAGACAACAGGGAAATATATGTACGCTCTATATAAGTAGCAAATTGAAGGGTGGTGCTGCTATAAAAGCTGTTACATGGGCTTATGGGTGGCCGTGACACAAGACAAGAACGAGATGTCTGCTTGCTTTAATGGCGCTCTAACCAAAGTAAGAAAAAGAGTACTCCCCAAAGATGGGTATCGTTCATATAAGTCGTTTGCAGTCATATATGTGTGGGCACTATACTAGTACCAATTATATCTCTGCTTTATGTCGTCTGGTATTCTTGGCTTTCGTTCATATAAGTGGTTTGCACTCATATATGTGTGGGCATGAAGGTCTTTTGTTGTTCTTTTCGTGTAAATTAAAAGGGTTAGTTAGGTGTGAATTGCTTGTTTACTGTAAAGGAAATACACAGTACTCTATATAAGTAGCAACTTGAAAGTTGATGTCTTTGTATACTTGTGAAGAAAAAGTGTTTTCTTTTTCATAAAATCCTCTAACCCTTAGGTGGTGTTTGGTTTGCAGAATGTTTGTGAAGGAATTGGAATCTCCGAAGGAATTGGAATCTGTCAGGAATTGGAATTTGAATCTGTAATCTGTTTGGTTGGCAGGAAATGGAATTGGAATCAAATTCCATACTCTGTTTTGTTTGGTTGGCAGATAATGTAGATGAATTTGATTTCAGTAATGTAAAAAGACAGAATTGCCCTTCTTGTTTTTTTACTTAATTTTAGTTTGTTTTATAACTTTTATGTACAGAAAACACAAATATAAATTATAAAATCATGCTAATAAACATGTTAATAAAATTCTTACATGTTAATGTTAATATAATAAACATGCTAATAATCTAGTAATCTATCGATACATCTATCGTTCGATATACTTGGGATGATTTTACCAAAATATAGTTATCAAAAACTTACATATCCAACATCAATCAACATCCAAAATAACATCCCAATTAAGCAATCAAATACTACGCTTCCAAGATGTATTTGACCCAAGCCTCTCCATCGCTTTCTTCCAATTGCCAAAAGTTTTGTACGTTAATAGGGCCGCTTCTTATCTTGGTCAAAGCTTTGAACTTCTCGACTTGGGTTAGTGAATTCATCTTTAAAATCTCGGGAGGGATCTTCTCACTCAATTCATTGATCTTCATGTCAAATTTAGTACCTTGGCTCAAGTCTTTTGATATTTCTTTAAGACTTTCTGTAATCAACCCAACCGCATTGTTAAACCCGTCACCACTTCGACTCTTCCTCTTCCTTGAATGAACACTTAGTGAAGTCTCCTCATGTTGCACGTTCATATTACGGCTAACGGCATTGTTTGAATCAAGCAAATCATCATCCGACTCTTGTGAATGTTCCAAGTTCACCTCTTGATCCACTGGTGATATAATACAAATGCCAAATGCTTCTTACCGATCAATAATCACTCGAGACATATCTAAATTCCTTCTCATATAATAAATCGGGTGTCAACTCCATCGTAACTTGTTTTCACAATCATTCTGATATCTCAAATTATCTTGTCAGTACGCAATTTTGCCCAACAATGCCGTCTCATGTGCAATTTCCCGTAATATATCCAGATCCCATCATGTAAAATAAATTACATATAAATTCCATCGTCACCGTTCTAGTATCTCAGGTATCTCAACAATTCATAATTTTCGGATACTTTGCCTTAACTCTTACATAATCATGTCATTTCTACGAAATATATCATGTTCACTCCTTCAGTAATTAATCAATTAAATACTCTGTATGGCATTATATCATTTAGCCCTTCCAAGTGCACTGGCAATCTAGTTTCATAAGTCTTGTTCGAATTAAATTTCCAATTCCAAGCAAAGGCACTTTCCTAGCAAAGGCAATTCATATATAAAGTTTCACAAGTCTTCATTCCTTATGCTCAGGCCATTACATCATTCTTTCAAATCACATATGTCTTCAGTTCACAGATAACCACTATCATTTAGCCAATTGACGTCAATCAGATCTTTACTCAAACGATCTTGTACATTTTAGATTTATCCAATCTGTAGCAATCAATCTCTATCTCATATTTCAATCATTAAGTTATCCATTCCCAGTAAAGGCAATTTCAATTCCGTTCATCAAGTCGCGTATACTTCAATCCACATAACTGCAGTGTTAATATCATAAACTCCCTCATATTTTCACATATCTACTAGCAATTATCCCTCCCAGATAATATTCAAGCCCCTCTTTCACATTCTTCTATTCGTTCTGAACTCTGTCTCTGTCATATATTCATTTCATCTGTATATAATCATTCACTTCTTCTTTTAATACTCATGTCAATTACACATACCATTCTTTACAATCAACA
Organism: Dittrichia graveolens; assembly: GCA_038502395.1. Taxonomy (NCBI): domain Eukaryota; kingdom Viridiplantae; phylum Streptophyta; class Magnoliopsida; order Asterales; family Asteraceae; genus Dittrichia; species Dittrichia graveolens. The sequence continues at coordinate 7,113,530 of JARJIL010000008.1, read as the reverse complement.
CTTCTCACATAATCAGTACAAACATATCATGCACAGTCTTCAAGTCATAGGTTAAATCAATCTTCTCAAAATCTTTACTATAAGGCATAAATCACTCTTTTATCTCATAGTATAACATCATTTACTGATCCAACAGTTTCCATATCTCAACATACCCTAATCTCTTCAGATTCATCACTCATCATCACAAATTATCTTTACCCAGTAGATTTAATATCAAAAGTTCGTAATCTCAATCATATCTTCATCAAAACATCTCTTGATTTACACCAATTTCTTCCTAGCCTCAACAATTTATTCTCCTCCCCTCATTCTTGCTTAACACATAAACACATATGTACGCATATACAAACACAACATACTTAAACACATAAGCAAATACCATTTACAGAACAGCCGTACAACACATTGCATAACATGCAATTTTAACTAATTTGAAATATTATTTCCTTAGCATATCATACTCAATTCACATATCACATATGCACTATCATATCATTTCCTGAAAATAGTACCAGACATTTTCATGATAACATAATATCAATTACCTTTACTTCTAAAGAATCATACTCTTTCAGAAGCAAACACATACACTTAGGACACTTAGGCATCAAACATCAACAATTAACTCTAAAGTTAAATAACATATGCACAAATATAAGAGTTATCAAAATGTACCCGTCATATCATCGTTGATATCAACATCGTCATCATTCATCATACCGAAATCTCTACCCTCTGGCACAGAAGGGTTCTTTCTCTTTCGTCCAACTGCTGACGAGGATCCCCCACCTGCATCCACTCTTGACCCCGACCCCATTTCCTTGCCTCTGTGCAATCATTCGTATGATGACCCTCTTTCTGACAATTCCAACACACACCTCATGAGAAACCACATTCCTTGATCTCATGTCCAAACAATCCACATCGAATGCAACGCAAAGTCTGGGTTGTGCAAGGCCCCGTATGAACAAATCTACACCGGCGACACCACAACGAACTCTGTTTAGGTCTACTTGCCTTAGATTTCTTGTTTCGATTCTTTTGTTTCTGGCCACTCTGCCCGGTCTGCCTACCCTGTCTTTGTGGTTCACTAACACGGCCAATCATTGATTTATGCTGCAAGATACACTCTTTATTCACTCTATCTCTTGCCTTTCCATCACTCTTAGCCATCTTGGCTAGAGTAAACGCTTGTGATAAAGTACTTGCCCATCTGGTAGTACTTCGATATTCTCGAAGCAAAGCTCCCACAAAATGTTGTATCTTTGTTGCCTCATCTGGCACCCACTGTTTCACAAATCGCAGTCTCTCATTGAATTGTTTAATCAAATCATCTACTGTCATGTTTCTTGTCATCTTCAAATCCATGAACTCTTTTATGATTTTCTCAATCTCAAATGAACTACAATATCGTTCACATAGCTTCTCTTGAAATTGATTCCAAGTAATACTTTCCTGTTGTGCTTCAGTAAAATGCCCAATTAATGAATCCCACCATACCATCGCATCACCTTTAAGCATACGAGTTGCAAATTTAACTCTGGATTCATCCTCACAATTGCACGCATCAAGAGTTCTTACCATCTCTCACAACCAATTCAAAGTCTCGTTCGGATCGGTACTTCCATAATATCTCGATGGTTTACAATCCAAAAATTGCTTGTATGAACAAGGTTGTTTAAATCTCGGGTATCCAAAAGGATAGTCTCCTTGTAAAGTGGAAGGATTTAAAAATAACGGTTGCGTCACTTGCGTTACGGGAGGAAACGGAGCAGTATCATTTGTTGGTATCTACGATGACATTCGGGTTAATCCTCTCTCTTCCAATACCACGAACTATACCTCTGAGTTCCTGAAGTTCATCCTTTAACTTGCGAATATATGCTTCTCGATCATTTTCCTGTTCATAACCTGAAGTTCCCACACGATTCATCATATCCACAGTAGCAATTACTGAAGTCTCAACCACCGTTTGGGTCACACGAGGATCAGCAGGGGTATCTCTGTCATCTCTGTCAGCCATATCTGTACAATCACATCATCTCGCAATCTCATTAGATAAACCGTTAGTACATAACATACTAACTAACAACCAGCTGCACCAATTCACTCTAACTCCCCCAAGGAAAGTTTGACCCAACACGAGCCAAGATTTGGGAATGCAACACTCTAGCCGTGCCTGCATTGCCACACCAAGGCTCTGATACCAACTTGTAACACCGTAAATTCTCAAGACATTTTTTTAAACCGCTGCGGAAGCGTTAACTGATTTCATTAATCAAATACAAAGTACAAAGTACTTTTTACAAACATCACATCAAGTTGTGTTACAAAATATTTACAAACATGGCTCGTCTCTTCTCAAAACTTAATATCAGAGTATTGGTCAGATTTCCCTTCCTCACAAACAAAGCTAAACAGCCAGACCTGCAAAAAGCAATCAACCGAGGGGAATTAGCACAAAGCTAAGTGAATGGAAGCTACAAACAAGCATCCTGAATCAACAAGCACAAGCAATCACCAATTGCGCAAGCAAACCGATCTCAACAGATCAAACAATCAATCACAAGCCAATCCAATCTCTAGAGGAACGGCGGTTCTGCAGAACTTGCAACCGATGCGGGCCAAAGCAAAGGTTTACCGTTAGCTATTTGCTACTTGGTACAGTTAAAGCCCCTTCTACTGCAACAAATGCATAGAAAGTCTAGAACCGTGCAACCAATAGCAGATAGCCCAGCCCAAAACATGCGATAGCTGACCCCAACCATGTACGCATATAATTAACCATACGTACAGGTCTCACCACGTGCACATATAATTAACCATGTACACTGGCCACGCAACAATCCAAACAATCCCAATCAACAAGCAACAATCAACAAATCACATTTACACAGTCTGTCAACACATACCAAATAGCATATTCCTTACTGGCAATTCAACTTAAACAGTTCATCATGGAATCTTAGACTAAACAGTCTAGCATGGCAGCTTAGACTAAACAGTCTAGCAAGGCAACTCAGTCTCAATTAGTCTATCAAGGCAACTCAGACTTAACAGTCTATCAAGCATCTCAGACTAAACAGTCTATCATGTCGACTTAGACTAAACAGTCTATCATGGAAAATACAAATCATAACAATATCTCAATTCATGTAACCACAAATGTTACTGCCATCACCACTTGTGAGTACACTTCCACTCACCTCAGTCCACGTTCCTGTCTGCTCAGTTGTCTAATATCACTGAGTCTTTGCAAATCCCGAGAACACAACAAACCGAAGTCAATCTCTGATAAATATATATCCACAATATATATTTATATCTCTATATAACTTGTAAACAACATACAATAATCATATAATCAATAACCCATCACATCCTATACGAATATAAAGCAAAAACACAAAAAACCTCAAAATTGGCCTGTCGTGCCGCGACCAAGCCATGCGTCGCGCCGCGACACTACACAGATTTGAGTTCTGGATTTCCGGAATCGGATTTTCGGGTTGCGGATTCCAAGCTTCCGGATTTGCTATTGTCGGATTCCGAAGGACCCGGATTTTAGGGTGTCGCGCCGCGACCACTACGCGTCGCGCCGCGACGCGTCGCGATTCAGCCTCCTTCCTCATGAACTGTCGGATTTCCAGCCAACTTTTCTTATACTTTTCATTTCCAACTTCCATTTTCTCAATCAAAAACACTTCTAATACATAGGAAACCTCATGTAACATCATAACAAACATATATAACTCATCAAATCCAATTAAACTCAATATTCAACAAAACCCATAATCAAGTTTTGAGTTCCAAGTTCCTATCATGGTAGTTATTCATTCTAGCATGTATTTCAACATATAATCACATCAAAACAATCCATAACATCATATAAACACATACCAATCTTCAGTTTGAATTATGATTCACCAAATCCTTAACTTGAATTCCAAGTTTCTTCTTTCTTGATAGGTTTCTTCATAGATGGTTTTAGCAAACACACACACTTCACACTTTAACTATGTGCTGGTGAATACACTCCCACGTATACATACTCCTTTTATTTATTTAAGCAGGAGGTGGCACCAAATTCATTTCTTGAATTCCTATTCTTTCTCAAATTTACATGCATGCATACATACATACTTACTTACACATACATACATCACATACTACACATACATGACTTTTTCCTTCTTTCAATTTTATTCCAGTAACACAATTATATATTTTCAAATATATATATACTTCCAATTTAATCCAATAACTCTAGTAACCACATAATCAATTAAATGCAAAACAACCCAAAATCGCGCACCGCTTACCCGCTAATCAACTAGCCCGGATTTGCGGATGTTACAAAATTTTCCATCTTGCCTTTAATATGCCAAAGCATCTTTCTATAACATTTCTCGCAGAAGAATATCTCATATTGAATAATTCTTTTGGGGTAGCCGGTTGGTATCCATGACGCCAATCATTTAAGTGATATTTTTGACATCTCTAAGGGGCTAGAAAACCTTCTCCGTATGTATATCCCGCATCTACCAAGTAATAACCTAAAATATATTTTATAGTTAATACAACCTCAATAAGCACTAGTATTTTAACTTTTATTAATACATACCTGGTCTCGGAACCTTCAAACCATGTGGCCTAAGAAGGGCATCTCTAAGCGCTCTACTATCAGCAGCCGATCCCTCCCATCCTGGTAACACATATATAAACTGCATATCTTGTGAACAAACCCCTAACACATTTGTGGCAATATCGTTTTTCCTCGTTTTGTATCTAGGTTTGTCTTCAAGTGGCACTAAACACTTTATGTGTGTTCCATCTAAAGCTCCTAGGCAATTCTATGCACAATCAAAAAAATAAATGGTCAATATACTACATTAATTTAATTACGTATAAAAATGAAATTTATAACCACTTCCATCTTTGATCCGTAGAATTCTCAGGAACATGTTCAGGTTTCTTAAGTAAATAGGGATGCAATCTTATCACCGCATTGCAAACTCGACTAAAACTCTACTAATTGTATCTCCCGAACGATGAAAACGACAAATTATGACTCGATTCTTAACATTATGTGCAATAATATGAAGGAACATGACAACTTGTTCATCAACATCCATATTTTTGTTTCCTTTTAATCCACCTAACCTTTCAAGCATGTCACACAACTTTCTAAAACACCTCCTATTCATCCTAAGCTGTGATAAGAACATAATGTCACTCACGTAAGCAAGTCTATGCAATATTAAACGTCGATCCAAATTTGATGAAATGCTTCGAACACGCGGTGTGTAACTTTTGTATTTGACTACCAACATGCAAAGTGTAATAAAAACCATACAACTATTGCCATAACTTGGTTCCAAAATGCAACTACAATTTTCCTTCTCTTCTGTCTACGTCTGCATGTTAAACTAAGTCGAGCCATGACCTATTTATGTTGAAAAGAGTTAAGACAATAGATGAAATCATAAGGATATTGTTCATAGCCTATCATCTTATATACCGAATCAGACCCAACAAGAACCCCACATCACCAATAAAGTCAAGTAGCAAACCCCACATAGATATTCAATCAGGAAGCAAATTATTGAAGTAAATGTGTTGGTGTAGAATCATGTTTCAAGACCAAAGTATGAGGATGAGAAGAAGTTCATTATGACTGCTCTATAATGAACCAAAAGTCAACAAAAAATAATTATTCACATTAAGATATCATAAACTTAAACCAACAATATTGTAATAAAGAGAACATCTAACAGAACCTCACATCACCAATAAAGTCATGTAATAAAGTCATCTAACGGTATGGGTTTGCTTCAAACCTTAAATACAAATAGACTAATTATCACATGACAACTAGAGGGTTCACAGGGCAGTCACTTTGCAGTACAAGTACATCACAAAACATTAGGCATGACCCAATTTAAGGAGGAAAATGTCTTGCAAATTTAAGCCTTGCAAAGATAAAGATTACTAAAAGTTAAAGCCTTGGTATGCTGGTAATGCTGATAAAGATCACAAAACATTGGGCTTCTAATGCTTTTATCACCAATATGGTATGCTGTTATAGTTAAAGCCTTGCAAAGATAAAGATGGGTTATCTTGAAAACTTTAATTAGTGCTTTACATGACCTTTTTTTAGCTAGTTCTCAAATGTAGCAAGTTCAAACACAAATTTGTTAATTACTTCCTTCCAACAGTTTAGACATCATTCCACCTATGGCCAAAAGTTCAGACTTATCATAGAGTTCTAAAATGTAGAAAATTACAAAAAGTAGACCAACACAAAAGACTTCCTGATGAGAAAAGCAAGAAATATACAGAAATTATGTGAAATCTTATAACACTGCTTCTGAATTCAGATACTTTAATGGCAAATCAGGTTTTAGCAGCGGAAATTTTTTTCTTTTTAAAACAACAACAGTTATTTACATTAACAACTTATCAAAAGAACGTTGGTGTTACCAAGTACAGGAACCGACCATAGCATCTATTTACATTACATCATCATAAAAAATATAAGTGTTCCACCCACAAGGGGCAATGTAATTCCTAAAAGCATCCCGCCTAGCAGGGCATCTAGTCTTTACCTGAAAAGGGAAACATAGTATCATTAGCTACACTAGCTAGTGAGTACATACAATCATAAGCATCAATACAGTAAGTCATGCATCGTATTATAATTAATCATTACTAGCTTAGCACATAGCGGTGTGCTGACAAGATCAGTAACAGTCGTGTCTTGCAGGGTAATCAATCCTGCTCAACAACTCAGACCGGGGAATCAAACACGACTAATCCGCACCGGTGGGGGAGCATATAGCAGTCCACCAAGCATCGTTCACAGAGTCAAAGACTCCACATGTAATCCAGCTACAACCGGCTAATCACCACTCATATTAAGGCACGGCGGTTCTGCAGAACCTATGATCCAGGATGCCTCCTGAATCACCGTGAAATCCTGAAGTATCCAGTTACAACCGACTGACCTTAACCATGCGTCAGATAGTCTGCAAACAGTTCACATACACATATACATACATTTGATCCCACAGGGATCCATCATTTCACATATAACATCATACAGTTATTCATACGTTCATATCACCATGTATTAACTAAGTGGTTCCAAACTGGACCCACTGGCATGCACCTGACAATTATTCTAACATCAGGTAAGTCTTACACTTACCTCCTCGAGCGTACCAGCAAAAGCAAGTTAGTCATACATAGTACATTCACACAGTCACTTAGCATGCAAGCCTTACTCTACTGAGTCTCATGAAAGCAGTCACTCACCTAAGCTGTTTATTAGGCACATGTATTTGATTTTGACTTCACAGATACAACAAGTTCCCCTAGCACAACATATTTACTTCAGTCATTCACATGTGCATTCTAGACTCACAAAACAACATTTAACTATGGACTTTAGCACAAATCCGCTAGGACTGTCGGATTTGGGGAAATCCGATGGTCCTGTCCGATTCATGAAATCCGATACTTTCAAACCATGAAATCCGATACTCACTTAATCGGATTCCAACACTTAGAAATCTCAACTATGAAACACTTGCGTATTGCGACACATAGAGGGTAATCCGAGACTTGGAAATCCGATTCTTGAATTGAAATCCGATACTGTCGGATTTCAACACTTAGAAATCCGATACTGTCGGATTTCAACACTTAGAAATCCGAAAATTATTCCGTAACTTAGGAATCACAGAACATGAAATCCGATAGATATGCAGAATCCTACAAATCCTTCGGATTTCACCTCATACGGATTCCGACACCTTCATAGTATCGGAATCCGATAGATTCATCATCTGTAATTCCGACAACTTCAAGGGTCATCTTAAAAACTTTATATTCGTTGGTTTAAACCTAGAATTCATTAGAACATCATAACATCGTCCTCTAATCACCATATACACATGAAATCCTAACAAGAACACCATTCATGCAAAACTCACATTCAAAGTGAGTTTCCCATGTTCTTCAAAGCAGTTCTTGCATGGATTCATAGTTCTTAACATGTTATACGTGTTTTTAATCTTCTAAACATCTTAGAATTATGTTGCTAACCTTTAAGATCAACAATCGATTCCTTTCTTTTCTTCTTCTAGAAATCCGATGGTAGCAATGAGAGAGAAAGGTGTATGTGGTTTTGTGTGTTTTCCTTTAGCTGACTTAAGTCAACTAAACCCACGCTTTACACATATATATTTAACCAATCCAGAGGTGGTGACCTCTGGATTTGGTTTTCCTTAAATATCTAGCTTACACACTTACTTAACATGCATACATCTATTTAGCATACATGCATACGTACATACATGAACACACATACAATACATATAAACATAACTTCATTTAACTCAACAAGTACAAACATAAAATACTTCTTATTACAATAACTATACATACGTACGTACTAATTACAACTAGGCCCAAGTTGAGGATGTTACAAATCTACCCCCTTAAGAGGATTCCGTCCTCAGAATCTGCTCAGTGATAAACAGGTGAGGGTATCTTGCCTTCATCTTGTCCTCAACTTCCCACATCAGGTTTGGACCTAGGTTATGCTTCCACTTCACAAGGACTAGTTTGATCATTTTCTTACACAACTTCTTGACCTTCGTGTCAAGAATTTCAACAGGTTCTTCAACTAGTCGCTTGGATGAGTCAACTTTTAATTCCTGCAAAGGAATAATCTGTTCTTCTTCAACATGGCACTTGCGTAAGTGGCACACGTTAAAGGTGTCGTGTATTCTAGATAGCTCAGGCAGCAGCTCTAGAGTCACCTTCTGATCATTCACTTTGCATACAATCTTGAATGGGCCAATGAAACGTGGACTTAACTTCCCCTTGCGCCCGAAACGAATGACGCCCTTCCAAGGAGAAACCTTTAAGAACACACGGTCACCGACTTCAAATGCTGCGGGACGACGCTTTGGATCCGCATACATCTTCTGTCGATCCCGAGATGCTTTTAGCTTTTCAAGAGCCACATTCACTTTGTCCGAAGTAATCTGGACAATCTCAGGTCTAGCGAACTACTTCTCACCAGGCTCCAAGCAACAGGTCGGAGTGCGACATCGTCTTTCGTAAAGCATCTCGTATGGTGGCATTTCAATGCTGGAATGATATGAATTGTTGTAAGAAAATTCAATCAATGGGAGATGAGAATCCCACGATCCACCAAATTCGAGTACACAGGCACGAAGCATATCTTCTAACATCTGTATCGTACGTTCAGATTGGCCATCAGTCTACGGATGATAGGTTGTGCTCAGATGAACACGAGTGCCAAGTTTGCGTTGCAGACTCTGCCAGAAATTCGAGACAAACCGAGAGTCACGTTCAGATACAGTTGAACATAGAAGACCGTGACGTGACACAATCTCATCAATATACAACCGGGCTAAACGGGTCAGCGAAGCAGACTCGTTTGTTGCCAAGAAATGAGCACTTTTCGTCAGTCGATCAACGATAACCCAGATCATGTCGTGCCCTCTGGACGTTCTCGGTAGCTTCGTCACGAAATCCATCGTGATATTATCCTATTTCCACTCCGGAATATCCAACTGCTGTAGGTTACCGTAAGGTCTCTGGTGCTCCGTCTTTACTTGCGCGCAGATCTAACATCTCTCCATAAATGAAGCAATGTCTTTCTTCAGAGTTGGCCACCAGTAGAGCATCTTTAGGTCGTGGTACATCTTTGTGATTCCCGGATGGACATATAGTTTGGACTTATAGGCTTCCTGTAGAATCAGCTCACGGGTACCTCCGATAGAAGGTACCCAAATCCTGGATTGAAAAGTCTTCAACCCACGATTATCTTCAATAAGCTGATCCTTTAATTTCTTCATTATCTCAGCCTTCAGATTTTCTTCTGGCAATGTAGTCTGCTGAGCTTCCTTCAATCTAGAAATCAAGTCTAACACACTCGTGATCCTCATAAACTTAGCTTCTGTTGTCGGTCCTTTATGGCTTAAAGCGTCCGCTACAACATTGGCCTTGCCAGGATGGTAACGAATCTCACAATCGCAGTCTTTTATTAACTCCAACCAACGGCGTTGCCGCATGTTGAGTTCTTTCTGAGAAAAGACATACTGAAGACTCTTGTGATCTGTGCAAATCACACACTTTGTGCCATAAAGATAATGTCTCCACAACTTCAGCTCAAAGACAACAGCAACGAGCTCCAGATCATGGGTTGGGTAGTTCCGTTCGTGTGATATCAACTGTCTAGAAGCGTAGGCAATCACTCTATCACGTTGCATCAGGACGCAACCCAAACCCGCATAAGAAGCATCACAGTATACTGTAAAGTCTTCCGAACCCTCACGCAGAGTAAGGATCGGAGCTTCACATAACAATCGTTTCAAGGTCTGAAAAGCTACCTCTTGAGCTTCCGACCTGACAAAAGCAACATCCTTGCGATTTAGTTTGGTCAACGGACCCGCAAGCTTTGAGAAATCGCGGATAAACAGCCGATAGTAGCCAGCCAAGCCAAGAAAACTTTTAATTTCGGAAGGAGTCCGAGGAACCCGCCAATTCATCACAGCCTCCACCTTAGTTGGATCTACTTTGACGCCATCATGACATATAACATGGCCAAGGAAATGAACTTCCTTAAGCCAGAATTCACACTTGGATAGCTTAGCATACAATTGTTCTCGCTTTAAAGTCTTGAGAACCTGACGAAGATGAAGCTCGTGATCAGCTTCCGTCTTTGAGTAATCAAGAATGTCATCAATAAATACAATCACAGATATGTCAAGAAACGGACGACAAACCCAACTCATCAGATCCATGAAGACGGCAGGGGCATTGGTTAAGCCGAACGGCATAACAAGAAATTCGTAATGACCATAACGAGTTCGAAACGCGGTCTTCCGAACATCTTCTTCATGAACTCGTACTTGGTGATACCCCGACCGGAGATCAATCTTAGAGAAGCATGTAGCTCCCTGCAACTGATCAAAAAGATCATCTATACGAGGAAGCGGATACTTATTCTTTACAGTTCGCTTGTACAGCTCCCTATAATCTATGCACATTCGCATTGTTCCGTCCTTCTTCTTTACAAATAACACAGGTGCTCCCCACGGCGAGGAACTCAAACGAATAAAACCTTTGTCGAGCAACTCCTGAATTTGAGTCATTATCTCTCTTATTTCACAAGGAGCAAGACGATACGGAGAACGAGCCACGGGTGTAGCTCCTGGAACAAGCTCTATCTTGAATTCAACATCACGTATTGGAGGCAAACCCGGAAGTTCTTCAGGGAATACCTCAGGGTAGTCAGATACTACCCGAATATCACGAACTGGTCGCTTCTCCATCGTAGCATCAATAACGTATGCCAGATAAGAGTCACAACCTTTAGCAATCGATTTCTAAGCTTTAATCATGGAGACAATAGGAATATCAGAATCCCGTCGTTCTCCACGTGCAACAGCATAAGATTCATCAGAAAGAGGGATCTTAATAATCTTTTTGGAACAGATAATCTCAGCATCACGTTTGCTGAGCCAATCAATCCCGATTACGACATCAAAGCCCGCAATAGGCATAATAAAGAAAGAAATAGGGATACTACTCCCGTCAATATAAATCACAGCTACTGGGATTTTCTCTGTAACAGAGACTACCTTGCCGTCAACAACCTCTACTCTGAGCGGCTCAGTTAATGGAACAACAGGCAATTGCAATCTTTTACAACAAGCCACAGATACAAAGGAGTAGGTAGCTCCAGAATCAAATAAAACACTAGCAGGGATATAATTAATAAGAAAAGTACCCGTGACGACATCCCCTGCTGTTTTGGCCTCGTCGGCCGTCATCTGGCCCTACCTTTCGCGCGGGGTACATCATCTCTTCTTGGGTCTCTAGAAGAAGAAGACCCTTTAGCTCCAACACTTTGTCTTTCTGGCAGTCTGTCAGTGTAACAGCCGTGGTTTCCAGAATTTGAGATTTACAAAAACTTTTTCTACTCAATCAGATTCATCGCAACAGAAGACTTTTTAAACATCATATTGATTAAAACAGATAAACCATTTTAAACATTCATCAAACAAAAACCACCGTTACATCACAGACACATCATTATTTTAAACTTTGTTCATTACACAACCACAAGTTGATACTGAGTATCATCATAACAAAAGAAAACTACCCATAAGCCCCCGTCTCACAAGGCCACGCACCTAAGCAACCTGCACGAGCACAAGACGTATTTCAAAGAAACAAGTGTGAGCTTTCGCCTCGTGAGTCAGCTTAGTTATCATCTCAAAATCATCATTTAAAAACATTCCGAAACATATTTAGGTTAAGGCATTAAATCCCAAACCGTAACTTGACCCACCCGCATAGCATCGTAAATCCCCACCTCGTCATGTATCATCATAAAACATCATATAACATCTTTTAAACCATCATGATCATCTTTTAACTTCATAAACATCATAAGCATCACGAATCATCCTATTAGGGTCTATCAAGACTATCATTAACATCGCTACCCCAAACATCGCATGCGGGCCTGGCAACCGCTAAGGTTCCAAGATCCGTCTGCAAAGATACCATATGCGTGCCTAGCAACTACTAAGTCCAAGGTCCGTCCGCATTGGCACAAGTTCACTAAGCGTGTCCAGCAAGTATGGTACAAGGCAGGGCGCGACTCCCACTTGTACACACACTCCCGTAATCCGTCCACTATAGGTACTCCGACACAAGTCGTTCAGGCAAAAGTACAAACGGTGCCCCCAAGGGCCCTCCTCTCACCCACGTGACATTTTGCACATGACCCTATCTCTGTGGTCAATACATCACTCCAGTGTATAAATACACCAAGTGTTGCCAAAGTTATCTAGAAACCCGGCAACCATACATCCCATTGCTAGCATATCCTAGAAGGCACACTTTTCCTACTAGGCGTCAGTATTTCATCTCTGAGTATAACTACCCCTTCCCAAATCGTCATGTCCATCATAAACATCATATCATATATCTATAAGCATGTGTCATATTCATCGCATTAATCAATCGTATATCATCATTTAATAAACGAGCATGCATTAGGAAAAATCAGAAATCTACCATGAACATTTATGCAGATATATCATCTTAAAACCCGTTAATAATATCCAAATAGATTTTGTCTACGTGCTCGGTTTTGTAAAACAACTGAACTCACCTTAGTCTGGACAACGAAACGTACGATCTCAAAACGACAAACAATGCTCACGAATCAACCAGACCGCGAACCAAAACACCGCGAACAACCTACGAAGGTTACTACATGAGAAACACGATCTCATAATCTTAAACAAGTCGGATCTGCCCAAAACACCAAAACAAGCCAAGGAATAAATCCCGACTAAAGATTTACGTGTCACTAGCTCAGAAACTTCATAAAATGCATATAAGCGACATGCATTAGGTCCAAAACGCCAAATAACCGAAATAGAATCATAAGATTAGAGAAATGTACCTCTCGGGTTCACCCACGCGAAACTACGGTCAAAACTACGCCCTTGACGGTGTTTCCGAACTCCCGTAACTATAAATACGCTTATAGACGAAACCCGACACTAACGTAGGCTCAAGAATCTCGAGAAAACTCGTAAATTTGACAGAGTAACGACACTTGAGGTTTGTGTGTGAAAAATGGCAACCAAACTCTCCTATTTATAGAGATTTCGGAACGCGTCGCGACAGGTCACGACCGTCTCCAATCTGGCCAATCATCTTGCATGCAATCCTGACATTTGTACTCTTAGCTTCTGACACACGAAAGCCGGCTGACACACGCAACGCGTTGCGTCGCGATCCATAAAAATCCAAATTTTTTATTTTATATTTTTATTTCTTTTCTTTCCTTTTCCAACTTTAATAATTTATTTAACTAATAAAAATATTCCTTAATTATCATTATAATTAAATAAACTCCATATAATATTATTTATTTCTCCATAAAATAATATTACAATATTTCTTAAAATTTCGGTCGTTATAGTCAGCTTATGCCCAGGCTTGTGGCACCGGTAGCAGACATCCTCTTTGAAACCACACTCAGTTGTAGCGTGGCCCTTCTGCCCGTACCTCCAGCAACGTCTAGTGGAGTTAGAACACTCACCAGAGTCATAAGTTCGGCATAGAGAACACCAAGGAGAATTAGGCCTCGGTTTCTTGGAGGAATCAGTCTTCCCACCTGCAGTGGATTGTCCTTTGGAAGGACCCGATTTATCAGACGGATGAAACTTCCTCTTTGACGCTGCACCAGAAGATTCGCCCTTGCAGTATGGACGGTCACCTTCCAGTTGTCGAGCTATATCAAAAGTCCGATCCAGTTCAACAGTAGCCCGCACGTGTGGGCGAAATTCCAGTGGCAGAGTTGCCACAAACCGCCTTATCTTGGTGGTCTCGTCTAGGATCAGATGGGGAACAAACCACATCTTATCAGTGAACGTGGTTATATGTTCTTCAATAGGCGTATCCCCTTTCTTGAGATCATTAAAATCTCTCTCCATTCTTTCCAGATCATAGTCGGTGCAATACTTTCTCAGCACCTTCTCAGAAAACTGCTCCCAAGTGAGAGCACTCAGCACCTCCTTGTTAACAGAGGCTTTCACCGTATCCCACCAAAAGATGGCACGGCCTTTTAACATACGTACTGCATACTTGATACATTACTCAGGTTCACATTCGCAAGATTCAAAAACTTGCTACATCTCTCGGAGCCATTGGATAGTAACGGTGGGGTTATCACTCCCCTGGAATGTCGGAGGATTGCAAGTTAAGAATTTCTTGTATGAACAAGTCTTACGGGGCTTGTTCAAGGTAGCCTGCAATAAGAGCTCATTAGTAACACGAAACTCCTCCTCTAATCGCGTAATAATAGCAGCCTGATCTGGCTCAGGTCTGCTACCACCAACATTGTGCTGAGATCTCTGATCCTCAGCCTGATGAGGCATGTGAGAAGCCTCATCTTCCATTTCTTTAAGAGCTTGCTCTGTATTGCCACGTTCAGCAGACATCTTTCTAGACTTCTATACAACAGAGAAAGAGCAGTTAATACTCAATCTCACTGACTTATCTTACTAACAAGTCATCATATCGTGCTAGCATACATATATCTCTCACTCAAAACCCCCTCTTAGGAATACTTCTTTATGGTCGGGCCTGAGCTTCAGATCGAATACTCTTACAAGTACCCAATTCACTCAAACTTAGGCTCTGATACCTAATTGTAACACCATTTCTGAATTCAGATACTTTAATGGCAAATCAGGTTTTAGTAGCGGAAATTTTTTTCTTTTTAAAACAACAATATTTATTTACATTAACAACTTATCAAAAGAACGTTGGTGTTACCAAGTATAGGAACCGACCATAGCATCTATTTACATTACATCATCATAAAAAATATAAGTGTTCCACCCACAAGGGAAATGTAATTCCCAAAAGCATCCCGCCTCTCAGGGCATTTAGTCTTTACCTGAAAAGGGAAACATAATATCATTAGCTACACTAGCTAGTGAGTACATACAATCATAAGCATCAATACAGTAAGTCTAGCATCGTATTATAATCAATCATTGCTAGCTTAGCACATAGCGGTGTGCTGACAAGATCAGTAAGAGTCGTGTCTTGCAGGGTAATCAATCCTACTCAACAACTCAGACTGGGGAATCAGACACGACCAATCCGCACTGGTGGAGGAGCATATAGCAGTCCACCAAGCATCTTTCACAAAGTCAAAGACTCCACAGGTCATCCAGCTACAACCGGCTGATCACCACTCACGTTAAGTGATATCGTCAAATTTAGATATATATTTTAAGTGATATCTGTTTTATTTTAGCCTGTTATTGTTCGTAAACAATTAAAATATACTTAATTATCTTCATTTATTAAATTACAGGTTAAAAAGGCGGGATATGAAAAGTTTTGAGCAAAAAACGGAAAAAACCGAAGGAAATATGAAAAGCTGTCCGCGCCGACACACCTCCACTGTTTTGATCATATCTCACTCATACGAACTCGGATTGAGGTGATTCAAAAGGGCACGGAAACTAGACTCAGAGGGCTACAAAATCACTTTTATGGTAAAAAGTCTAAAAAAGTGATGTCGCGGCGCGACCATTAAGGTTGTCGCGGCGCGACCATTAAGGTTGTCGCGGCGCGACCATTAAGGTTGTCGCGGCGCGACGTGTCAGATCAGATCAGAATTCAAATTTTAAAAGAGTTTTGGATCGCGTCAAACTCACCCGTCGCGACGCGACACTTACCCGTCCAAAAGCATTCCGGGGGCTGTGGAGCTCAGATTTGGAGTATTGGAGCTTTGATTTTGACGATTTTGGATTTGGATCATCCTGGTTTTATCATTCTTTCTTATCCACCTTCTAGTTTTAATGTTTATAATTTCCCAAAAGTTTATTGGGATGTTTCTAGCCTAGTTTTTTCTATTTTCCTCCCTAGAGGAGACGAAGCTCAATAAATTTGATTAATTTATGTTAATTTGGACATGTTTGCTATATAATTTGTCTTGTATTGCTTAATTGATGATCCACATGTGTTCTTGTTTCTGTTTTTGAAGTTTATTTACTGAGTTTGCACGAGTTGGAGAACCAATCCGCTTGTGTGACTTGAATCTTGATTGGTTAGTACCAATAGACAATCTAGACTAGTGATAGACCAATCCTAGGTTAAATTTCTAAAAAAGGAAACTTTAATGTGTGTGATGAATATATAATGACCAATTATATGTTAATACATGTTTTGTTAACCTAAACAAACATAAAGATTAAGTCTTTCTTGACACAAACTTAAAATCGGCTAATTATGTGTTTTGATCAATCTCATGACCATAAGGTTTGTTAAAACCATAATTAGAGAGGTATATAATCTGACCATGATTATAACCAAGATAGGAATCGGTATATAGTGATTATATGTCCATTGCACGCATTAATTGAATTAATTAGCTAAAAAGAGGTGAAATCGAGTCTAGGGAGGGAAACCTTTGAATTGATAAGTTTAAATCCATAAAGTTTGTTGCTTTCCACTTCTTTTGGTTTGATCTTGGTTCTTGTTATTATTATTTAGTGAGTTGGATAATAAAGTTTGAATCTTTATAGATAAGATTCTAATTCCCCTTTTAGTTGCTTTTATTAGTTTAATTATTTAATTGGTGGAGTTATATTCAAAATCATACTCGTTCCCCTTGTGTTCGACACCCGTACTTATTTACTATACTATGATACGATTAGGTTCTCTTGCTTATTTGTGTTGTAGTCGTGCTAAATAACTTGGATTTTATAAATTTAAAACTGGTACGCTATACGCACATCATGTTTTTGGCGCCGTTGTCGGGGAGCGGTCTTAATCTGTTTTTATTGTGTTAATTTAGAGTTAAACGATCCTTCCCGCGAGTTTCGGCTCAAAAGGAAGTTACTTTTCGTATAGTTCCTAGTTCTTTGTTCCTAGCACTATTCTAGTTTTCTGTCGATGTCTCTTTTGTGATTATGTATTGGCCCGAGGATCATCCGATCTGTTGGGATTCCTTCCTTAAAGATTTGTTGAACGAATTTTACGACGATGGCATTGAATAGGAGGATTACGATTTTATCCCAAAAGATGATGAGAATGACCACCCGATTGGCTTTCCTGATGAACCACATGTTAGTCCTTAACCGTACTATTCAGACGACTCCGATTCTGATGACAATATACATTTTGATCCTTGTGTGGAGGTGGAGTCGAGAGTAGATGCCCAGTCTGATGGAGATGTTCTGGAGTGTCTCGCTGACCTGCTTGAGGAGCTGGAAGAATATTCATAGGATGAACCGTCGACCCTCGTTCAATCAACACCCACATTAG
The DNA here is from genome assembly GCA_038502395.1 of Dittrichia graveolens. NCBI lineage: Eukaryota > Viridiplantae > Streptophyta > Magnoliopsida > Asterales > Asteraceae > Dittrichia > Dittrichia graveolens. The sequence goes on along the minus strand of JARJIL010000008.1, from coordinate 7,095,611 downwards.
GTTTAGAACCAAAACCCGTATGGGGACCCTCCCTTCTTGAGAGAAAAGACGTGGAGAATTGTGCAGATGAAATCTTAGACTATCTGGAATTTCTACTCTTCGAGGAGGACGCTCCGAAATCAGAAAAGGAGGTAACCACAGGATCGAGTGAGGAGTTGGAGTTGCATTATGGAATCCCTTTGGCGCCGAGAATTCTGTGGAGTACTTCAAGTGCGGAGAAGGATCAGGCTGATAACTTAGACAGCATCGGGAGCCGGTTGGAGTATTTGTTTGAGTCACAATTGAGTTCACAATCATGGGGAGGATTCAAAATGCAGAACGCAGGAGAGATGTTTGTAGAGATCGAGATAGCATCGTGGAACACAGCACCAGCCGTATCATTCGGAATCGGTAACAAATATACATCGTCCATTACGTATAGATATTACCACCCGCACTTGATTGCGAGTGTGGGGTCATTCGTTCGAAGTCATAAGAAATAAATCCGGAGTCAAGCTAGAGACTCAGACAAAAAGAAGCGCTTCTCGGGAGGCAACCCGTGGTTAGTTTAGGTTTTTCTTTCTTCTTTATTTTTGTATTTCGTTTCCTTTCTGTTCAACTTTGTGGGTGTGTTGCCTAGAAACTCTCACGAGACTATAACTCGTCCACTCGGGCTACCGAGGGGTTTAAAGGCTTGTTGCATACGCTAAATGCAACCGTGATTCCTACGAAAGTGAGTTAGGTTTGTTTCTTTTTCTTTTCGTTCTTAGTGAGTTCTAGCCTAGATAATTCTTCATATATGCTTCTAGAATCTTTCATATACAATTATATTCAGATATTCCCAGCCTTTGATGTTTATATTTATCTGTGTGTCTAACGATATGCTTTGAGTGATTTATATTTCAGTGGGAGCTTTTAATTTATTGAGTACGCGCGTATATGCTAACATTTATCTGCTCCGTTGGCCTAATTATACCAGGGAGTTTTTCTAACCTTTTTTCTACCTTGATATATCTTTATTTTATGGTCAATGGGGACATTGTACAATTTAAGTGTGGGGTAGGGGGTTAGAAAATATTTCCTCGCTTTAAATTTATTTGTCCTCGTGTTAAATTATTATTCTATTTGGGCGTTAACTTTTAAATTTTTAATATCATTCGAGTTAAAAACCAGATATTATTTGAGAATATCAAGTTAGTTGCTTTATAAACAATTCACATGATATGTTTAGCTTTTATGCATAGTACTTGTGGCTTTTCGTCAATTCCTTAGAAATTTTAGTTTATAGTATCCAAATTTTAATTTTTGAATTGCTGCAATAAATTATAAGGTTAAGCCCTTTTTGAGTCTAAGCTTGACAAAAATAGACTGAGTTGAATTTTCAATTTTTATAAACATATGTTAAAAAAGTGAAAAAAAAGCCAATGTGCAAAAATGAAAAATATATGCAAAAGTGCTAGAAAATATATATAAGTCAAATACATGGCATTTGGAACTCGAATTAGTAAACTCTAAGGGGTGTTCTACACTTAACCACCTAAAGCCAACTGGTTTGGGATCGGTTGAGTTGAGGATTCGCTACATGGGTTCCATAGAAAGTCATAGACTTATGTAAAAGAGCTGAAAAGAGAGAAAAAACATATGTGAAATTAAGTTGGAAATCTGCAATAAGTCTTGAGGTTTGGGGATTTTTAAAGGGTAAATTAACCAAATTAAATATAAATGTAATTCTTAAGTTAAGGTTTGGATATGTATAAATGGAAAGATTATTTGGGAGTGTTGAAAAGTTAACGAGGATCAAATCATGGGTATGCGCATAAATATAGATATAACTTATGTTTTGTTTCTAATCAACCTTTTTGACATTCATAAGTGATATTTAATTTTTCAAAAAATGGTATTGATTATTTAAGATTTATAGCCTGGATAGAGTTGTAGTTTGCTGGACAAGAAAAGTTCAAGTGTGTGGTATTTTGATATCGTCAAATTTAGATATATATTTTAAGCGACATCTGTTTTATTTTAGCATGTTATTGTTCGTAAATAAGTAAAAGATACTTAATTATCTTCATTTATTGAATTACAGGTTAAAAAGACGGGATATGAAAAGTTTTGAGCAAAAAACGGAATAAACCGAAGGAAATATGAAAAGTTGTCCGTGCCGACACACCTCCACTGTTTTGATCATATCTCACTTATACGAACTCGGATTGAGGTGATTCAAAAGGCCACGGAAACTAGACTCAGAGGGCTACAAAATCACTTTTATGGTCAAAGTCTAAACAAGTGATGTCGTGGCGCGAACATTAAGGCCTCCACTGTTTTGATCATATCTCACTTATACGAACTCGGATTGAGGTGATTCAAAAGGCCACGGAAACTAGACTCAGAGGTCTACAAAATCAGTTATATGGCCAAAGTCTAAAAAAGTGATGTCGCGGCGCGACGCGTCAGATCAGATCAGAATTCAAATTTTAAAAGAGTTTTGGATCGCGCCAAACTCACCCGTCGCGACGCGACACTTACCCGTCGCGGCGCGACGCCCCTATTTTTAGTTTTTTATATAAACGAACATCCAGATCTGTTTTGGGACAAACCACCCAACTTATAGTACCCAAATACTGCCAGAACACGTCCAAAAGCATTCCGGGGGCTGTGGAGCTCAGAATTGAAGGATTGGAGCTTTGATTTTGAAGATTTCGGCTTTGGATCATACTGGTTTTATTATTCTTTCTTATCCATCTTCTATTTTTAATGTTTATTATTTCTCAGAAGTTTATTGGGATGTTTCTAGCCTAGTTTTTTATGTTTTCCTCCCTAGAGGAGACGAACCTCAATAAAGTTGATTAATTTTTGTTAATTTGGATATGTTTGCTATATAATTTGTCTTGTATTGCTTAATTGATGATCCACATCTGTTCTTGTTTCTGTTTTTGAAGTTTATTTACTGAGTTTGCACGAGTTGGAGGACCAATCCGCTTGTGTGACTTGAATCTTGATTGTTTAGTACCAATAGACAATCTAGACTAGTGATAGACCAATCCTAGGTTAAATTTCTAAAAAAGGAAAATTTAATGTGTGTGATGAATATATAATGACCAATTATATGTTAATACATGTTTTGTTAACCTACACAAACATAAAGATTAAGTCTTTCTTGACACGAACTTAAAATCAGCTAATTATGTGTTTTGATCAATCTCATGATCATAAGGTTTGTTAAAACCATAATTAGAGAGGTATATAATCTGACCATGATTATAACCAAGATAGGAATCGGTATATAGTGATTATATGTCCATTGCACGCATTAATTGAATTAATTAGCTAAAAAGAGATGAAATCGAGTCTAGGGAGGGAAACCTTTGAATTGATAAGTTTAAATCCATAAAGTTTGTTGCTTTCCACTTCTTTTGGTTTGTTCTTGGTTCTTGTTATTATTATTTAGTGAGTTGGATAATAAAGTTTGAATCTTTATTGATAAGATTCTAAATCCCCTTTTAGTTGCTTTTATTAGTTTAATATTTAATTAGTGGAGTTATATTCAAAATTATACTCGTTCCTCTTGTGTTCGACACCCGTACTTATTTACTATACTACGATACGATTAGGTTCTCTTGCCTATTTGTGTTGTAGTCGTGCTAAATAACTCGGATTTATAAATTTAAAACTGGTACGCTATATGCACATCATTAAGGCACGGCGGTTCTGCCGAACCTATGATCCAGGATGCCTCCTGAATCACCGTGAAATCCCGAAGGATCCAGTTACAACCGATTGACCTTAACCATGCGTCACATAGTCTGCAAACAGTTCACATACACATATACATACATTTGATCCCACAGGGATCCATCATTTCACATATAACATCATACAGTTATTCATACGTTCATATCACCATGTATTAACTAAGTGGTTCCAAACTGGACCCACTCGCATGCACTTGACAATTATTCTAACATCAGGTAAGTCTTACACTTACCTCCTCGAGCATACCTGCAAAAGCAAGTTAGTCATACATAGTACATTCACACAGTCACTTAGCATGCAAGCCTTACTCTACTGAGTCTCATGAAAGCAGGCACTCACCTCAGCTGTTTATTAGGCACAGGTATTTGATTTTGAATTCACAGATACAACAAGTTCCCCTAGCACAACATATTTACTTCAGTCATTCACATGTGCATTCAAGACTCACAAAACAACATTTAACTATGGACTTTAGCACAAATCGGCTAGGACTGTCGGATTTGGGAAAATCCGATGGTCCTGTCAGATTCATGAAATCCGGTACTTTCAAACCATGAAATCCAATACTCACTTGATCGGATTCCAACACTTAGAAATCTCAACTATGAACTCAGAATCTGACACTTGCGGATTCCGACATATAGAAGGTAATCCGAGACTTGGAAATCCGATTCTTGAATTGAAATCCGATACTGTCGGATTTCAACACTTAGAAATCCGACAATTAATCCGTAACTTAGGAATCATAGAACATGAAATCCGATAGGTATGCAGAATCCTACAAATCCTTCGGATTTCACCTCATACGGATTCCGACACCTTCATAGTCTCGGAATCCGATAGATTCATCATCTGTAATTCCGACAACTTCAAGAGTCATCTTAAAAACTTTATATTCGTTGGTTTTAAACCTAGAATTCATTAGAACATCATAACATCATCCTCTAATCACCATATACACATGAAATCCTAACAAGAACACCATTCATGCAAAACTCACATTCAAAGTGAGTTTCCCATGTTCTTCAAAGGAGTTCTTGCATGGATTCATAGTTCTTAACATGTTATACGTGTTTTTAATCTTCTAAACATCTTAGAATTATGTTGCTATCCTTTAAGATCAACAATCGATTCCTTTCTTTTCTTCTTCTGGAAATCCGATGGTAGCAATGAGAGAGAAAGGTGTAAGCGGTTTTGTGTGTTTTCCTTTAGTTAACTTAAGTCAACTAAACCCACCCTTTACACATATATATTTAATCAATCCAGAGGCGGTGACATCTGGATTTGGTTTTCCTTAAATATCTAGCTTACACACTTACTTAACATGCATACATCTATTTAGCATACATGCATACGTACATACATGAACACACATACAATACATATAAACATAACTTCATTTAACTCAACAAGTACATACATAAAATACTTCCTATTACAATAACTATACATACGTACGTACTAATTACAACTAGGCCCAAGTTGAGGATGTTACAAATCTTCGGTACTTCTATGAAACAAGTAGATACTACACACTTTAATGATATGGAATGTGTTGCAAATATCATAGAAACGGGTTAAAAATAATTTGCATACGATGTAGCCAATATCCATAAGGGGTTAAAAATAATTTTGGTCCAGAGGAGATGATTATTTTGCAACAAAGTGAGAAAAGCATATGAAATTTGAAATCACAAAACCAATCGAAGAAGATGTTCCATAAGGGGTTCAACACATCAATTGAACAATCGAACCAGATGTTCCATAAGGGGTTAAGAACTCAATCGAACAATCGAAGCAGATGTTCCATAAGGGGTTAAGAACTCAATTGAACAATCGAAGTAGATGTTCCAACTTACTTGTGGCGACGACGATTCAGATTGTGGCGACGGCGATTCGGAACGGCTACAACGACGACGACACTTCGCTCTGGAATGGAGCTCCGATTATGGCGACGGCGATTCAGATCCACGACAACTGCGACGGAATGGAGCTCCGATTGTTGTTGCGTCGCCGTCTCTTCGCTCTGTGGTTGGGAGTCGACGGTGGTGAATGGGATGTGAGGAGGCGACGATGGTGAATCGGACGTGAGGAGGCGACGAGAAATAAGGTGCATATGAGACGAGAAATAGGGTTAAATAAGGGCAAATAAGTCTTTTTATCAAGTTTCTTAAGGAATGGATTTTAATTCCATCAACATAACTGATGGAATGACTTTCCCATACATGAAGGAAAATATAGATTCCAAAGAATTTGATTCCTATCGGAAAAATGTTACCCAACGGAATTTACAATGGAATTGGATTTAAATTCCATTCCATTTCTTTAAATTCCTACGACACGAACGGGACCTAATTGATTTAGAAGAAAGATAAAAAAACCACTTTGGTAATTTAGTCATTTGAATATTAATTCATTTAATGGTTTGTAACTAGAATATGGATTATTAAAAACCGGAGTAAATTACACATTTGGTCTATGTTGTTTTTACTACTTTCACTCTCTGTCTCTAAACTTTATTTATTGCGCTAATAGGCCCTATTGTTGTAACACCGATTCTGTTTTCAGTTGCTTTAATGTCAAAACGGATTCTTTAGCAGCGGAAAATGTTCTTTTAAAACAACCAAACAATTATTTACATTTACAACTTCTCAAAATAACATTGGTGTTACCAAGTACAAGAACCGACCATAGTATCATAATACATTACATCATACAATTACAAGTGTTCCACCCACAAGGGGCAACAAAATTCCCAAAAGCATCCCGCCTCATAGGCCACCTAATCTTTACCTGAAAAGGGAAATCATAGCATCATTAGCTACACTAGCTAGTGAGTACATACAATCATAAGCATCAATATAATAAGTCATGCATCGTATCATAAACAGTCATTGCTAGCTTAGCACATAGCGGTGTGCTGACAAGATCGGTAAGAATCGTGTCTTGCAGGGTAATCAATCCCGCTCAACAACTTAAACCAGGGAATCAGACATGACCAATCCGCGCTGGTGGGGGAGCACAAGGCAGTCCACCAAACATCATTCACAGAGTCAAAGACTCCACAAGTAATCCAGCTACAACCGACTGATCACCACTCACGTTAAGGCACTGTGGTTCTACAAAACCTATGATCCAGGATGCCTCCTGAATACCCATGAAATCCCGAAGGATCCAGTTACAACCAACTGACCTTAACCATGCGTTAGATAGTCAGCAGACAGTTCACAAACACATATACGTACATTTGATCCCACAGGGATCCATCATCTTACATATAACATCTTTCAAGCAGTTATTCATGCATAACATCGTATATTAACTAAGTGGTTCCAAACTGGACCCACTGGCATGCTCCTGGCACATATTCTAACATCTTACAAGTCATACACTTACCTCCTCGAGCGTACCTACAAAAGGAAGTTAAACACACAACATACATTCACATAGCTTGCAAGGCCTTACTCCGATGAGTCTCATGAAAGTAGGCACTCACCTGACTAGCTTATAGTGCTCGTTCACTTAGTGCTGATTCAGCTGACACGTTCACCTAAAACATTCGGCAGTCGCGTTAAGCGTTTGCACGCGTTAGGTTCTATTACTAGAACACTTACAACCTTCCTAATAGTATTAAACCATTTGTTAAACTTACTTTGAATATTATATAACCTAATCAACAAGAACATGTTAGCAAAACAAATCCTTGCTGAAAAGGCCCCGTCGCGCCGCGACGATATAAGGTGTCGCCCCGCGACGAGTGAAAAGTCGGACCATAAGAAAGGTTCATGCGAAAGTCGGACCAAGCAACTATTTGATCTATCCGACAGTCAGTTCAAAGGTTGGATGGTTCATCCGATTGTCGGACCAAGGGTCAGACGACTCGTGCGAAGGTCGGACCAAAAGGTCGCATGGTTCAAATTGTACGGTGTCGCGCCACGACCACTAATCCGTCGCGCCGCGATCGAGCATTTTCCAGAATCTATCATCTTCTTCATCAGCTTGCATGCAACTTTCATTTTCCAACTCAAAAACACAGATTTCTAAACACGAATTTTTCACTCTTTAAACACTTCTAAGCTTCATATATCACCTATATGAATCTTACAAGCAACTTAACATCTTTTAAAACATCAAAACATGATAAACCCACTTATAAAGTAAGCTTCATGTTCTTTAATGGTGGTTTCCATTCTAACATCATTTCCAGGCATAAAACACACATATTTCTAGCATAATACATATGTATTTCTTTCTACAAACACCATACTAACCTTGTTTTAGGTTTAGAACCTCAAATCTTCAAATCTTATGAATTCTTCTTCAAGATTCTTACGAGCAAAGAGAGTTGTGTGTTTGTGTTTTGAGACTTTTGCTATATTTGACTTTAAGAGTCAAATATCTCAACTTCATACATATATATCAATCTTATCCGGAGGCAAACCGCCTATGGATAAATATCTATACATAGTGATAAACAGGCGAGGGTACCTTATCTTCATCTCGTCCTCAACTTCCCACGTCAGGTTTGGACCTAAGTTGTGCTTCCACTTCACAAGGACTAGTCTGATCATTTTCTTGCGCAGCTTTTTGACCTTCGTGTCAAGAATTTCAACAGAACCAGTCGCTTGGAAGAGTCAACTTTCAATTCCTTCAAAGGAATAATCTGTTCTTCCTCAACGTGGCACTTGCGTAAGTAGCACACATTAAAGGTGTCGTGTATTCCAGATATTTCGGGCGGCAGCTCTAGGGTCACCGTCTGATCATTCACCTTGCGTACAATCTTGAATGGACCAATGAAGCATGGACTTAGCTTCCCCTTGCGCCCGAAACGAATGACGCCTTTCCAAGGAGAAACCTTCAAGAACACACGGTCACCGACTTCAAGTGTAGCGAGACGACGCTTTGGATCCGCATACATCTTATGTCGATCCCGAGCCGCTTTTAGATTTTCAAGAGCCACATTCACTTTATCAGAAGTAATCTAGACAATTTCAGGTCCAGCGAAGTGCTTCTCGCCAGGCTCCAACCAACAAGTCGGATTGCGACATCGTCTTCCGTAAAGCATCTCGTATGGTGGCATTCCAATGCTGGAATGATATGAATTGTTATAAGAAAATTCAATCAATGGGAGATGAGAATCCCACGATCCACCAAATTCTAGTACACAGGCACGAAGCATATCTTCCAACGTTTGGATCGTACGTTCACATTGGCCATCAGTCTGCGGAGGATAGGCCTTGCTCAGATGAACACGAGTGACGAGTTCGCGTTGTAGACTCTGCCAAAAATTCAAGACAAACCGAGAGTCACGATCGGATACAATAGAACATGGAAGACCGTGACGTGACACTATCTCATCGATATACAACTGGGCTAAACGGGTCAGCGAAGCAGACTCGTTCGTTGCCAAGAAATGAGCACTCTTCGTTAGTCGATCAACGACAACCCAAATCATGTCGTGCCCTCTGGACGTTCTCGGTAGCTTCGTCACGAAATCCATCATGATATTATCTCATTTCCACTCCGGAATATCTAGTTGCTGCAGATTACCGTATGGTCTCTAGTGCTTCGTCTTTACTTGTGCGCAGATCTGACATCTCTCCACAAAGGAAGCGATGTCTTTCTTCTGAGTTGGCCACCAGTACAACATCTTCAGGTCGTGGTACATCTTTGTAATTCCCTGATGGACGGATAATTTGGACTTATGGGCCTGCTGCAGAATCAGCTCACGGTTACCTCCCGTAGAAGGTACCTAAATCCTGGATTGAAAAGTTTTCAACCCATGATTATCTTCGGCAAGCTAATCCTTTAACTTCTTCATCGTCTCAGCCTTCATATTTTCTTCTTGCAATGCAATCTGTTGAGCTTCTTATAGTCGAGAAATCAAATATGAGACAATAGTGATTTTCATGAACTTAGCTTCTGCTGTCGGTCCTTTACGGCTTAAAGCGTCCGCTACAACATTGGCCTTGCCAGGATGGTAACGGATCTCACAATCGTAGTCTTTTATTAACTCCAACCAACGGCGTTTCCGCATGCTGAGTTCTTTATGAGAAAAGACATACTGCAGACTTTTGTGATATGTGCAAATCACACACTTTGTGCCATAAAGATAATGTCTCCACAGCTTCAGTGCAAAGACAACGGCAGCAAGCTCCAGATCATGGGTTGGGTAGTTACGCTCGTGTGATTTTAACTGCCTAGAAGCGTAGGCAATCACTTTATCACATTGCATCAGGACGCAACCCAAACCCGCATACGACGCATCACAATATACTGTGAAGTCCTCCGAACCCTCAGGCAGAGTAAGGATTGGAGCTTCACATAACAATCGTTTCAAGGTCGACCAGACAAAAGCAACATCCTTGCGAGTTAGTTTGGTCAACGGACCCGCAAGCTTCGAGAAATCGCGGATAAACCGCCGATAGTTGCCAGCCAAGCCAAGGAAGCTTTTAATTTCAGAAGGGGTCCGAGGAACTCCCCAATTCATCACAGCCTCCACCTTAGCTGGATCTACTTTAACACCATCATGACATATAACATGGCCAAGGAAATGAACTTCCCTAAGCCAGAATTCACACTTGGATAGCTTGGCATATAACGCTTTAGAGTCTCGAGAACCTGACGAAGATGAAGCTCGTGATCAGCTTCCATCTTTGAGTAAACAAGAATGTCATCAATAAATACAATCATGGATCTGTCAAGAAACGGACGGCAAACCCGATTCATCAGATCCATGAAGATGGAAAGGGGCATTGGTTAAGCCGAACTGCATAACCAGAAATTCATAGTGACCATAACGAGTTCGGAATGCAGTCTTCGGCACGTCTTCTTCACGAACTCGTACTTGGTGATACCCCGACCGGAGATCAATTTTAGAGAAGCATGTAGCTCCCTGCAACTGATCAAAAAGATCATCTATCCGAGGAAACGAATACTTATTCTTTACAGTTTGCTTGTTCAGCTCCCTGTAATCTATGCACATTCGCATCGTTTCGTCCTTCTTCGTCACAAACAATACAGGAGCTCCCCACGGCGAGGAACTCGAACCAATAAAACCTTTGTCAAGCAACTCCTGAATTTGAGTCATCATCTCTCTTATTTCAGAAGGAGCAAGACGATACGGAGAACGAGCCACATGTGTTGCTCCTGGAATAAGCTCAATCTTGAATTCAACATCACGAATCGGAGGCAAACCCGGAAGTTCTTCAGGGAATACCTCAGGGTAGTGAGACACCACCCGAATATCACGAACTGATCGCTTCTCCATCGTAGCATCAATAACGTATGCCAGATAAGAGTCACAACCTTTAGCAATCGACTTCTGAGCTTTAATCATGGAGACAATAGGAATATCATAATCCCGTCGTTCTCCACGTGCAACAACATAAGATCCATCAGAAATAGGGATCTTAATCATCTTTTTGGAATAGATAATCTCATCATCACGCTTGCTGAGCCAATCCATCCCGATCACGACATCAAAGCCCGTAATAGGCATAACAAAGAAAGAAATAGGGATATTACTCCCGTCAATATAAATCGCAGCTATTGGGACTTTCTCTGTAACAGAGACTACTTTGCCGTCAGCAACTTTTACTCTGAGCGGCTCAGTCAAAAGAACAACAGGTAATTGCAATCTTTTACGACAGGCCACAGATACAAAAGAGTAGGTAGCTCCAGAATCAAATAAAACACTAGCAGGGATATAGTTAATAAGAAAAGTACCCGTAACGACATCCCCTGCTGCTTTGGCCTCGTCCGCCGTCATCTGAAAAGTCCTGCCTTTCGCGCGGGGCGCATCATCTCTTTTCGGTCCACTAGAAGAAGAAGACCCTTTAGCTCCAGCACTTTGTATGTCTGTGCAATCGGTCAGCTTGTGCCCGGGCTTGTGGCACCGATAACAGACATATTGTTTAAAACCACACTCTGTCGTAGTGTGGCCCTTCTACCCGCACCTCCAACAACGTCTAGTAGAGTTAGAACACTCACCAGAGTGGTATGTACGGCACGGATTACACCAAGGAGAATTAGGCCTTGGCTTCATGGAGGAATCAGTCTTCCCGCCTGCAGTGGATTGTCCTTTGGAAGGACCCGATTTATTAGATGGATTAAATTTCCTCTTTGACCCTGCACCTGCAGATTCGCCCTTGCAGTATATACGGTCACCTTCCAGTTGTCGGGCAATATCAAACGCCCGATCCAGTTCAACAGCTGACCTCACATGCGGGAGAAATTCCAGTGGTAGAGTTGCCACAAACCGCCTTATCTTGGTGGTCTCATCCGGGATCAAATGGGGAACAAACCGCATCTTATCAGTGAACGCGGTTATGTGTTCTTCAATTGGCGTGTCCCTTTTCTTGAGATCGTTGAAATCTCTTTCCATTTTCTCTAGGTCATACTCGGTGCAATACTTCTTCAGCACCTTTTCACAGAATTACTCCCAAGTGAGAGCACTCAACACTTCTTTCCAAACCGACGCTTTCACCGTATCCCACCAGAAGATGACACGGCCCTTTAACATACGTATTGCGTATTTCACATAATACTCCGGCTCGCATTCAGATGATTCAAATACTTGCTCCATCTCCCGGAGCCATTGGATTGTAACTGTGGGGTTATCACTCCCCTGGAATGTCGGAGGATTGCAAGTTAGAAACTTCTTATATGAACAAGTCTTGCGTGGCTTGTTCAACGTAGCTTGCAACAAGAGCTCCTTCGTCACACGAAGCTCCTCCTCCAACCGCCTTATAATTGCAGCCTGATCTGGCTCAGGTCTGCCTTCATCGACATTTTGCTGAGATCGTTGATCCCCAGCCTGATGAGGCATATGAGAAGCCTCATATTCTAGTTCTTTAATAGCTTGTTCTGTATGGCCACGTTCGGCAGACATCTTTCTAGATTTCTATATGACAGAGAAAGAGTAGTTAATACTCTATCTCACTATGTTATCCTACAAACAAGTCATCATATAGTGCTAGCATACATACATCTCTCACTCAATCCACCCTTAGGAACACTTCTTTACGGTCGGGCCCGAGCTTGAGATCGAATACTCTTACAAGTACCAAATTCACTCAAACTTAGGCTCTGATACCTAATTGTAACACCGATTTTGTTTTCAGTTGCTTTAATGTCAAAACAGATTCTTTAGCAGCGCAAATTTTTCTTTTAAAACAACCAAACAGTTATTTACATTTACAACTTCTCAAAATAACATTGGTGTTACCAAGTACAGGAACCGACCATAGTATCATAATATATTACATCATACAATTACAAGTGTTCCACCCACAACGGGCAACAAAATTCCCAAAAGCATCCCGCCTCGCAGGCTACCTAATCTTTACCTGAAAAGGGAAATCATAGCATCATTATTCACAGTAGCTAGTGAGTACATACAATCATAATCATTAATATAATAAGTCATGCATCGTATCATAAACAGTCATTGCTAGCTTAGCACATAGCGGTGTGCAGACAAGATCGGTAAGAATCGTGTCTTGTAGGGTAATCAATCCCGCTCAACAACTCAGACTGGGGAATTAGACACGACCAATCCGCGCTGGTGGGGGAGCACAAGGCAGTCCACCAAGCATCATTCACAGAGTCAAAGACTCCACAGGTAATCCAGCTACAACTGACTGATCACCACTCACGTTAAGGCACGGTGGTTCTGCAGAACCTATGATCCAGGATGCCTCCTGAATACCCGTGAAATCCCGAAGGATGCAGTTACAACCGACTGACCTTAACCATGCGTCAGATAGTCAACAGACAGTTCACAAACACATATACGTACATTTGATCCCACAGGGATCCATCATCTTACATATAACATCTTTCAAGCAGTTATTCATGCATAACATCGTATACCCCCACCGGCATGCTCCTGACACATATTCTAACATCTTACAAGTCATTCACTTACCTCCTCGAGCATACCACCAAAAGGAAGTTAAACACACAACATACATTCACATAGCTTGCAAGGCCTTACTCTACTGAGTCTCATGAAAGCAGGCACTCACCTGACTAGCTTATAGTGCTCGTTCACTTAGTGCTGATTCAACTAACACGTTCACTTAAAACATTCGGCAATCGCGTTAAGCGTTTGCACACGTTAGGTTCTATTACTAGAACACTTACAACCTTCTTAATTATCTTAAACCATTTATTAAACTTACTTTGAATATTATATAACCTAATCAACAAGAACATGTTAGCAAAACAAATCCTTGCTGAAAAGGCCCCGTCGCACCGCGACGATATAAGGTGTCGCGCCGTAACGAGTGAAAAGACGGACCATAAGAAAGGTTCATGCGAAAGTCGGACCAGGCAACTATTTGAACTATCCGACAGTCAGTTCAAAGGTCGGATGGTTCATCCGACTGTCGGACCAAGGGTCGGACGACTCGTGCGAAGGTCGGACCAAAAGGTCGCATGGTTCAAATTATACGGTGTCGTGCCGCGACCACTAATCCGTCGCGCCGCGATCGAGCATTATCCAGAATCTATCATCTTCTTCATCAGCTTGCATGCGACTTTCATTTTACAACTCAAAAACCCAGATTTCTAAAAACGACTTTTTCACTCTTTAAACACTTCTAAGCTTCATATATCACCTATATGAATCTTACAAGCAACTTAACATCTTTTAAAACATCAAAACATGATAAACCCACTTATAAAGTAAGCTTCATGTTCTATAATGGTGGTTTCCATTCTAACATCATTTCCAGCCATAAAACACACATATTTCTAGCATAATACATATGTATTTCTTTCTACAAACACCATACTAACCTTGTTTTAGGTTTAGAACCTCAAATCTTCAAATCTTATGAATTCTTCTTCAAGATTCTTACGAGCAGAGAGAGTTGTGTGTTTATGTTTGGAGACTTTTGCTATATTTGACTTTAAGAGTCAAATATCTCAACTTCATACATATATATCAATCTTATCCAGAGGCAAACCGCCTCTGGATAAATATATATATATATATATATATATTTCTTTTCTTTCTTATTTTCCTTTTTTCTTTCTTTATTCTTTAATTAACTAATTAGTGTATACATATATATTTAATATACATAAATACACATACACAAATATACATATTATAAATACTACTTCATTTAATTGCACAATGACTTACAAACAAATATTCTTATTACATTAATCACACATGCGTATGAATTATTTACAACTAGGCCTAAGTTGAGGATGTTACAAATCTACCCCCTTAAGAAGATTCCGTCCTCGGAATCTACTTAGTGATAAACAGGCGAGGGTACCTTGTCTTCATCTCGTCCTCAACTTCCCACGTCAGGTTTGGACCTAAGTTGTGCTTCCACTTCACAAGGACTAGTCTGATCATTTTCTTGCATAGTTTCTTGACCTTCGTGTCAAGAATTTCAACAGGTTCTTCAACCAGTCGCTTAGAAGAGTGAGAGAGTGAGAGAGAGAGATTCGGTGATTGAGTGGTGATGGCGGTGGAGAAGAAGGGATGGGAGGTTGATGGTGGAGGTTTGTGTGAAGAAGGGGAGCATAATCGGTGATGGTGGTGGTCTATGACAGAGATAAGGCTGAGAGGGAGAATGGAGGGGGTGGGTCGCTGTGGTGGCTAAGTGATAAGAACAAGGCACGAAACTCAAAGTAGAGAGAGAATAAATTTGAAATTTATGATAAAATCTTTTAAAATAAAACTTTGACGATTAAACTAAAACTGAATCAAAACTATGATGGATAAACCATTGTTGACACTTAAATAATTGGGAAAAGAAAATTTCTTTTATAAGAAACATAAGAAACAATCTAAATATGTGGTTGTTTATTCATTTGGATATTTATCCATTTAAATGGTTTGTAAATACAATATCATGTAATACAAGAAACTAGGGTGTTTACCCACGTATACTCTAGTCACACATTTTAATGTGTAGGTAAATAGCCACACATATTTTGTATATGTGTGAGTAATTGGTAATTCAAAATTTTAATGAGGTTCAACACTAGAAAAACCAGAATTTCCAACGGCCAGATTCCCTGGAAAAACCAGTTTTTCGAGGGATTTCCAAGGAAGATCTGCCATTGTAAAAAAGCGGGTCGGAAATCAATTGCGAGGAATTTTCGAGGAAACTTTACGAGAGATTTCCGAGGTCGTCATTTTCTAAGGAGGTTGCAAGGGTAATAATATTTTTGAGGGAGTTGCGAGGGCTGTATTTGCTACGGAACATATATCAAGGGTAATATTTGCTAGGGAGTTGCGAGAATAGTATTTGCGAGGGAGTTGTGAGGACAAATTCGCTAGGAATTTCCGAGAGATTCCTTTTGCAAGAGATTTCGGAGGACTCCTTTTGCAAGAGATTTGTGAGGAATTATTTCCTCACAAACCCCTTAAAAATCCCTCGCAAAAATCTAGTTTTGTTTTTGTTAATCAATTTCAAATTTCATAGTAGTTACTGTAATTTGTATTTAATGTGAAACTACAATACCAAACTTGATACAATATGTAAAATATCATATCAAATTCAATCCAATCCAATATATATAATATAATTCCAAATTTGATAGAATAGTCAAACATCTAATATTTTACTAAACAAATGCACATAATGTCTCTTGAAGAAACTTCAAAAATAAACGGTATATTCATACTCTTAAACTAATAATACAAAGGAAGTAATATCATTAGTATATTATTTTGAGTCAAACAACAATAGATATTAACAAAAGTAAAGGAAATTAGATGCCAACAAGATAAGTAATAGTTATATAAAAGAAAAGAATTATTACCCTAACACTTCGATTGGTTATATAAAAGAAAAGAATTATTACCCTAACAAGCGGTGAATTTTAGAAACTGATATGTTTTGTGTTTATTCAAGTGATGGGATTATGAACGAGTCTAATTATTTCATGTTAGGTTCGTATCGTGTCAATAATCACTGTCCCCACTAATTATCCCCATGAGAATCCTATATAACCGGCTCACATTAAATCTAATCGCACTCACATTTTTCTGATGTCAATCTTTTTTATATTAAATCTATTTGCACTCACAATGTTGGCAATGTAATTGCAAAAGATCACCCTTTACATGCAAACAACGAACAAATCACTGACGGAAATTTTGAAAGCTGTGAAAAAAATAAATTGCATTAATTGGGAGCAAAAAATTACAACTCTACTCTTGCTTAAATAAAGCTAAAAAACAACAATCCACTAACTTAAAAAAAGGAAAGACTAATGGAACGTGGCTCTCATGAGACCTATTCTTTGTGAGACTTTCTTGACCAAGCAACACAAAAAATACTAAATGCAAAACACGTACATGCTAATTAATTGACTAATCCTCAACTAAGTTACTCAATCGGACACTTCATTAAAATAACCCATCAAGATTAAAAACCCAACATTCACCCCGTAATCTTGATGATCATGACCCGAGCTTCTTACACGGTTCTTTCTCGTTCACAACACTTGTAACATGTGTTCATTACCTTTTCGACCTTTTCACGGACACCCGACCTTAGCTCGGTCATGTAACGCCGGTCTTTCAGAAATCAGAGTACATTTTTTTATCAAAACGCGTGCGGAAGCGAGTTATTTATTCACATTATACAACTTATATAAATAAAAGTTGTAATTACAAAAGTATTGTTTAACAAAATTTCCAACGTTACGAACTAGATCGACCATTACACTAAACATTTACAATACATTGTCTTATTACAGTGTTTCCCAAGAACCTAACATGTCACCCTAGCAGGTACCTGTACTCACTTTCAATCATTTACCTGCATATGGAATGAACATGAGAGGGTTAACTATAAATAGCTAGTGAATAACAATTAAAGCAAGAGCAATACATTAACAGTATCATAACATATTTCATAATCCTCAACTAAGTTACTCAATCGGACACTTCATTAAAATAACCCATCAAGATTAAAAACCCAACATTCACCCCGTAATCTTGATGATCATGACTCGAGCTTCTTATACGGTTCTTTCTCGTTCACAACACTTGTAACATGTGTTCATTACCTTCTCGACCTTTTCACGGACACCCGACCTTAGCTCGGTCACGTCCAAAGTCACTAGTTCAACTTCTTTTGATTTTTTAAACAACACTCGTAACATCGGCATACCGTTGGACACGTTCATTAACATCATAACTTTTTCCGGATCCAGAACCGCTTCCCGACCACATCCAAAGCCACCCGATTTGAACAGCCACCCCATAACGTTCACACCGTGTTGTTTCTCCATTCCTTCTTGTTTTGACAGCCATACCTTTTCCGATCAACGCTATTCCGTTGGATTCTTCCACCGATCAAGAAAACAAGGTGACCACCACCTTTACCGTCTTCTATTACCCGCAACACGAACCGAACTCAAAGCCACCTGATTTGATTTCCTTCTGCTCGTCTTTTCGGTGCCTTTGGTTAATCACACAAACAAGCCGATCAAGGATCGAACCTGCTATCAAGACTTCAACTTGTGAATATAACATCATAGTCGCTTCAAAAACGAAGACCCGTACCCGTTTCCCTACTGCATCTGCCTTGCAACAAAGGGCAACACCCTTTCTTGAAACCGACTCTCAAACCGGCCTTCAATGTTTTCACGAGCCCTAGGCTCTGATACGAAATGTTGGCAATCTAATTGCAAAAGATCACCCTTTACATGCAAACAACGAACAAATCACACAAGAAAATTTTGAAAGCTGTGAAAAATGTAAATTGCATTAATTGGGAGCAAATAAATTACAACTCTACTCTTGCTTAAATAAAGCTAAAAAACAACAACCCACTAACTAAAAAAAAGGAAAGACTAATGGAACGTGGCTCTCATGAGACCCCTATTCTTTGTGAGACTTTCTTGACCAAGCAACACAAAAATACTATATGCAAAACACATGCTAATTAATTGACAAATCCTCAACTAATTTACTCAATTGGACATTTCATTCAAATAACCCATCAAGATTAAAAACCCAACATCCGCTAATTAGAAGCCCTATAAATCATCAGGTTCCATCCCTAATTCGATCACTTCACTGAACCTCGCCGATTGAGAGCGCAGAGATAAAACCAGGTAATTCTTAATCCCATCGATCTTAATCTTGTAAAAATTTTGCGATTGAGATTTGGATCCCTTTAATTTCATAACCGTATCTAAATTTCATGGATCTGTTAACTCTTATTCCCGTTTTATATCAAATGCGTTGCTCTGTATGTTTGACCGATGCAATGTGTGTGTGTTTATATAATCATGGATGCTGCTATATAACTTCTGAATCATTTCAAACATAGTCTGTGTGCTGATTTGTTTATACGTTTAGTGATGGTGCAATGTATAGACACTGACCTAACTGGGTATTGATAGTGAGGTAGGTTTGTTTCAAATTGACATTTTTTACCTTTGGGTATGCATTTGCGATGGTGCTTGATGCTCGATATGAGTTGGATTGGAACAATTAGAGTCTAGGGGAAAGTAATCAAAACAAAAGTGATCCAAGTATCAAGTAAGTGATGCAAAAGCTTTCACTTTGCTGTTGGTGTCACCACAGAATGTGATAATTCTTACTAACTATTTGAATTTTTCCCAAATCGTTGCTTGCATAAATGACTAATACTTGAATATGTGAATTTGCTCACAATATTAAAGTTGTAATGGAATCTGTATAGTGTAAACTGGAAAAGGAATATAGTGATCAACTTGGTGCATTTTAGTTCTATGTTTTGCACGTAAGACAGGAGTTCTAGCAGTTATGGTAATAATATACATGCACAAAATAAACATAATGTTAGTATTGAGGTCTCATATATATTTTGTATATTCAAACCTGAGTTTATTAGGCTTCCTAAGCTTGAACAATGTTTGAACATTTCAAAGTAGTGCTTTTCACATCAGAATAACATTGATGGAGTTGATGTCTTTAATATTCAAACATCTTTAATAAATAATATTGACGGGAACACATCCAATACATGCTATCAGAACATCATGATACTTTTCGTTTGAAAAATCAGCCAAATTTTTAACAAATTTGCAAAGCCAACCTCGTCTTTTTTAATTTCTCATTACTTGACAAAATCGGAGATAAAATCTTTCATGATTCTTTCCTAAACTTTTTTCATAGCATCATTAATGCTTGTCTCCTTGTTATCGGGATGATTACTATTCCTAATTGATGTGGTTAGTTTTTATTTTCCGTACATGGTTCGTAGGGCCGCATTCGCCATAACATTAATGGGTAGCGCTCCTTCGCCAATGCAAGAAGAAGATAGGCGTCCAAATTATTTTGTGTAAGCATTCTTCACTTCTAGTTCATCTCATCAATTTTACTTTATATTATTACGAGTTAGATAAGTGAAGAGAATGATGAAAAACAAATTGAAAAGGAATTGATGGGAAACTATTTTTTGTATTCAATCGGATTGATTTACAAGGAGAGGAGAACCCCACTATTTATACACATTTACATTGAACTTAAATATGGAAAAGAGTATTGTTTGCTGTCAGTTTTGAGTAATAGAAAGGGAATATATGATTCCCTAGTTACAAGGAAAATGATGTGATTGACAATCAATCTTGCTGATCCTATTGACCCTTTCTTTTAACACTCTCTCGCAAGAATAATGGGATTTTCAAAATTCAACTTGCTTGTGCAGATTTTTCTCGTTAACGGCTTTTGTCAAGATATCTGCAATTTGATCTTCTCATCGAACAAATGGGAGTGTAATGATCTTTGCTTCCAACTTCTCTTTAATGAAGTGTCGATCTACTTCTATATGCTTAGTTCGATCATGTTGAACTGGGTTCTCCGAAATTTAAATGGCTACCTTGTTGTCACTTAGAATCTTGCTAGGTTCTAGTGGTGGGTGATGTGCGTAAATCAGATAAGGTTTTATATTTAAAAATTAGAATCATCAAAATACCGATTACAACACAAATTGGGAACGGATACTTGTTCTTTATCGTTCTCTTATTCAGTTCACGGTAGTCGATACACATACGCAACGTACCGTCTTTCTTCTTTACAAACAATACCGGTGCTCCCCACGGGGACGAACTCGGACGAATAAACCCTTTATCAAGCAGATCCTGAATCTGCGTCATCATCTCCCGGATCTCTGAAGGTGCCAACCTGTACGGAGCCTTTGCTACTGGTCTAGAACGAGGTATTAAATCTATTTTGAATTCCATTTCACGAACCGGAGGCAATCCTGGCAACTCTTCTGGAAACACTTCCGGGTATTCCATTACCACCCGGATATTAGTCATTGCTTGTTTCTCTTTCTTCCCGTTAATCACATATGGCAAATAAGATTCACACCCCTTACCCAATGCCTTCTTTGCTTTCAAACACGAAATCATCGGAATCACAGACCCAGCCTTCTCTCCCCTTGCTATTACCCGTGAACCATCAGCTAGTGGAAACGAGATCAACTTCTTATGACACTTGATACTGGCTTGATTCAGACTCAGCCAATCCATCCCAAGCACCACATCAAACCCAGACAATGGCATAACAAGAAAATAAACAGAAAAACACACGCCATCTATATCAATTTTAGCCCCAGCCACAACAGTCGTGACCGAAACCATCATACCATCGGCTACTTCTATCTCTAAAGCAGTAGCAAGTTCAATCACAGGCACATTTAATTTATCATAGAATTCCACAGAAATAAAGGAGCGATTTGCCCCTGAATCAAACAATACTCTAGCAGGAGTAGAGTTTATTAGAAACATACCCGTGATCACGTCGTCAGTAGTGGTGGCATCATCGACCGTCATTTTAAATACCCGACCCTCAGCAGTGGGTGGGTTCTTTCGTTTCTGACCCGCTGAAGACGATCCTCCAGCTCCTCCTCCCCTAGACCTTGACCCTGTCTTTTTGCCCATCGGGCAATCACCAACACGGTGCCCCTCCCTCTCCCTCTGGCAATTCCAATATACACTCCTCGGGAACCTGCAGTTCTTTAAGTTATGGCCAAACTGGCCACAGTTTACACATCTCCTCGTCTGGGCCATACATTGCCCGTTATGATAAGATTTGCACCTACTACACCAAGGTGTCCGTTGAGTAGACCCACCTGAAGTAGGTCTTCTATTCTGATTTCCCGGCCTGCCCCCGCTGCTCTGCCCTCCCTGTCTCTGTTGAGCGTTATAATGTTCATATCTCGATTTCTGTTGGGAAATTTTCTCCCCGCTCTACTTGTTCCTTGCAACAATGTCCCCTTCAACCAATTTGGCCAAAGTGAAAGCCTGGGACAATGTGGTAGCCCACCTGGTGGCGCCTCGATAATCTGGGTGCAGTGCCCCCACAAAATGGGCAATCTTTGATTCTTCGTCAGGTACCTAGTGCTTGGCAAATATCATTTTCTCATTAAATTGTTTAATCAGTTGGTCTACAGTCATGTTCCCGGTCATTTGCAGATCCATAAATTCCTTCTTGATCTTGGCCATCTCAAAACTTCCACAGTATTGTTCACACAGCTTTTCCTAGAATTACTCCAGGTGATACTCTCCTGTTGTTGTTTAGTAAAGTGGCCGGTAATGGAATCCCACCAGACCAACGCATCTCCTCTCAACATTCGTGATGCATACTTAACTTTCAATTCGTTCTCGCAATTACAGGCATCAAGTGCCTTTGACATCTCCCTCAACCAATTCAATGTAGCATTGAGATCAGAACTCCCATGATACTCAGATGGTTTGCAATCCAGAAACTACTTATAGGTGAACGGTTGTTTATATCCAGAGAACGCAAACGGATAGGCTCCTGGTTGTGGATATGGATAGAAGAAAGGTTGCTGCATCATTTGAGTCATTGGCAGTGCTGTCACCGATGCGGTTGTAGTCTGTGTAAGAATCGTAGTCGGCACAGGGGTTGGTTCTGGTTGCTATTGTTGTTGCTGCTGTTCCATTCTCTGTACTTTATCTCTGAGTTCTACCAACTCATTTTCCAGTTGGTAGACATAATCACTATGCTCTTCTTCACGGGCTTGACCTGATGTTCCTGCAGTAGTTGGGTTATCCAAGTATTCAGTCGCTCGCGCTTTAGTTGTAGCTTGGGTCGTAGGAGGAAGGATAGGAGTATCTCTATCAATCACATCACCTCATAACTCATTAGCATAAACCGTTAGTATCCAAAATACTAACTACTACTGACAACTCTACCTCACTCTAATTCCCCCGAAGGAAAGCTTGACCCGTCACGAGCCAAGATTTGGGAATGCAACACTCTAGCCGTGCATGCATCGTCAAACCTAGGCTCTGATACCACACTATAACACCGAAAAACTCAAGCCATTTTTTTAAAAATACGTTGCGGAAGCTTTTAATAAACAAACTTAATTACATACAAAGCAAAAATTACAAAATGTAAAAACATTGTTCACAAATATAAGTATCATTGTGTGTTACAAAAGCTACAGGCTCGTTTCATTCAAAAATAATATCAGAGTCAGGTTATTCCTTTCCTTCAATCGACCTCACAAACACGAACCGGCAAAAGCAACAACTGAGGGGAATTAGCACAAAGCTAAGTGAGTAGAGGCTAAACACCAAAAGCAAACATCCACAGTCAATATCAAAGCATGTAACCACATATCCCGAGAAGACCGGTGATTCGGCGCAGAACCTACAACCAATACCGGCCAAAGCAAAGGTTTACCGATAGCCCTCCACTGAATTGGCACAATGCACTCCCCCTCTGATGCAACATATGCACCAGTAAGGCTAACACTATTCAACCAATCAGTGAACGAGCCCAGCCCAATCCTACGTATAGCTGACTTCCCAACGCAACTCGAATTCATACTAAGAGTGCGTATCGACCAACTAGTTATGCAGCAGATATCAATCAACAATAATCACATTCAATAGTTCAATCAATCCAATTCAATCTCAATCACAATCATGCATCACACCAATAACATTAACCGAAATCTTTACCATCCGCGATTAACGTCCACTCACCTCAAAACCAGCACGAGCTCAGAGGTCTAATATTACTAAGTCTTAGGATTGCCTGAAATCACAGCAATAACCAATCCGTCTTAATCTCATAAATATATCTAACCACATATATTTATAATTCATTCATCAAAACAATCAAACAATAAACAAATACAAGTCTAAACACAAAGTGTCGGATTTCTCAAACCATCGGATTTCTAAGAATCCGCAACTACAAGTGTCGGATTTCCAAACTGTCGGATTCTTGACTCTCGGATTTGGGAGTTTCGGATTTCTAATTTCGGATTTCTAGTCTCGGATTCGGATTTGACTTTCATAAGTATCGGATTCTAGGTTCTCGGTTTTCAAGTGTAGGATTGTGACTTTGTAGGATTTTATATAAACAACAATCGGTTTTGGGGTTCCGGATATCAAAGTCTCGGAATTCATAGTCTCGGTTTTCATAAGTATAGGATTTACAAGCATCGGATTCCTAACAATCGGGATTTAAGCTTTCATTCTCAAAGTGTCGGTTTTGGCATGAATCGGATTTCATCATCTTCTTTAAACACACAATCCGACAACATCATATCATCATACATGATCAAACCCAGAAGTTCATTGATTCATCAAAACTTTCCAGAAACATGTTTAACATCTTTAAACACATATTCATGCATTAAATCAACCCAAATAACATATAAATCCCAAGAACTATCAAAAACCCACAAAATCCAGTTTCTACAAAACCGATCATAGTGTTCTTCATATAAACATGTTATTCAGTAGAAATCATTACAAGTTAGCACTAGAAACATATCAAGAAAAAATCTAACCTTCTTGAATTAAAACACCCAAAATCTTAAAATCCGATTGTTTCTTCTTTCTTTTCTTCGGTCGAGAGAAAACACAAAAACACACACTACACTTTCTTAATTATGAAGATAATGAATTAATTACTAAGCCTTTACAAATGTGTATACGTTTAAGCAGGAGGTGGCAATCCACCCTTTTTTATTTCTTCTACACGTACACACTTACATGCATGCATACATACATACATACATACAATAACATACATGCATATATATAACACATACTTAACTTAACTAGTCAAACAAAATAATCACATTTAAAACAAATAAGCACATACCACAAATCTGCTAATCTCCTAGCCTAGGTTTGCGGGTGTTACAGGGCAAAAGGTTAAAAGCATAAACATGTGTCAATTATGAAGAGGTATTTGCTCCTGTCGCTCGCCTTGAAATAATAAGAATGATAATTGCTATTGCTGCCCAATATAAATGGAAAATTCACCAAATGGATGTGAAGTCCGCTTGCCTAAATGGACATCTCGAAGAAGAAGTTTATGTTGAACAACCTGAAGCGTACGTTGTCAATGGACAAGATAGGTATGGTGCTATGGTTGAAAAAGGACTTATAAGGCCTAAATTAAGCATCGCGTTCTTGGAATACTCGAATTGATACCCAATATAATGGTTTCAAGAACTGTTTTAGCAAGTATGCACTTTATGTGAAATTTCAAGTAAAGAAATATTGCTTTTTTGCTTGTACGTGGATGATCATATCATCACGTGAAATTCTCCCCACATGATGGATGAAGTCATGAAGTCTATAGCCCAAGAGTTTGACATGACTGATATTGGGCTGATGTCTTATTATCTTGGCATCGAGGTAAAGCAAACATAAGAAGGAATCTTCATAAGCCAATAAGGATACATGAAACATATTTTAAAGAAGTAAGACATGGTGAACTACCGAGCAAAGCTCTCGAAACATGACATAGGAAAGGCGGTTAATGGAACTTTATTCAAGAGTCTTGTTGGAAGTTTGCGCTATTGTTACAATGTCCACTTGTGAAGCAGAGTACGTAGCCGCAACTTCATGTGTATGTCAGAACATTTTGAAGGAGTTACAATTGCCACAAGAAGCTACAATTGAAATCTATGTGGATAACAAGTCAACGATTGATCTAGCTAAAAATTTAGTCTATCATGACCGAAGTAAGCATATTAACACTCGATATCACTTCATTCGAGAGTGCATCACAAGGAATGATGTTCGAGTAATACATACAAGATCAGAAATCAAGTCGCACACATTTTCACCAAGCCACTCAAAGAGAAAGAGTTTTCAAGAGTCAGAATGATGCTTGGAGTCAACAAATCAAGTTTAAGGGGGGATGTTGGATATTTGATCCGGTTAATATTGGACTACCAAAGCCCAAATCCATAATCTAAGTTTTAGAAATATCTTACAAAGAATTATGTAGAAGAGTTTTAAAATATCCAGATTAGAAATATCTAGATATGTATAAGTAAAATATATATATATGAAGAATTATCTAGACACTAAATTAAATATTATTTTCTTCTTAATTTCTTATATTAATATAATTTTATTCAGGAGAATGCTAAATATAGTCTTTAAGGTTGTGGATAATATATAATAGAAAAGGTAATTTTAATTTTTAAAAATAACAATCACAACTTATGTCTTCGTAATTAACTTTCTATAGTTTTAAATTTTCTAGTTACCATTTTAAAAACTAAAAATAACATTTTTTATATTCTTATTCACCACCCTTAGCTTTTTCCTTTTATTTATATGTGAGATGCAACATCGCAAAATCATCGGTGCTTCCAACAAAATACCAACTGTGAACTTAATTATTTTCTTTTTAATTTCTTATATTAATATAATTTTTAGTAATACTTAACATATTTTTTAAATTTTCAATAGCAATATAAGTTTATTTCATTTTAAAATAAATATTCAAGTTGATGTATTATTTAAGAAAATATTAACTGTTTTATATATTAAGCATAATTTTTGTGAAAAAAATATACATAGGGGTCGTTTGTTTGAAAAAAAAATAATATGAATGAAAAAGGCTAAGAAAATACAAAGAAATGCAGTAGTTTATTTCTTAGTATTATCATTACGATTAATATTTTTAATTAATAGTGGTAATCATTATGTATATATGGTGTGAGGGCATGTGGGTAGGTGGTGGCGGTAGTTATCTAGTTGGTGGCAATGGCAATGGTAGTGATGATGGTGGTAGTAGGTTGTGTTGGTAGTTGGTGATGGTGGAAGTAACCTTTAGGGTGATGGTCGGTTGCGATGACGACGAAATTGGTGAAGGCAACAATTAATAGCAATTGGTGGCATTGAATGGCTGTCGACGGTGGTGATTATTGCGATAGATGGTCATGATGGCAACTAAGGTGGAAATGGTGGTAGTAGCGATGGGTGGTGGTAGTAGTATGGTGGTTGTTTCTGGTGGTGGCAACCGTAGCGGTCTGCGATGTTGGTAGAGGGTGGTAATTACAATAGTGTTGGTGGTGGTGGTAGACACAGTTTAATCCATGACAATGTTGATGGCTATAGCAATGTTTAAGTGTGTGAGTGGAAGATGGGATAGAAGTTGGTGAAAATGGTGATGTTAGTGGTAGCACGTGGTGGAAGTGGTGTTGGTTTGTGGTTGGTGGTTGGTGGTGGTGGCAGCTATGGTCAATTGTAGTGACGGTGGTGGTGAAGAAGACGGTGTTGGTGGAGGCATAGGTAAATAGCAATTAATAGTGGCAAGCAATGGAAGATCACGGTTATTTGACAGGTGATGGGATAGTCCTTGGTCTTGGAGTCGGAGGTGGCTGTAGGGGTTACGATTGTACAAAGAGATATGGTTGACTTGAACAACTGTCATCGCTATACAAGATATGCTTCCTCTTGTTCTAGATCCATGAAATAATAATCCAATTATATTTTTCTTTGACCAACCTCTTTTTTTGCGATCTACGCTTGGAAACGATCGTGTGTAAAATCGGTTAGACCACGTACATCCTGAGCCAAAGGATCAACGCCTTTTGTACAAGTCTTGACCAAAAAAAAATCATTTTCAAAAGAAAATAAAATTAAAAGCTGATGAATAAAAAAAGTATTTATAAGATATTTTTTCTAAAGGAATAAGGAGATTGGGTAATAAATTAATGAGGCGTTAATATACGAACCATCTAATTTACTCTATCTAACAATTTTAATTTTCATTTATTAGTGTAATTTATCAACTTATGCTAACTAAATTCAGAACTCACAACTATAAAGTTATTAAGAACATGTTAAAAAAAGGATAGTTTTAATTGAGATATATGCCTTTAACTGAAATTGATGTAATTGTCTTCTAATTTAGTTCTTACAAACCGTTACAATATTTTCCGGAATTTCTACGATTTTCAAATGAATATCTAAATACACCGTAAAAACATCACGTATTAGAATTAATTAATTGTATCTGAATTGTTTTTTATAAATCATCGCTAGATCGTAGAAAATTCCGACACTTTTCCCATGAAAATCTAAATAGATTATGATATATTAAGTGTTAAATTGATTTTAATCAATTTTTAGATTATTTTTTATAAGGGCAATATACGCGAAAATATAATAAACTATGTTAATATTGCTATTGTATGCAACCAACTTTATTTTGTAAAAAAAAAAAATACAAACAACTTACAGTTTTGATTCATTGTACGGTTTCTCCCTTATTTTTACTTTTTAAATTAATGTAATTAAAAAAATAATTATTATTCTTCGATTTGTGGAAGAAAATACGAATACAGCAGACGAATGGTTCTTTCGGATTCAAACAAAAAACATATCCTTATGAATGGTTCTTTCATATTCAAACAAAAAACCCAAATAACAAGCTACAATACATATCAACTCCAAGATGAACTCCAAATCTAAAAGGGGCGGCAGTGGTTGTTTGAAGACAACACAAAAAACCCTAATCACAAGGCGACGGCGGCGGTTGCATGGTTTAAAGCGGTAGCGGTAATCTGGAAGGTGGTGGTGGTTGTTTGAAGCGGCAGTAATGGTTTAAACAAAAACCCAAGATCCGAACTCGTCGGTAGTGGATTTTGAAGGCGATGACTCTCGGGTTGTTCGAAGGCGACGACTTTGGTGGTGGTTCGAAGGCGACGATTGTGGTGGTGATTTTGAAGGCGAAAGGAGAAATCAGTGGTGGTGGTTCAAAGGCGACGATTGTGGTCATGATTTTGAAGGCAAAGGAGACAGAGTGGTGGTGGGTTGAAGGCGACGAAGGTGGTGGCGTTTGAAGGCTTGAGACAGCGGTGGTGGCATTTGAAGGCTTGAGACGGCAGTGGTGGTTTTATGTGGCTTGTTAGGGTTTGAATTTAATTCATCTTCTCCTTAAATTTAATTAGGGTTTGAATCTAATTTCATCCCCCATCCACCTAAGCTTTTGATTTTGGTTCGTATTGTGTTTGATTTCATATGGTTCTATATGCTTATCTTCATCTAGTTCATATTCATCTTCATGTGTTCCAGATTTGATAATGGTTCATATTCATCTAATTTCATCCCAAATCAACTTTATGCTTTATGATTTTAATATATTTTTTATGTTTTTGCTTTAAAAATAAAGAACTTACTGTCATGAGTAACATTGTTTATCGAATCTACCAACCATAATTGTCAGGTAATCGGAATTACTTTAATTTATTTCTAATTATTTTTACTATACGTGTTAGTTAAAATAAGTGACACCTACCACCACCTCATGCCGCCTACCACGTAAGTGACTATAAATGTCAGGATTGTTAGTTTTTGAAGAATTTGAATGCAGGCAAATTGCATATTGCTTGTATTCATTTTGAAGTTCTGTTACACTCTTTGGAAATAGAATAAGAGATTCGCATAGGCTGAAACCATGAAATATAGCAACACACGTAGATTGACTGAAAACTGAAATATCTTTTAGCCGAGTCATCCTTTAATAGCAAGGTTTCCTTTAGATATATAGTTAAGGTGTTCCTTAATACAATAGTTTGCTGCCTAATAGTGATCGAGCCCATTTCTTTATAATGCACAAGCTAAATACCCAACTTTACTATTCTCTGTCATTTAGTGTTGATCTCGTATAGGTTTTATTTTTAAATCAATTGATGAATCTGATGGGAAACCTATTTTAATTTAATACTTAAAAGGGAATGATTTGGATTTCAAGTTAAGATTTGTGAGACCTTTTTTGAGTGTCTACATGTTATTTGAATTTCAATACGTGATTTATAACGTACGTCTCCTTTCATTTCAGTGATATTTAGTAGGTTGGATCTATAAGGAAAGCTTGTCGTATATACGAAGTGAGACTACATGTTGCTTCACTTTGATCTTCATTGACCTGGTAGTAAACAAGCGCTACTGCTGGAATCCAATCACAAGAACTGATCCAGCAAGGGTCAATGATGTCTTTTCATGTTCACCTTCGAAGAATTTCTGGAATCATAAACAGAAGTTCTTTATGTGATGAGACTGGATTAAAAGAGATCACTTCGATGGTACTAGTGTAGGTCACAATTGTATCAAGTATCAATCAATGGTGAAGCAATACCACAATAGTATGTATGAACTTGAATGATCGTATGAAGGGAATCGAGAGAAACTTTAAGCATACAGCTGTGTTTAACGTTCAATGTATTGCTTAAGAAATTAGGGCATACAAACTTGTATTTAAACCCCTTGGGTATTTACAATAACTACCCTAAACTATGACTAATGTCATATATAAACTAAACTTCACTAAAATATATTGAACACAATTTAAGGGATGTAACAATCTCCCCATTTGTGTTCAATTTACAATTAAGCACGATAATAAAAATTCTCTATTTAAGCACGAAAACAATATCAATGTTTAGAATATGCAGAGATTCTTTTTCTTTGTGCAATAAACATTAGGAGATTGTTCTTTGAAGTTTTGAGTCTTTACGAGATCTTCAAAGACTCGTCATGATCAGGTTGTTTATGTTGTTTATCAGAGATTGCAATAGAAGCCTCGGGCTTATCAGAACTTACAATCAAGATCATTTCTTTTGTCTTCATGGAACAATCGAGCATAACACGAGAATAATGTATCTTGACTATGCACAAATGTTATTCGAGGGTTGGATGGGTTGTTTCAGCACCTTTGAATTTTATTTTTCTTTAAAACAAAAGTTGCTCCCCTCGAAAATAGCTCAAGATGTTTAACACTAAACTTTGAAACTTTTTCAGAACCTTTCTCCCCCTTAACTTGATATTCACCTTAACACATGAATTATCTCAGTCTTCAGCCATACACTATTGATGATTCAGGTGATCATCCCTTGTATTTTGTCAAAATCAAGTGAAATATGTTCCTTAAACTTGACTCTCCCCCTCATGATGGTCAGGATCCATCATGCACATGTAAATCACAATCAGCTTGATTTTGGCATGACTGAGAATGATATTTCAGTTAACGCAACCATTGTAACACCGGGATCACATAGATTTCCCATTAACACATCAGTTTAAATAAACTGAGTGACCTACATTCAGCGTTGGCTAGATGTTAGCACCAGTAGGATTTCCATCTATCACTGTAAATATCATAAAGATATTGCTCAAGATGTTCTAGCACAGTCACAAAAACAAGCAAATGATTCTGTAAGTGTCCTAGAAGAAAATAATATTGCGATTGGCTCTAGACTCAATAAGTGCACGAAAGAAGTCGGGGACCGGAGTAGCTGTCCTCCTATTTCTAATACCAACAATCTCCAAGTGAGATGTCAATAGTGTATGTGAAATCTCCGTGTGAAGTTGAAACAATCATCTTTTAAAAAATAATTGAGTTGCTGGGTGGGGTTAATGCATTGCATCATTGGGTC
Source organism: Dittrichia graveolens (assembly GCA_038502395.1). Lineage (NCBI taxonomy): Eukaryota > Viridiplantae > Streptophyta > Magnoliopsida > Asterales > Asteraceae > Dittrichia > Dittrichia graveolens. The sequence goes on along the minus strand of JARJIL010000008.1, from coordinate 7,064,163 downwards.
CATGATGTCTACTTCAATACTAGTTAAAACTAGTAGTAGATGCGGCTACGCGGATATTTGCTACAGTTTGGTAAGGATCTTTCTTTTCTTTTGATCCTGTCTCACACCCTCGGCTCTTGGAATATTTTCTAACTTCTCCCTCAAACTCTATTTCCAAAACGAATGGACACTCTTTTTATTCTCACTTCTATAAAATAGGAAACTCCTTGGGTAGGTCTGTCCGGCTCTGGCTAGACCATAGGAGTAAAAAGCTGCCTAAACATAGTACGCACGAAGTGATCGAGACAACGAAATATTTTTGTATTATTATTTTTTAATATTTTCTAATGTTTTTGGATTTTATAAAAATGAAATTAGAACAGAAAGAAAGGAATATTTTTGTGAATTTTTTTTTAATTTTTTGAATAGCTCCCCCTACAAGTATGCATCAAAACAAGTTTTATTCAGAAAAATTGCATACTTACAAGTCTTCAACCTTGTGCTCCTCCTTCAAGTAACAATCATCAACACAGAAGTTATATCAAATAATGATAAACTACAAAGAAGTTATATCAAGCTCGGGCTGATGCTGAACACAATAATGTGTAAAATGCACTGCAGGGAGCCAGGAAACACTCTTCGATCTCCTTGCCATGAGATTTGAACTTCTTCGCATATTGAACACACAATTGTTTTGGCTTCACAACATTCTCTAGAGTGTAACTGTTGTGTTCCAGAATGTCTCCGAGCTTATCTGCAAAATAGGTTATGCAGATTTTGGTACCCATTTGAGTTTGGGTCCAGAAGAATTAGGAGAATCAACTACAAAATCATTTTTAGACATCCATTTGTAGTTCGAGTTCAATTTCTCCTTTTGAATTTTTTGATTGATCAAGAATGTGTTCACTCTTTGAGGAGAGGTACAAATTTTCTCCTTTGATAACCTCATTAGATGTTTAATAGAATATACCTTAAATGGATATTTCACATCAGGCTTATCTAAAGCATCCCAACAAGAATTGACAAAAGTAGAAGATTCATACTTCCTAACATTATCATGAGATTGAACATTGGAATTGAAACGAAACTTATTTGAAACATTTGTCTTTGCACAACGAGAACTATTTCCAGCATATGAAGCTGGTCTATGCACATGATCAAAATTGTTCTTGTAACCACTATAACCATAGTGATTATCAACATTATTTTTGTAACCACCATCACGAAAATGATTTTTCTCTTGAAAATGTCTTTTCCTAGCTTCTAGAAAGCTCTTTCTTTTCTCAAGCCACAATGCTCTTTTGGCTTGCCTCTTACTTAAAAGTTTATCCGTCATCACTTCCAAATCTTGGTTGGGAAATTTAACGTATTGATTATGTTGAGAGGTGCTACATTGATCATTAAAAACTTTATCTCTAAGATCAGACTCCATTAACTTATCAAAATTCTATTCAACAACATATTTTCCTTTGTCTTTGAAAGACTCGGTTAATTCATCAAAATTTTGTTCAACGACAAATTTTTATTTGTCTTTGAAAGAGTCTTGATTATTCAAAAATAAGTGCGGTTTACATAGAGCACATTTATGAGGACTCACATACGGGACTTTTGAAAAAAGTTGTTCAAAAGCAGGAAATGGTTCGTCATCATTAGGACAACTCCAATTCAAACAAGAGTATGAAAAATCAGTATTTGTAAAGCACTTTTCTAATTTTTGAGAGATAGTATTAACGGTAGGATTTTGAGTTTTAAGAAACTTAATTTCATCGACAAGCATTTTTCTTTCATTATCAAAATTCTCTCTGGTTTTCCAAATTCTGTTCAAGTTGAGAAATCTTTTTTTTCAAAATTGAACTTGGAATATATAGATTTGAAAACTTAGGTTTTTCCGAAAGATTTTCTGATTTATGACTTATTTCCTCAGGAGAGTAAATAGTCAAAAAGTCAGTTGATAATGATATTTCTTTCGTATCGTAACTCTTATTTAAATCGTTGTAATCCAATGAGACTTGCTTTTTCTCTTTATTTTCTCATTTTGTCTTTCCCATTTCTAAATCCTCTTCTGCTCCTATGAACCTCATCATATCAGTAAACCCCAACCCATGTATTCAAATTCATAAAATTGAGCACGAGAAGCTTTGGATAAATTCTTTGGATTTTCAAAACCTAGACCCTCTTTTACATTGTAAAATTTAGTGTCTTTTGGTTGATTCAAAAATATTGTTTGTTCTGTTTGACCACGTTTACAAAGATTATCTTCCAGCTCTTTAACTTTAGAATACAATTGGGTTCTTTCTTTAACATAGCGATCAATCTCAGCATCATTATCTTTACATTGAATTTCTGCAACCCTTAATTTGACAGTAACTTCAGAGTTTACTTGAGTGAGATATTCAACCCTTTTCTTTACAAAGTTTAAACTTACTTTGTACATAAGACAATTGATCATTTGCTGATGACAGTTCTCGATTGCACTGAACTAACTCATTGTAATTGTTGTCTAATCTAGCCTCTAAGATTCGACATTGAGCTTTAACCTTTTCTAATTGTGAAATCTGATTTTGCAAAGCATGAATCATGTCAATGAATTGAGAATTAGTAGTACTAACCTCTAAACCAGATGAAGAACAATGGTCACTTTCAATAGTTGTCATTCTTAAAAACTTGATACTTGAAAACTCGGATCTTTGAGTGGAATGGAAAAAGGTGATTCCAAGTAGGAATTGATCTCAAAATTGGCTAAAATGGACTTCAAGAATGATGTTTTAAACAAAAAGGATTCTTTAAAAGCTTTAAGTCCTGCCATATATTAATGCCCTCAAGCGGGGTTCGAAAGTGGTTGGTGATCGAAAGTCGTTAGCTGCTCAAAGTGGTTAGCTATCGAGAATGTTGGCTATTGTGAAGGTTGGCTATTTATTAGGTTGGCTATTGGGAAGGTTGGCTATTGAGAAGGTTGGCTATTGATAAAGTTGGCTATTGCGAAGGTTGGCTATTGAAAAGGTTGGCTATTGATAAGGTTGTCTATTCGGAAGGTTGGCTATTAAGAAGGTTGGCTATTGGGAAGGTTGGCTATCCAAGTAGTTGGCTATTCAAGAACTTCGCTATTCGAATTTGGCTATTGCAACTTCGCTATTCGAATTTGGCTATTGCAGCTTCGCTATTCAAAATGTGAGTACTTGGCTATTCAAGAAGTTCGCTATTCATCAACTTTGCTATCCAAGAACTTAGCTATTCATCAACTTTGCTATTCCAGGCAACAAAGTTGGCTATCCAAAGGACTTCTCTATTCAAACTTGGCTATTCCCAACTTGGCTATTTATCAAACTTGGCTATTCCCAACTTGGCTATTTATCAAACTTGGCTATTCCCAACTTGGCTGTTTATTAAACTTGGCTATTCAAACTAGAAAAGTACTTGGCTATTCATACTGTGAAACTTGGCTATCAAAAATGTAAAACTTGGCTATTCAACTAACTTGGCTATTAACCCACTTAGCTATTCAAACACTTCGCTATCCAAGAAATCACAGTCGACGCAGGAGTTTTCCAAAACCCAAAATTAAACTTCAATATTTCTTGTTTTTGTTTTCAAACCTCTCGAAAACAATTTTTAATCACAAACCAAGACTTAATTTCAATTAATAACCTCAAAACTAAACCCACAAATGGAAGAAGCAGAGAACGCATTCTACAAGTTTCCAATCTTTTTGTGGTGATTTCAGTTCCAAAACAATCAATAATAATACACAACCAGAAATCAAGTGTCAATTTCATTTTAATGACACTTAAAAAAACCAAATATAAGCAGATATCCAGATTATGAGTCGACAAAAAAAAACTTATGAACAGGGAAAAACTTGAGAATCTAACCTTTTAATCCACCTTTTGCTCTGATACCAATTGTAGGTCACAATTGTATCAAGTATCAATCAATGGTGAAGCAATACCACAATAGTATGTATGAACTTGAATGATCGTATGAAGGGAATCGAGAGAAACTTCAAGCATACGGCTGTGTTTAACGTTCAATGTATTGCTTAAGAAATTAGGGCATACAAACTTGTATTTATACCCCTTGGGTATTTACAATAACTACCCTAAACTATGACTAATGTCATATATAAACTAAACTTCACTGAAATATATTGAACACAATTTAAGGCATCTAACAACTAGAAAGGAAGAATATGCAGAATTTGAATTGCATTTCTAGCGTAAGGTATTTATGGTACGACCACGCTCTTAACATAGATTTGTAGCAAATGAACTTGATCAATCCAAAAAAGACAACAGGGAAATATATGTACACTCTATATAAGTAGCAAATTGAAGGGTGGTGCTGTTGTAAAAGCTGTTACATGGGCTGATGGGTGGCCGTGACACAAGACAAGAACGAGATGTCTGCTTTCTTTCATGGCGCTCTAACCAAAGTAAGAAAAAGAGTACTCCTCAAAGATGGGTATCGTTCATATAAGTCGTTTGCAGTCATATATGTGTGGGCACTATACTAGTACAAATTATATCTCTGCTTTATGTTGTCTGGTATTCTTGGCTTTCGTTCATATAAGTCGTTTGCAGTCATATATGTGTGGGCATGAAGGTCTTTTGTTGTTCTTTTGGTGTAAATTAAAAGGGTCGTTAGTTAGGTGTGAATTGCTTGTTTACTATAAAGGAAATACACAGTACTCTATACAAGTAGCAACTTGAAAGTTGATGTCTTTGTATACTTGTGAAGAAAAAGTGTTTTCTTTTTCAAAATCAGAAACAATTTGTTGATAAATTTATGGGTAACTCGTAGCAATTAACATTGATTGCAACTGATTTGTGGGTTCCTCGTAGCAATTAACCAAGCTTAACCATTTACAGATGATTTGTAAACTGACTATGCAACTGATTAAATCGTAGCAATTAAACAACTTATTCATATTACATCAGATTGTTTGTGATTTGTAAATCGTAGCAATTAACATTATAGAAAAACAAGAAGGGTAAACATGTCATTTTACAATACTGAAATAAAATTTTTCTACATTGTCTACGAACCAAACAGAATTTGGAATTAGATTCCAATTTCATTTCCTGCCAACCAACCACATTACAGATTCAAATTCCAATTTCAGAAACTTTCTGCGAACCAAACGCCACCTTAAAGATTTCTTTCTTGGTTTTGATCATAAGGGTATCTAAAAAATGAGATTGGACTTCATTTTTCGATATCACATTTGAACTTTCTTTAGGAGCTGATTTGTACACAACATAATTTACTATGCACAGCTACAAACAATTAATAACATATGGTACAAGAAAAAAGTTGATGAATAAAGTTATTATGTATAACTAATTTTGTTGTGTAATTTGTGATGAATTTTTTCTTTATTATTATTTATTTATTTTGCTAAGAATTGAAACAAAACTGTTTGGATATTAGTCTACAAAGATTGCCTAAATAATCAAGAAAAGATTAATTGTTTTAGAAGAAAGAGAAAAAAAAAACACTTTGGTATATTTGAATATTAATTCATTTAAATGGTTTGTAACTAGAATATGAATTATTAAAAACCGGAGTAAATTACACATTTGGTCTATGTTGTTTTTACTACTTTCACTCTCCGTCTCTAAACTTTATTTATTGCGCTAATAGGCCCTATTGTATTCATTTTGTTACACCATGCTCACGTACTTAAAAAGACGACAATACCCACTTATTTTTAATTTACACTTTTATTTTAAGTTTTAGTTTAATATTAATTACTAATTTATGTTTAAAGAATAAGTAAACGGTTAACAATTAGTTTAACATATAATTATAAGTAATTATTTAATATCACCACCCCTGCCGGTTTCTATCACCACCATCTAACACCACCCAACCACCACCGCCAATACCTCTCTTTGCCTCCGTCGAACACCACCTAATATCCCCCGCGCTCTCTACCTCCGATAAACAACACCTAAACACCACAACATCAAGAAAATGGGGACCAAAATCACAATAAAGATTGGTATTACATACCAAATATCGAAATCTCAATCAAAATCAGTGTAATTGGAAGAATCATACACCCACGAGCATAACCTAAATTTCGACCAGAACCCTAAACTAGTTACCGGCCTTCGCCGTCGCAGGCACACACAGAACCCAACAACCTAGAGAGAGAGAGAACTCCCTCGTACATAACCCCTTTAATCATGAAGAACCACCATCCGCCTACCACACCGACGAACACCACTAGCGGAGAAAACCCTAGATCTCAAATCGTAAATAGACCCACACGCAGGTGACGGTGATAAACTAAAACAAAACCCGATCGTAGGTGGTAGTGATGAACCCAATCGCACGCAAGGATGATGGTGGTTGTGGTCTTCTCGGGCAAAGGGAGGTACGTGTGCTGGTAATGGTCTTCTCCGGTGATGATGGTGATAGGTAGTGGTGATGCGACAATGGATGGAGAAAAGATGGTGAGAGAGAGAGATTCGGTGATTGAGTGGTGATGGAGGTGATGGTGGTGGAGAAGAAGGGATGCGAGGGTGATGGTGGAGGTTTGTGTGAAGAAGGGGAGCGTAATCTGAAGGTGGTGGTCTATGACGGAGATAAGGCTGAGAGGGAGAATGGAGGGGGTGGGTCGCTGTGGTGGCTAAGTGATAAGAACAAGGCACGGAACTCAAAGTAGAGAGAGAATAAATTTGAACTTTATGATAAAATCTTTTAAAATAAAACTTTAACGATTAAACTAAAACTGAATCAAAACTATGATGGATAAACCATTGTTGACACTTAAATAATTGGGAAAAGAAAATTTCTTTTATAAGAAACATAAGAAACAATCTAAATATGTGGTTGTTTATTCATTTGAATATTTATCCATTTAAATGGTTTGTAAATACAATATCATGTAATACAAGAAACTAGGGTGTTTACCCACATATACTCTAGTCACACATTTTAATGTGTAGGTAAATAGCCACACATATTTTGTATATGTGTGAGTAATTGGTAATTCAAAATTTTAATGAGGTTCAACACTTATTATGTGTACTACTAGAAAAACCAGTTTTTCGAGGGATTTCCGAGGAAGATCTGCCATTGTAAAAAAGCGCGTCGGAAATCAATTGCGAGGAATTTTCGAGGAAACTTTACGAGAGATTTCCGAGGTCGTCATTTTCTAAAGAGGTTGCAAGGGTAATAATATTTTTGAGGGAGTTGCGAGGGAAGTATTTGCGAGGGCTGTATTTGCTACGGAACATATATCAAGGGTAATATTTGCTAGGGAGTTGCGAGAATAGTATTTGCGAGGGAGTTGTGAGGACAAATTCGCTAGGAATTTCTGAGAGATTCCTTTTGCAAGAGATTTCGGAGGACTCCTTTTGCAAGAGATTTGTGAGGAATTATTTCCTCACAAACCCCTGGCAAAAATCTAGTTTTGTTTTTGTTAATCAATTTCAAATTTCATAGTAGTTACTGTAATTTGTATTTAATGTGAAACTACAATACCAAACTTGATACAATGTGTAAAATATCATACCAAATTCAATCCAATCTAATATATATAATATAATTCCAAATTTGATAGAATAGTCAAACATCTAATATTTTACTAACCAAGCGCACATAATGTCACTTGAAGAAACTTCAAGAATAGACGGTAAATTCATACTCTTAAACTAATAATACAAAGGAAGTAATATCATTAGTATATTATTTTGAGTCTAACAACAATAGATATTAACAAAAGTAAAGGAAATTAGATGCCACCAAGATAAGTAATAGTTGTATAAAAGAAAAGAATTATTACCCTAACACTTCCAACTAAGAATGTATTTAACATTTTTTTGTATCAGATAATTTAACAATTAAAAAGATCAACTTTTTAAGTTGATCAAAGTATGATTTAAAAAAAAGATCGTTACCCTCAAGACTTCATGACTCATTTTATCAATGTTTACGAAATTAGACCCAAATGAGTTAACAAAATCAGCAAAGAACATGAGGGAAATTGGCGAAGAACAACCATGAACAAAGGCACCAATTCCCACTAACATATCTATCAATTTTCATTACCCAAGCGAACCCAAATTCACTGAACTTTAACTTCTAGTCACAGGCTCACAGCATATACTATAAGCAGAATGTAATACATGATAATTTACAACAACAAATCTCAATCAATTAGGTCAAAGAAATCATCTGGCTATTAATTAAATTACCAACAATAACCTTCAAGAATGATAAAAACTAAGGACCTTATGAAAGGTACCTAAACATGCAATGCGAAAGTTGGAGATCATGACATATATGTAATATATATTAAAATTTTATTTTGTATACTCTTGTTATTAATAACATATATGAAGTTTGTTAACTTTGGTATAAAATCCCTTTTATTCCAACCAATTCGTATACGTAGACGTAAGTATACTTATAAATTTGTGTTATATCTTCAAAATTTTGTTTTAAACCAATAAAATATATAAAAACCATTTTGGTTCTTCCAAAATTCTTAGGCCCCTTTTGGTTCACAGATTGTTTTGAAAGGAATTTGACTACGAATGGGAACTCGAATGAATTATAATTTAAAGGAATTGGGATATGTCAAATATATACCTTCTTGTGTTTTTGTTTAAACAAAGGAATTGGAATACATTGTATAAAAAGTTGTCATCATCAATGGAATTTGACATACATCGCCGGACCATTATCATATCACGGGTGCAAACCAAAGTATGAAATCAAAGTAGAAATCAACCCAAAACTTGAAATAGAAGTAGAAATTAGGCACCAAAATCTAATGAACTGGAATAGTTCTTTGTAAGTTGATGATATAACAACCAAACAAAATCAGAAATTAGAAACCAAAATCACAACCAAGCAATCTGTTTTCATTCATCGATTTATCATAACCAAAAAATCACAACTCAAGAAATCTAACCTGATCATCAATCGATCACTGGAAGTGACAAAGGTCATGAACCCTAATTGCCAGTTGAAGGTCATCAACAGGCCATTAATTATCAATGGTAGAAGCATGTACAAGATCAGGTTTTTTGATTCTCCTCTGCACTACTAGCACTTGACATATGTTCATTGCAATTAAAAATAAGTTGATCATGGCAGGGGGTGTTTTACCATCTAGTAAATTGGTTTTACCACAATCAATGACAATAACGTTATTGAATTCGTAAGTATCCACATCAGTCAGATTAAAATTCCAACAATTTTAACCAAAATCTAGTAAATTTGGTTTGCCTTTGGGATCAGTAGGAAAACTAAGAGCCCCGAGTTAGTATTGAGTGCGGCGGTTTAGCTAGAACCAAGATTCGTGATCATCGAATCCCGCACCACAATCTCTACAATGTAGTACCGGCACTCAAACAATGGCCTACTCTGGCCTCATCACAAACATATTGGCCTACTCCGGCCCTTTACATATCAAGAGTGACCTTTACAGGCCTTTTTACATAACAACAGTGACCTACAAGGTCTTTTACATGCATACATATCATTTGTATCACACAATTGGTTTATGAAACCTCTAAACATGCATATCTACTCTTTCATGGTTTATATCATACAAAACATATTTGTAATACTATTAATATCATACTCGAGTTAACTGTTACTCACCTGTTGAGCTATAACAAGTAAGTACTACATTACAGGTAATCCTTGATCAACTGGTACACCTAAACAAATCAAAACATACCATTTAGCACTTAAAACAGATCTGCCAGAAGCACGGTACGGCCGTACCTTGCCAAGGCACGCCCGTGCCTGGCGAGGCACACCCGGACTTGGGCAAACACGCCCCGTACCTGATACTCAGGTACGCCCCAAGGCTAGAAACACTCCCCCGGACCTTCTAGGGTTAGGCATGCCCGTACCTTTTGGAGGTATGCCCGTGCCTCCCCGGGTACGCCATATGTCATGATCTGTTCTTGAGAGGCACGCCCGTGCCTTTCCATTTGCAGCAGCAGGTTCGACCAGAACCTGCTGTTTCCAGCCAAAACATCACCAAAATTTACCAATTCGATTTTCAGTCAAAAGCTATGGTTCACATATGAACTAACACATAAAATACAGCCCAAAGGTACCATTTTACATCATATAACAACAAATTCAGACTTTAAAGCCAATATTCTACTTTTGACCCATTTGGACTTTAATCTTCAAAATCAATCAAAAACAAGTCTTTAATTAACAAAACTAACTTCTGTGATCCTAATATCAATATAGAAATCAATTGGTAGCACCAATTTCATTTATTGGCTTCAATTTGGTGATTTTCACCCAAAACCCAAAAACATAGAAACTTCAAGAACTTGCTAGATGATTAGGAACTTACAAGAATCAAATGAGCAGATGATTAGGAGCAGATTGCAGATTGAATTACCCCTTGAATCACAGCAGATTACTTGAGCTTGATTGATTGATCTTTCACTTGTTCTCTTCTTCAAAATAACAAGAACACACACCCATGCACATATGAGTTTTGTCTGTGAAAGAAACGTGAGTAAGGGGGTTGCCTACTTGTGGATCAATATTATCCACAAGTGGGTATTTTGTTCCCCTTTCCAACCTACAACTTAACGCATGAATACCCGTTTTAACTAACGGGGATATTTTTGGAAACCTCTTTCTAAACCATTTAATATTCTTTCATTCTTTTATATTTTTACTAATATTTTATCTTTACTCATTTAATAACTAATTTACTTATTTTCTTTTAATATCTTTAAATATATATATATTTTATTCAACTTATCTATTTTAATATACGTACCACGTCAGCATGCGTCTAGGCCGTTTCTGAGGATGTTACAAATCTACCCCCTTAAGAAGATTCCGTCATCGGAATCTGCTCAGCAGTGAACAAATGTGGGTAGCGTGCTTTCATCTCATCCTCGGCCTCCCATGTCAAGTTAGGACCCAAATTATGCTTCTATTTCACGAGCACTAACTTGATCATCTTTTTACGCAACTTCTTGATTTTGGATTCCAAAATCTCTACAGGTTCCTCCACAATGCGTTTAGCTGAATCAACTTTCAACTCTTGCAGAGGTAGGATCTAATCATCATCAACCTTGCACTTCCTCAAATAGCACACATTGAATGTGTTATGAATACCAGATAGCTCTGGAGGAAGTTCAAGTGATACTGTCTGGTCGTTGACCCGTTGTAGAATTTTAAATGGACCAATATATCTAGGGCTTAGCTTACCCTTTCGACCAAATCGAATCACCCCTTTCCAAGGTGAAACCTTCAAGAATACCCGCTCACTCACATCAAAAGTAATGGGCCTCCGTTTTGGATCTGCGTATATCTTTTGCCTGTCTCGTGCAGCTTTCAGCTTTTCACGTGCCATCTTGACTTTATCAGCTGTCATCTGCACAATGTCAGGAACTGCGTATTGCTTTTCGCCAGGTTCTAACCAACATGTAGGTGTACGGCATCGCCTACCATATAGCGTCTCATATGGTGGCATGCTTATACTCGAATGATAGGAGTTGTTATAGGCAAATTCAATCAAGGGAAGATGTGAATCCCAAGAACCACCAAATTCCAGAATACACGCTCTCAGCATATCTTCAAGAGTTTGAATAGTCCTTTCGGACTGTCCGTCTGCCTGGGGATGGTATGCTGTGCTCAAATTCACCCGGGTACCAAATTCACGTTGAAGACTATGCCAAAAGTTAGATGTGAACCGTGAATCACGATCCGAAACAATAGATAGAGGTATGCCATGTCGTGACACCACCTCATTGATATACAATTGAGCCAAACGATACATAGGTGCAGACTCATTAGTTGCAAGAAAATGTGCACTCTTCGTAAGGCGGTCAACTACAACCCAAATCATATCATGCCCCTTTGCAGGTCGGGGTAGCTTAGTGACAAAGTCCATGGTAATATGATCCCATTTCCACTCCAGGATGTCTAGTTGTTGTAGACTACCATAGGGCTTTTGATGTTCGGTTTTAACTTGTGCGCATACTTGGCATTTTTCTACATATGAAGCTATGTCACGCTTCAATGTAGGCCACCAATACAAAGACTTCAAGTCTTGATACATTTTCGTGCTTCCGGGATGAATAGACAATCTAGATTTGTGTGCCTCATGTAAGATTGTCTCCCGATTGCCACCAAGACTCGGTAACTAGATTCGGGATTGAAATGTCTTCAGACCCCGACTATCTTCTCCCAATTGCTTAGATATCTTAACCGTTGTCTCAGCTTTCAAGTTGTTTTCTTGCAAAGCTTCTTGTTGTGCCACTTTCAACTGAGCAATGATATTAGATTCAACAGTTATCTTCGTGAATTTATCCGTTGTAGGAGAGTTCTTTCGACTAAGTGCATCAACTACCACATTCACCTTGCCCGGATGATACTTAATTTCACAATCATAATCCTTGATTAGCTCCAACCAACGCATCTGTCTCATGTTAAGCTCTTTCTGCGTGAACACATACTGCAGACTCTTATGATCTGTGCATACAATACATTTGGTGCCATACAGATAATGACGCCATATCTTCAAAGCGAATACCACAACTGCAAGCTCCAGATCATGTGTAGGATAATTCTTCTCGTGTATCTTCAATTGACGAGAAGCATATGCAATCACCTTGTCTCGTTGCATCAAAACACAACCTAGACCTGCATATGAAGCATCACAATAGACAATAAAGTCTTCAGACCCATTAGGCAATGTTAGAATTGGTGCCTGACATAATAATTGCTTCAGAGTTTGGAATGCTTTCTCCTGATCTTCACTCCACACATACGCCACATCTTTGCGGGTCAATTTGGTCAATGGACCAGCAAGTTTAGAAAAATTCTTTGTAGTATCCAGCAAGACCTAAGAAACTCTTTATCTCAGTAGGATTCTGAGGAGTCTCCCGGTTCATAACCGCTTCAATCTTCACACGATCCACTTTAACACCTTCCTTGCATATAACATGGCCCAAGAAATGGACCTCCTTAAGCCAGAACTCACATTTAGATAGCTTTGCGTAGAGTTGTTCTCACTTAAGTGTCTCCAAAATAATACGAAGGTCTTGCTCGTGTTCCGCCTCGGACTTAGAATAAATAAGAATATCATCAATGAACACGATCACAAATTTATCAAGGAAAGGGCGACATACACGATTCATCATATCCATAAATATAGCAGGAGCATTAGTTAAGCCGAATGGCATAACCAAGAATTCGTAGTGCCCATATCGTGTTCTGAATGCAGTCTTTGTGATATCATCTTCCCGAACTCGGACTTGATGATAACTAGAACGTAAATCAATCTTCGAAAAGCACGTGGCACCTTGCAATTGATCAAACAGATCATCTATGCGAGGTAACGGATATTTGTTCTTTACAATTCGCTTGTTAAGCTCCCTGTAATCGATACACATTCTGAGAGTCCCGTCCTTCTTCTTAACAAACAGAACAGGAGCTCCCCACGGTGAAGCACTTGGGCGAATAAAGCCCTTGTCAAGTAATTCCTGGATTTGGGACATCATCTCCCGGATTTTAGATGGAGCGAGACGATAGGGAGATTTTGCTACAGGCGTAGCTCCAGGAACAAGATCAATCCGGTATTCTACATCCCTGGCAGGAGGCAAACCTGGTAAATCTTCAGGAAGACATCAGGGTATTCAGAGACAACCCTGATATCATCAACAGTCTTTGCTCCTATCTCAGCATTAATCACATATGCAAAGTAGGAGATACAATCTTTAGAAATCAATTTCTGAGCTTTAATTACAGAAATCACAGGAATGGCAGAGTCCCTCTTCTCCCCTCGAGCTATAGCAAATGAACTGTCGGATAAAGGGAATCTGATCAACTTCTTAGAGCACAAGATCTCAGCATCTCGACTACTGAGCCAATCCATACCGATAACAGCATCAAACCCTGTGATCGGCATCACAAGAAAGGAAATAGTGAAACTATTCCCGTCAACATATAGAATTGTTGTTGGAACTTTTTCGGTAATATATACTACCTTACCATCAGCTACTTCAACTTTAACAGAATCAGATAATTGAGAAACAAGCAATTGAAGCTTTTCACGATAAGATTTAGAGATAAAGGAGTATGTAGCTCCCGGATCAAACAAAACACATGCAGGAATATTATTAATTAGATAAGTGCCTGTAATCACATCACCTGCATCCTTGGCTTCTTCCGCCGTCATCTAAAACGCTCTCCCTGGTGCACGAGGAGCATCTCCTTGGTTCGGAGCCGTAGCTCCTAAAGAACCTCCAGCACCCGTGGCTGGCCATGTAGGGCATAGTGCAATTTGGTGCCCAGGTTTATGACACCTGTAACACACACTTTCCTTGTACCTGCACTCCTTATATTGATGCCCCTTCTTCCCACATTTAGTACACTTCACTTCCCAGTCTCCAGACTTCTGGGATGTATTACCACGTGACTTACCACCAGAACCACTATCACCTCCTTTCTAACTTGATTGCTGCTCAAACTTTCTCTTACCTGCCCCAGATTGTTGTTGTTGCTGCTGAGATCTAGCCCTCCGTGTATAATCATCATTTGTGGTTCTAGCATTATCAAATGCTTCATCCAGAGTCGCTACAGATCTCATAGCTGCTCGATATTCCAGTGGCATAGTATTGGCAAAATGGGCGATCTTTGCCTTTTCATTTGGCAAATAATGAGTAACAAACCTCATTTTATCTGTGAATTTGGAGATTAGATCCTCCAAAGGCTTGTCACCCTTTTCAAGTGCCCTGAATTCATTGTCGATTCTCATCATATCATAGTCAGAGCAGTATTTCCCTCGGATCTTCTCTTTAAATCCATCCCAAGCCATGGCCTCCAGTGTGGCTGATGGTGTGACAGCAATCACCGTATCCCACCAAGCCAATGCACGACCCCTGAACATTCTTTTGGCAAAATTTACCTTTTTGTCTTCGTCGCATTCGCTAGACTCAAAGGTGTTTTGCATATCTCTAATCCAGGTCTCAACTGCTGAAGGATCATTCGTTGGACCATGGAAGACAGGAAGTTGGCAGTTTAGGAAGGTTTTAAACTTCGTGGGCTTATGTGCTTCCTTGCCCGATCTGTTGGACTCACGCTCGTTGGCTTGTTTGAGCTGAGCCTCTAACTTAAGGATATATGCATCCTTATCACTAGAAGATCCCTCCATAGTGAATCAAACTTCTATACACATTTAAAATAAAATCTTTAGTATACTTCACATATATATATATATATATAACTCTTACCTTATCTTAACTCTTACTTAACATATAACATGAAACAATTAATCACTCTTCACACCCCAAAACCACCCTTTGGGAACACTTAGTAATGGTCGAATATGAACCCGAGTTTGAGACTGAATACTATATATAGTACTAAATTCACTCATACTAAGGCTCTGATACCAACTTGTAACGCTGATCTTTCAGATATCAGGGTACATTTTTTTTATCAAAACGCGTGCGGAAGCGAGTTATTTATTCACATTATACAACTTATATAAATATAAATTGTAATTACAAAAATATTGTTTAACAAAGTTTCCAACGTTACGAACTGGATCGACCATTACACTAAACATTTACAATACATTGTCTTATTACAGTGTTCCCCAAGAACCTAACATGTCACCCCAGCAGGTACCCGTACTCACTTTCAATCATTTACCTGCATATGGAATGAACATGAGAGGGTTAGCTATAAATAGCTAGTGAATAACAATTAAAGCAAGAGCAGTACATTAAGAGTATCATAACATATTTCATGCATCACATAACTTCATTCAAGTCTATCCTAACACACGTTGAAGTTCCGGTTGTCAGCAGGCATCACGTCTTGCAGGGCTATAAACCCGGCTCAATGATCCTCACTGGGAAACCGTTACTTCTTCCGCGCCGGTGGAGAAGCGGGTAGCGGTCCACCATTGCGTTATTCGGGATCATATCCCATTTGGGATCAGTAGGAAAACTGAGAGCCCCGAGTTAGTATTGAGTGCGGCGGTTTAGCTAGAACCAAGATTCGTGATCATCGAATCCCGCACCACAATCTCTACAATGTAGTACCAGCACTCAAACAATGGCCTACTCTGGCCTCATCACAAACATATTAGCCTACTCCGGCCCTTTACATATCAAGAGTGACCTTTACAGGCCTTTTTACATAACAACAATGACCTACAAGGTCTTTTACATGCATACATATCATTTGTATCACACAATTGGTTTATGAAACCTCTAAACATGCATATCTACTCTTTCATGGTTTATATCATACAAAACATATTTGTAATACTATTAATATCATACTCGAGTTAACTTTAACTCACCTGTTGAGCTATAACAAGTAAGTACTACGTTACAGGTAATCCTTGATCAACTGGTACACCTAAACAAATCAAAATATACCATTTAACACTTAAAACAGAATATGTCAGAAGTAGGGTATGGCCGTACCTTGCCAAAGCACGCCCGTGCCTAGCGAGGCACGCCCGGACTTGGGCAAACACGCCTCGTACCTGATACTCAGGTACGCCCCGTGGCTAGAAACACTCCCCCGGACCTTCTAGGGTTAGGCACACCCGTACCTTTTGGAGGTACGCCCGTGCCTCCCCGGGTACGCCCTATGTCACGCTCTGTTCTTGAGAGGCACGCCTGTGCTTTTCCATTTGCAACAGCAGGTTCGACCAGAACCTAACCTGCTGTTTCCCAGCCAAAACATCACCAAAATTTACCAATTCGATTTTCAGTCAAAAGCTATGGTTCACATATGAACTAACACATAAAATACAGCCTAAAGGTACCATTTTTACATCATATAACAATAAATTCAGACTTTAAAGCCAATATTCTACTTTTGACCCATTTGGACTTTAATCTTCAAAATCAATCAAAAACAAGTCTTTAATTAACAAAACTAACTTCTGTGATCCTAATATCAATATAGAAATCAATTGGTAGCAACAATTTCATCTATTGGCTTCAATTTGGTGATTTTCACCCAAAACCCAAAAACATAAAAACTTCAAGAACTTGCTAGATGATTAGGAACTTACAAGAATCAAATGAGCAGATGATTAGGAGCAGATTGCAGATTGAATTATCCCTTGAATCACAGCAGATTACTTGAGCTTGATTGATTAATCTTTCGCTTGTTCTCTTCTTCAAAATAACAAGAACACACACACATACACAAATGAGTTTTGTCTGTGAAAGAAACGTGAGTAAGGGGGCTGCCTACTTGTGGATCAATATTATCCACAAGTGGGTATTTTGTTCCCCTTTCCAACCTACAACTTAATGCACGAATACCCTTTTAACTAACGGGGATATTTTTGGAAACCTCGTTCTAAACCATTTAATATTCTTTCATTCTTTTATATTTTTGCTAATATTTTATCTTTACTCATTTAATAACTAATTTACTTATTTTCTTTTAATATCTTTATATATATATATATTATTCAACTTATCTATTTTAATATACATACCACGTCAGCATGCGTTTAGGCCCTTTCTAAGGATGTTACAGGTCACGTCCAAAGTCACTAGTTCAACTTCTTTTGATTTTTTAAACAACACTCGTAACATGGCATACCGTTGGACACGTTCATTAACATCATGACTTTTTCCGGATCCACAACCGCTTCCCGACCACATCCAAAGCCACCCGATTTAAACAGCCACCCCATAACGTACACACCGTGTTGTTTCTCCATTCTTTCTTGTTTTGACAGCCATACCTTTTCCGATCAACGCTATTCCGTTGGATTCTTCCACCGATCAAGAAAACAAGGTGACCACCACCTTTACCGTCTTCTATTACCCGCAACACGAACCGAACTCAAAGCCACCTGATTTGATTTCCTTCGGTGCCTTTGGTTAATCACACAAACAAGCCGATCAAGGATGGAACCTGCTATCAAGACTTCAACTTGTGAATATAACATCATAGTCACTTCAAAAACGAAGACCCGTACCCGTTTCCCTACAGCATCTGCCTTGCAACAAAGGGCAACACCCTTTCTTGAAACTGACTCTCATACCGGCCTTCAATACTTTCACGAGCCCTAGGCTCTGATACGAAATGTTGGCAATCTAATTGCAAAAGATCACCCTTTACATGCAAACAACGAACAAATCATACAAGGAAATTTTGAAAGCTGTGAAAAACGTAAATTGCATTAATTGGGAGCAAAAAAATTACAACTCTACTCTTGCTTAAATAAAGCAAAAAAACAACAACCCACTAACTAAAAAAAAGGAAAGACTAATGGAACGTGGCTCTCATGAGACCCCTATTCTTTGTGAGACTTTCTTGACCAAGCAACACAAAAATACTATATGCAAAACACATGCTAATTAATTGACAAATCCTCAACTAATTTACTCAATCGGACATTTCATTCAAATAACCCATCAAGATTAAAAACCCAACATCCGCTAATTAGAAGCCCCTATAAATCATCAGGTTCCATCCCTAATTCGATCACTTCACTGAACATCGCCGATTGAGAGCGTAGAGATAAAACCAGGTAATTCTTAATCCCATCGATCTTAATCTTGTAAAAATTTTGCGATTGAGATTTGGATCCCTTTAATTTCATAACCGTATCTAAATTTCATGGATCTGTTAACTCTTATTCCCGTTTTATATCAAATGCGTTGCTCTGTATGTTTGACCGATGCCATGTGTGTGTGTTTATATAATATAATCATGGATGCTGCTATATAACTTCTGAATCATTTCAAACATAGTCTGTGTGCTGATTTGTTTATACGTTTAGTGATGGTGCAATGTATAGACACTGACCTAACTGGGTATTGATAGTGAGGTAGGCCTGTTTCAAATTGACATTTTTTACCTTTGGGTATGCATATGCGATGGTGCTTGATGCTCGATATGAGTTGGATTGGAACAATTAGAGTCTAGGGGAAAGTAATCAAAACAAAAGTGATACAAAGTATCAAGTAAGTGATGCAAAAGCTTTCACTTTGCTGTTGGTGTCACCACAGAATGTGATAATTCTTACTAACTATTTGAATTTATCCCAAATCGTTGCTTGCATAAATGACTAATACTTGAATATGTGAATTTGCTCACAATATTAAAGTTGTAATGGAATCTGTATAGTGTAAACTGGAAAAGGAATATAGTGATCAACTTGGTGCATTTTAGTTCTATGTTTTGCACGTAAGACTGGAGTTCTAGCAGTTATGGTAATAATATACATGCACAAATTAAACATAATGTTAGTATTGAGGTCTCATATTTATTTTGTATATTCAAACCTGAGTTTATTAGGCTTCCTAAGCTTGAACAATGTTTGAATATTTCAAAGTAGTGCTTTTCACATCAGAATAACATTGATGGAGTTGATGTCTTTAATATTCAAACATCTTTAATAAATAATATTGACGGGAACACATCCAATACATGCTATCAGAACATAATGATACTTTTCATTTGAAAAATCAGCCAAATTTTTAACAAATTTGCAAAGCCAACCTCGTCTTTTTTAATTTCTCTTTACTTGACAAAATCGGAGATAAAATCTTTCATGATTCTTTCCTAAACTTTTTTCATAGCATCATTAATGCTTGTCTCCTTGTTATCGGGATGATTACTATTCCTAATTGATGTGGTTAGTTTTTATTTTCCGTACATGGTTCATAGGGCCGCATTCGCCATAACATTAATGGGTAGCGCTCCTTCGCCAATGCAAGAAGAAGATAGGCATCCAAATTATTTTGTGTAAGCATTCTTCACTTCTAGTTCATCTCGTCAATTTTACTTTATATTATTACGAGTTAGATCAGTGAAGAGAATGATGAAAAACAGAATTGAAAAGGAATTGATGGGAAACTATTTTTTGTATTCAATCGGATTGATTTACAAGGAGAGAACCCCACTATTTATACACATTTACATTGAACTTAAATATGGAAAAGAGTCTATTGTTGGCTGTCAGTTTTGAATAATAGAAAGGGAATATATGATTCCCTAGTTACAAGGAAAATGATGTGATTGACAATCAATCTTGCTGATCCTATTGACCCTTTCTTTTAACACTCCCTCGCAAGAATAATGGGATTTTCAAATTTCAACTTGCTCAGGCATTCGTGCAGATTTTTCTCATTAACGGCTTTTGTCAAGATATCTGCAATTTGATCTTCTCATCGAACAAATGGGAGTGTAATGATCTTTGCTTCCAATTTCTCTTTAATGAAGTGTCGATCTACTTCTATATGCTTAGTTCGATCATGTTGAACTGGGTTCTCCGAAATTTGAATGGCTACCTTGTTGTCACTTAGAATCTTGCTAGGTTCTAGTGGTGGGTGATGTGCGTAAATCAGATCATGTTTTATATTTAAAAATTAGAATCATCAAAATACCGATTACAACACAAATTGGCAAGTGTACCTAATCGCATTGTAGTATAGTTCAAGACCGAGTGTGGAACACTTGGGGAACGAGTATGATTCTAGATTTAAAAAGATTTAATTATTAATTAGTCTAAAGAAAACAATTAAATGGGGGAATATGAGAATAAATCAAAGAATTCGATAAAATATTAGTTAGACAAAGGAGAAAACAATCCAAAAGTAAGATAAAGGTGAGAGTTTGGAATGTGAATGATCAAGAAAAGAAGTGTTCTTCCTTAGATTCGATAATCCCTTATTTATGGTTGATTTCAAGATAGTGCAGTGGATATTATTCATCATATACTGATTCCTAGATTGGTTAGATATCTTGGTCAGAAACTCTAACCTTATAATCATGGAAAATACTAATCCTATGGTCATGAGATCAAGTATTATCACAATTAGTCAATTAATTTCGAATCATGCAAGACTTAATCAATATTGAATGTTATTATTCATTTAATCAATCAATCACATATAAAGATCATCACATGCAATTGTTCACACATATTAAAGTTAACTACTTTATCACTTAACCCTAGTCAATTACTAGTCATAATCGCCTAATGGTCTTAGATAATTATGATAAAAGAATACATAGATAGATTGGTCCTCAAACCCGTGTAAACTCGGTCAATATATAACAAAGTTTAAAACTTTAACACATATGAGTCTTAGATCAAGCAAGACATGACAAATATATAACTACTAAATCATCCAATTCATTAAAATCAAACCATAAAACAAAGGTAATCTCGTTTAAGTAAAACGATAGTATTTAAGCCATAATCAGAAGAAAAGAAGATCTTGAAATCATATATGAATGCTAAACATAGACAATAAAGTAAACTGAAGGAAAGTCGATGATTCGTTAATTCTGATTCTTCATTCGTGAGCTCCAAATCCGCTCCTAGGCTTCGAAAATCACTTCTAGATGCCCTCTACGTCATATTGAAGCCCTAGAACCGCATATATGTTTCCTAGGACGAAAATAGGGCTGAATTATAGATTTCACATTTTTGGCGCTTCGCGTCGCGACCGGTAGATAAGTCACGACTTTTTTGGATCTGGAATCCCGTCGTGTCGCGACAAATGTACCGTCGCGTCGCGACCACGCATTTTCATGCATTGCCCATAAAAATGGTTTTGTATGAGTGGGATATGATCAAAATAGTCGAGGTGTGCAGAGCTGACAACTTTTCCTGTTTCTTCATTTTTCTTCTGTTTTTGCTCAAAACTTTTCATCATCAACCCTTTTAACCTAAAAACCAATAATTTAACATATTAAGTATCTTTTGACTCATTTACCAACAATATTTTAAAAATAAATACGATATCGCATAAAATATATCTAAATACGGCAATATCAGTGGGTATCCTATTTTAGTTAGGAGTCTCGTACCCATACAACTTTTGTTATTCCTCTTGCGATTCCTCGGAATTCTGCTTCAGCACTCGAAAGAGCTACCACCTTTTGTTTTTCGCTTCTCCATGTAACAAAAAAAACCCCTCCAACCAATGTAAAATACCCTACGGTTGATCTTCGGTTACTTTTATCTCCTACCCAATCTGTATCGGTATACAACTGTGTTTCAAGGTGCCCATTTAGTTGATATAAGACTCCGTGTCCAGCTGTTCCCTTAGGATATCGTATAATTCTTAAGACTGCTTCCATGTGGGCCTTTTGAGGTTGATGCATAAACTGACTTACCACTCCCACAGCATACGCTATGTCGGGTCGGGTGTGTGAGAGGTATATCAGTTTTCCTACCATTCGTTGGTACCTTTCTTTTTCACGCTTTTTCCTCCCTATAAAGCTTCTGATTCATAATCATTAGAGTGTCGGCTAGTTTACAATCAACCATACCAGTTTCTGCAAGTAAATCTAGAACATATTTCTTTTGACACATGAAAATCCCCTACAGTATGTAGATCCTTCCATTGACTAGTATAAATAGGTGTACTCACCTCTCATTGTAGTTAAGCAAAATCAATCAAGCAAAGCTTAAGCAATACACTTCCTTTCTAAACATTCAATTCTTCCCCTGTTCAAAATTCCCTTTAAACCTCTCCATCACAAAAAAGCCTAAAAGGCACCTTCCTAATTTCCAACAAAGTGGTATTAGAGCTAGAAGACCAATATGGCGAATTCGATGAATTCATTCCAATTTCCTCGTCTTACGAAAGATAATTATGGGAGTTAGTGCATCCAAATGAATGCATTGCTTAGCTCACATGATGCATGGGAGATAGTTGAGAAAGGCTATGAAGAAGTTGAAGATGAAAGTTCGTTGAGTACCACCTAAAGGGTGAAATTGTATAAAGAAAGAAGGATCAAAGTACTCTTAAACTCATTTATCAATGCCTTGGCGATGCTATGTTTGAGACACTTGCAAATGCAACCACATCCAAAGAAGCAAGGAATATTCTACTAAATACATTCAAAGGCATTAATAAGGTGAAAAATGTACGCCTTCAAACTCTTAGAGGAGACTTTGAAAAGTTACAAATGGAAGAGATTGAAATGATCTCTGATTATTTCACTCATGTGTTGACTATCTCAAATGAGATGAAAAGAAATGGTGAAAGTTGGAGTGACACACGGGTGATAGAAAAAATTCTTCATGCACAACACCAAACTTTAATTATATCGTTGTGGCCGTAGAGGATTCAAAAGACATCGACTCTATGTCCATTGATCAACTTATGGGATCTTTACAAGCCGATGAAGAGAAAATAAAAAACATAAGGGAGAAAGAGCTCTTGGAATAGGCCTTATACTCAAAAACTCTCTTTCAAAGAAAGAGAAAGGAACTTTAAGCATGGAACGGAGCAAGGACGAGGATGTGGAGCTTTCCGAGGTCATGTTGCTTTCCATGGTCGAGGACGAGCAAAAGGAAAGGAAGGTTATGTGCAAGTCAACAAAGAAGACGTGAACCAAAATTCTTCTTCTAGAAAGGGTCGCGGGAGAGGTACGCAATCTCAAAGAGGAGGTAAGTCCCACATACAATGCTATAATTGTCAATACTAAAGACACTATGCCTCAGACTATAGAAGCTCAAGATGAGTAGGGCTAATCTTATGAAGCTGGAAGATGAAGTCAACCTTACCTTGCTAGTGGCAAAACATTATGAACATGAAGATAAACAAAGCACATGGTACCTAGATTCCGTTGCAAGTAATCACATGACATGGAAGAAAACATGTTCATGGAGATGGAGAAAATTAAAGGTAATGTGACATTTGTAGACAACTCAAAAGCAACCGTGAAAGGGAAAGGTAAAATATTAATCCTTGCTAAGAAGGATGGAAGTCACCAATTTATCTCTGATGGTTATTATGTGCCTAACCTTAAAAATAATATTTTGAGTTTGGGACATCTCTTCGAGAAAAATTAGATATTAATTTCAAAAGATCGTAGTGCTATGTTAGGAAACCATGAAGGAAGGCTTATTGCCAAAGTGCCAATGACTAAAACCCGAATGTTCCTTTTAAATGGTCAACATGACAACGTCAAATGCCTAAAGGCTTGCTTGAAGGATCTTTCGTGGCTATGGCACATGAGGTATGGGCACTTAAACTTTGGTGCCTTAAAGTTGCTATCTACCAAAAACATGGTGAAAGGTTTGTCTCCTATTGATCATCCTAATCAAGTATGTGAAGGATGTCTTCTTGTGAAACATATAAGAAATGCATTCCCAAAAGAAGCAACGTCAAGAGCTAAATTACTCCACCCTCTCATGGTAAAAATAAATATTTCATGCTCTTTATTGATGATTTTTCTCTAAAAACTTGGGTGTATTTTCTAAAAGAAAAATCTCAAGCTTTTGATGTTTTTAAAATATTTAAAGCCATGGTTGAAAAGGAGAAAGACTTAAAAATTAAAGCCATGAGATCTAACAGTGGTGTAGAATTCTTATCAAAAGAATTTAACAAATTTTGTGAAAAAAATGGGATCCGAAGATTTTTAACAGCTCCTTACTCTCCTCAATAAAACGGAGTCGTTGAGAGGAAGAATAGAATCATTCTCAATATGGTTCATAGCATGTTAAAAAGTAAGAATATGCCAAAGGATTTTTGGGCAGAAGTTGTTGAATGTGCGGTCTATCTCTCTAATCGGTGTCCATCCAAGAGGTTAGATAACAAGACTCCACAAGAAGCGTGAAATTGGATAAAGCCTACAGTATCCCATCTATGGGTATTTGGGAGCTTAGCCTATGTTTAAGTACCAAGCCAAAGGTGTCGAAAGCTTGATGATAGGAGTGAGAAGAATGTGCTTGTTGGCTATGACAAGCAATGAACGGGTTACAGGCTTTACAATCCAAACACGGGAAAGGTGATTGTGAGTAGAGATGTGGAATTATATGAAGAAGGAACTTGGGATTGGAACACAAACAATAAGAAAAGATATGAGTTTCTTCCCATTATCGAGAAGAGGCCTGTGAAATTGCTAAAGATGTTCAACCACCTACAAGTCCAACTCTAACATAAGTTTCACCTTCAAGTTCAACCTAAACATCTCCAAGAATGAGAAGCCTGCAGGAACTCTATTAGGTAACAGATGAGCTAACACTCTTCTGTTTATATGTTGATTATGAACCTTTAGGCTTCGAGGAGGCCATGCAAAGCAGGAAGTGGAGACAAGCAATTGATGAGGAGATTAAGTCAATAGAGAAGAATGACACTTGGGAGTTGACATCTCTTCCACAAGGCCAAAAGGCTATCGGAGACAAGCAAGGTAAGACTCATGGCAAAAGGTTAAAAGCATAAACATGGTGTCAATTATGAAGAGGTATTTGCTCCTGTCGCTCGCCTTGAAATAATAAGAATGATAATTGCTATTGCTGCCCAATATAAATGGAAAATTCACCAAATGGATGTGAAGTCCGCTTGCCTAAATGGATATCTCGAAGAAGAAGTTTATGTTGAACAACCTGAAGCGTACGTTGTCAATGGACAAGATAGGTATGGTGCTATGGTTGAAAAAGGACTTATATGGCCTAAATCAAGCACCGCGTTCTTGGAATACTCGAATTGATACCTAATATAATGGTTTCAAGAACTGTTTTAGCGAGAATGCACTTTATGTGAAATTTCAAATAAAGAAATATTGCTTTTTTGCTTGTACGTGGATGATCATATCATCACGTGAAATTCTCCCCACATGATGGATGAAGTCAAGAAGTCTATGGCCCAAGAGTTTGACATGACTGATATTGGGCTGATGTCTTATTATCTTGGCATCGAGGTAAAGCAAACATAAGAAGGAATCTTCATAAGCCAATAAGGATACATGAAACATATTTTAAAGAAGTATGACATGGAGAACTGCCGAGCAAAGCTCGCGAAGCATGACAAAGGAAAGGCGGTTAATGGAACTTTATTCAAGAGTCTTGTTGGAAGTTTGCGCTATTTAACATGTACAAGACCTCACATTTTCTTTGTTGCGGGATTAATTAGTCACTTTATGGGAGCACCAACTGCATCCAAGTTGAAGGCTACCAAGAGGATCCTTCGTTATATCAAAGGTACCATTGACTATGGTATTTTCTATTTATCATCTAACGATTTCAAACTTGTTGGCTACAACGACAGTGGCTGGAGATTATGATGATAATAAGAGCACAACAGGATTTCTATTCTTCCTTGGTGACACTACCTTTACGTGGTCATCAAAGAAGCAACCTATTGTTACAATGTCCACTTGTGAAGCAGAGTACGTAGCTGCAACTTCATGTGTATGTCATGCGCTTTGGCTCAAGAAGATTTTGAAGGAGTTACAATTGCCACAAGAAGCTACAACTGAAATCTATGTGGAGAACAAATCAACGGTTGATCTAGCTAAAAATTCAGTCTATCATGACCGAAGTAAGCATATTAACACTCGATGTCACTTCATTCGAGAGTGCATCACAAGGAATGATGTTCGAGTAATACATACAAGATCAGAAATCAAGTCGCACACATTTTCACCAAGCCACTCAAAGAGAAAGAGTTTTCAAGAGTCAGAATGATGCTTGGAGTCAACAAATCAAGTTTAAGGGGGGATGTTGGATATTTGATCCAATTAATATTGGACTACCAAAGCCCAAATCCATAATCTAAGTTTTAGAAATATCTTACAAAGAATTATGTAGAAGAGATTTAAAATATCCATATTAGAAATATCTAGATATGTATAAGTAAAACATATAGAAATATCCAGATATATATATATATATATATATGAAGAAATATCTAGACACTAAATTAAATATTATTTTCTTCTTAATTTCTTATATTAATATAATTTTATTCAGGAGAATGCTAACTACAGTTTTTAAGGTTGTGGATAATATATAATAGAAAAGGTAATTTTAATTTTTAAAAATGACAATCACAACTTTAAAAACTAAAAAAAAAAACATTTTGTTATATTCTTATTCACCACCCTTAGCTTTTTCCTTTTATTTATATGTGAGATGCAACATCGCAAAATCATCGGTGCTTCCAACAAAATACCAACAGTGAACTTAATTATTTTCTTTTTAATTTCTTATATTAATATAAATTTTAGTAATACTTAACATATTTTTTAAATTTTCAATAGCAATATAAGTTTATGTCATTTTAAAATAAATCTTCAAGTTGATGTATTATTTAAGAAAATATTAACTGTTTTATATATTAAGCATAATTTTTGAGAAAAAAATATACATAGGGGTCGTTTGTTTGAAAGAAAAATAATATGAATGAAAAAGGCTAAGAAAATACAAAGAAATGCAATAGTTTATTTCTTAGTATTATCATTACCATTAATATTTTTTAATTAATAGTGGTAATCATTATGTATATATGGTGTGAGGGTATGTGGGTAGGTGGTGGCAATGGCAAT
Source organism: Dittrichia graveolens (assembly GCA_038502395.1). NCBI lineage: Eukaryota > Viridiplantae > Streptophyta > Magnoliopsida > Asterales > Asteraceae > Dittrichia > Dittrichia graveolens. Next base: position 7,036,890 of record JARJIL010000008.1, on the reverse strand, counting down.
GGTGGTGATGATGGTGGTAGTAGGTTGTGTTGGTAGTTGGTGATGGTGGAAGTAACCTTTAGGGTGATGGTCGGTTGCGATGACGACGAAATTGGTGAAGGCAACAATTAATAGCATTGGTGGCATTGAATGGTGGTCGACGGTGGTGATTATTGCAATAGATGGTCATGATGGCAACTAAGGTGGAAATGGTGGTAGTAGCGATGGGTGGTGGTAGTAGTATGGTGGTTGTTTCTGGTGGTGGCAACCGCAGCGGTCTGCGATGTTGGTAGAGGGTGGTAATTACAATAGTATTGGAGGTGGTGGTGGACAACGGTTTAATCCATGACGATGTTGATGGCTATAACAATGTTTAAGTGTGTGAGTGGAAGATGGGATAGAAGTTGGTGAAAATGGTGATGTTAGTGGTAGCACGTGGTGGAAGTGGTGTTGGTTTGTGGTTGGTGGTGGTGGTGGCAGCTATGGTCAATGGTAGTGACGGTGGTGGTGAAGAAGACGGTGTTGGTGGAGGCATAGGTAAATAGCAATTAATAGTGGCAAGCAATGGAAGATCATAGGTGATGGGATTGTCCTTGGTCTTGGAGTCGGAGCTGGCTGTAGGGGTTACGATTGTACAAAGAGATGTGGTTGACTTAAACAATTGTCATCGCTATACTAGATATGCTTCCTCTTGTTCTAGATCCATGAAATAATAATCCAATTATATTTTTCTTTGACCAACCTCTTTTTTTGCGATCTACGCTTGGAAACGATCATGTGTAAAATCGGTTAGACCATGTACATCCATGAAAATACAATTAACTTTGTCTTAATTGTCATTGTATACAACTAACTTTAAATTCTTAAACATAATACATCTAACTTTCAAAAAAAAATTCATTGTATACAAACAACTTTTTTCTGTGTCTGGTCTTTAGCTACCATTGTATACGATAAACTTTTTCATAATTTTCATTGTATACAACAACTTGCATACAATAGGAGGATTATAAAAGTTAATTGTATTGTTTTTAAAAAAATAAAGTTGATTGTATATAATATTGATAATTAAGACAAAGTTTATTGTCTTTTAATTGAGATATATGCATTTAACTGAAATTGATGTAATTGTCTTCTAATTTAGTTCTTACAAACCGTTACAATATTGTCCGGAATTTCTACGATTTTCAAATGAATATCTAAATACACCGTAAAAACATCAAGTATTAGAATTAATTAATTGTATCTGAATTGTTTTTTATAAATCGTCGCTAGATCGTAGAAAATTCCGACACTTTTCCCACGAAAATATAAATAGATTATAATATATTAAGTGTTAAATTGATTTTAATCAATTTTTAGATTATTTTTTACAAGGGTAAATTACGCGAAAATATAATAAACTATGTTAATATTGCTATTGTATGCAACCAACTTTATTTTGTAACAAAAAATACAAACAACTTACAGATTTGATTCAATGTATGGTTTCTCCCTTATTTTTACTTTTTAAATTAATGTAATTAAAAAAATAATTATTATTCTTCGATTTGTGGAAGAAAATACGAATATAGCAGATGAATGGTTCTTTCAAATTCAAACAAAAAACCCAAATAACAAGCTACAATACATATCAACTCCAAGATGAACTCCAGATCTAAAAGGGGCGGCGGTGGTTGTTTGAAGACAACACAAAAAACCCTAATCACAAGGCGACGGCGGCGGTTGTCATGGTTTAAAGCGGCAGTAGCGGTAATCTGGAAGGTGGTGGTGGTTGTTTGAAGCGGCAGCGATGGTTTAAACACGAACCCAAGATCCGAACTCGTCGGTACTGGATTTTGAAGGCGATGACTCTAGGGATTGTTCGAAGGCGACGACTTTGGTGGTGGTTTGAAGGCGACGATTGTGGTGGTAATTTTGAAGGCGAAAGGAGAAATCAGTGGAGGTGGTTCAAAGGCGACGATTGTGGTCATGATTTTGAAGGTGAAGGAGACAAAGTGGTGGTGGGTTGAAGGTGACGAAGGTGGTGGCGTTTGAAGGCTTGAGACGGCGGTGGTGGCATTTGAAGGCTTGAGACGGCAGTGGTGGTTTTATGTGGCTTTTTAGGGTTTGAATTTAATTCATCTTCTCCTTAAATTTAATTAGGGTTTGAATCTAATTTCATCCCCAATCCACCGAAGGTTTTGATTTTGGTTCGTATTGTGTTTGATTTCATATGGTTTTATATGCTTATCTTCATCTAGTTCATATTCATCTTCATGTGTTCCAGATTTGATAATGGTTCATATTCATTTAATTTCATCCGAAATCAACTTTATGCTTTATGATTTTAATATATTTTTTATGTTTTTGCTTTAAAAATAAAGAACACGAGGATGAACCTTGAAGAACACCAAGAAGATATGAATTTGCTAATTAAAAAAAATCAAAATTCGTGTAAAAATCCGGTAACCTGATAATCATGACACCCATTGCATACAATGAATCAAAATTGTAAGTTGTTTGTATTTTTAGGTATAAAATAAAGTTGGTTACATACAATCACAAAATTGACATAGTTTATTGTATTTTTGCGCAATTTGCCCTTTTACAAACCGTTACCATATCGTTAAAATCTTACAATTATTCAACTAAAATATTAATAAATTATAAAATATTAAGTATTAATTTATTTAATAGTTTTCAAATTATTTTTTCAAATCGTCTCTATATTGTCAGAAGTTCCGACGATTTTTCGATGAAAATTATTAAGAAAATTAGAAAATATTAAGTTGTAAGTTTATTTAATTCTTTTCTAAATTACTTTATACAAAAAATGAAAATTATAAATATTAATTAATTTATCAATTTTAATGTTTCAGTCTATTTTTCATTGGTAAATTGTCGTGAAATAACAACGATTTTTCAACAAATCTAATATTGTTTTCAAATTGGTTGAGAAAGTGATTGTGAATCGTCGCTAGTGGTATTGTGGTTTTTTTGGTTATTTAAGTTGCATTTGCGTTGCAAATGCATCGATAATTAGCAACGAATATTGTGTCCTCGGAAAAAATGGTCAGAAATAAGCAACTTTCTATCGAACCATGCCCCTACTTTACCTCTCTCTTGCCATATCATTTTTTCCTCCGCTTTTTCTCTCTTACCCCAAAAGCCAAGTATAGCCTAACCCAACTAACCCAATCTTTCCCCCACCTTTTTTAATTTATTTTATTATACATTAAGTATTAAACAAAATAAAATATTATAAATTGTACAAAAATAAAAATAAAACTTTCATTAATAATAAAACATTTCATTCTTCCCATCCATATAATTTTCTAATTTTTTTAAGCCCAAGTTGTCTTTAAAACAACACCCGTAGGTCATGCGAGCTAATGTAAAACTCCATGTCTTTGTCCAATTGCGTTGCTTCTTGTAGTTTTATTTCATTTGCTTTGAGTGTCAACGCTTTTTCCTTGACTTTAAGTTTTTTCATTCTATATGTTATATTATTTTCAGCCCGCTTGTTGAACGTTTTTATTTGACCCAATAAATTATTGACATTTTCTTGCTGGTTTATCCTCGTATTGGGCGTACTCCTCTATGGCTCTTTCCCTTGTTCCTCCCGACGGTCTGTTCTAACATCCGAGTATTGAGCGTACTCGTCGTCTTCGTCATGAGGGGGGTTTCTAATTGAGTGTCCCAAGACGGGGGGTGGAAGTTGGAATGCCACCGGACAAAACCCGACTGTAACATCCCATGGTACGTTAATTGTTGATGGATGTAACCATGTTGGGCAAATTAGTGGAAGTCAGGTTAAAATGCGGGGGGCCGTGTCTTGTTGCGGGATATACGCTTGTTGTGTAAATCATTCGAACCTGGGTTAAGAACCGGTGGAGGTGTCTTGTTGCGGGGTATCCCAAATTTCTCCTTAGGTTGTGACGGATTGTAGGTGTGTTGAAATTTGAATTCATGATGGAAGAGAATAGATACAGTTTTGAATTGTTGGGGTAAAATTTTTTCAAGTGTGTTGATGAAATAGAGTAGATAAAATTTTGAAGTGTTGGAGTGAAAGTTTTGAAAGTGTTTGAATGATGTATTTATAAGGGAGAAGGGAATATATATATATATATATATATATATATATATATATATATATATATATATACAAACCAACTGTCACTTTTTATTTTAAACTTTTATTTTTCTTAAAGTTAGCGTTAACTGATTTAAAAAGGTAAATTGAACGGGTATTGTAGGGTTAGGAAATCGAGGTGCACCCGGCCACCTTTAGGTTGTGCCATACGCGGTGACCTTAGTGTATTGGATTCCATTTGCTAGAGAGAGAAGTGGGCCAACAGATGGTTAGTAACACATGCATCTAAATTGTATGGTTTTAGTGAAAAGCTTTTAGTAATATGATTTAAAAAAATGGATTTAGTTCATAAATATGTATCTAACTTTATACGTTTTGCTATTGTATGTATCAAATTTTTAAACTTACCATTTAATGTATTGAACCTACCAAACTTACCATTTTATATATCTAACCCGGTATAGTAGGTAAGATGATGACTTGGCACCGGTTTAACTGACGTGACAGTGACATGGCAATGAGTTGGCAGCTGATGTGTTTTTTCATCCTTAATAATAATAATAATAATAATAATAATATAAAACAAGATATGCAAAATCACTTTCATCATGACTAATTCTAGTATTCTCGTAATTTGCTTGGGTTGCCATTTACAAATTCATCATCTCCTAAATCAAAGTGGTTGCCATCTTCAAGTTCAACATCACCAAATTTGCTTGGGTTCTTGAAGGGCTTCATCTTCTTCATCTTGGGGTCCGATTTTTTGTTTTTTGAGGGTTGCAATTTACTAAACCCGTCTCAGATTCTTGAGAGTTCTGATTTCCAGATCTACAATTTAGTGTTTTCAAACGACGATTACGGTTGATCATGAGCGATCTTGATTTTTAGATTGCTAAGGTATGTTTCGATTTAGATTCATCTATTTCATATGCGTTTCATCGGTTTAAGTTTTGATTCAGATCTGGGTTTCATCGAGTTCATCCCACCAGATCTGTGAGTCGAGTTCATCCCACCATGTTCTGATTCAAGTTCATCTTACGATTTAGGGTTTGTTGATTTGGTAGGTGTATCGAGTTAGGGTTTGTCGATTTGGTGGGATTTCAAAATCTGGGTTTTTTTAGGGGTATATGACCCAAATTAGTTTGAATCTTTGTTCTTGTTCTTATCCATGGTTCAGATCTATATTTGTTTCCATCTCCATCGATGGTTGTAAGTTTTAATTTCACCTTCACCTTTTTTCGATTTAGGGTTCATGTTGTTGATTGAATGTTCTTGCTTTTTTCAGATTTCACTTTATCGATTGAAATCTTTAGTTTTCATTCTATTGTTGATTAAATGTTCTTGCTTTTTCCAGATTTCAAGTTCATCATAGACAAAAATAATTATCTTTAAAATTTTTAAATATAATTTGGTATTATCTTTAAAATTTTTAAATATAATTTGGTATTATCTTTAAAATTTTTAAATATATGGCAGCATATGTGGAATTAAATGGTATAAAAAATAAAACAAAAATGTTAAAATGACTGGTAACCTGATTCAAAGGTAAAAGGATACACTAATTGGTAATTTTTGAGAGTTGGATATATTAAATGGTAAGTTTGAAAGTTCAGTACATACAATAGCAAAATGTAACAAGTTGGATACATTTTCAGTAACTAAACCCTAAAAAAATCATTAAGTTTAAAACTTTTTTTTATTAAAAAGCCATTACGTTTAAAACTTGGTCGTAAAATGATGACAGCGAGTATTTAATAGCCCGTGCGTTGCACCGGGGTAAAAACATTTTAATATATTAATTCCTTATTTGTATGTTTATGATAAAAATTATGCTTTAACCGTAACCAATTGTAATATCGATTCTTCTTGTTCTCTTTCATTACTTAATTAAACTAATTTTTAAAAACTGCTTTGCTATTTCACTCTTGATCTAGTAACTGTGTTTTTAGTTATGAAGTTTTAAATAGTAATAAATTGATTTAGTTACGAAGCTTAGCAAATGCGTATTGATTTTTTAGTTTTTATTGATCAAATAAATAATATAACTAAAAAAGATAAGAAATTCTTAAAAAAATAATCCGTTCCCAAAAAAAGAAGAAATTCTTAATGCCAAAATGAGAAAAAAAACCATCCACTTACCCTCTTAAGTCTTAACCTCTTAAGTCTATACTTTAAATTATCATGAGAATTGAAGTTCTCATGTTTTTATGGAAAATTAACAAAGCATCCTTCAATTTCTCATGAGAAAATGGCATTTAGCTTTGCCTATTGATAGATATAAGAATACATCTAAATTGTATGGTTTTAGAGAAAAGTTTTTAGTAGTTTGGTGGTTTATGCATATATATGTGTTGGGAAGATAATCATTTCAACATAATAATCATATCTATTTATTGAAATAAATATGATTTGATGATAACAAAACCAGAATTTCACTAAGACTAAGAATTACAACTTAACATGTGTTATGATTTTGACTTGTAATTTACTAAGTATAAAAGTAATAACTGAGATAAGCTAAGTACCGAGTGGATCAACTAAAGCCCTTTGTCTGTGATCAGCCGAAAAAACGACCAAGTAGAAGACCATCATCTCATACTAACTTTGCTTATCAACAGAGTGAACAAGACTATGGAACAAAACTATTAGCTGAGTGCCTCAAATTAAGGGTAAATTGCATGAAAATACAATAAACTTTATCTTAATTATCATTGTATACAATCAACTTTATTTTTTTAAAAATAATACAATCAACTTTTTATAATCCTCCCATTGTATGCAAGTTGTTGTATACAATGGAAATTATAGAAAAGTTTATTGTATATAATGGTAGCTAAATGCTAGACACAGAAAAAAGTTGTTTGCATATAATGAGTGAATTATGAAAGTTGGTTGTATTATTTTTAAGAATTTAAAGTTGATTGTATACAATGACAATTAAGACAAAGTTAATTGTATTTTAATGCATTTTGCCCTCAAATTAACAACAAAGTATATCTTTCATCCTTAGTTCTATTTAATAAGCTCATAACTCAAAATGTTCGGTTGAACAATTTGAGCTGATCATATAGGTTGATAAGTTTCTACCTTAGGTTGAGCACAGTTTGAGTAATGCCTTCATCTACTGAGCATCAAACACTTGGCCTAAGAATTCATTTTTGTGATCCTAGTACATCTATGATCGTTAGCCGAGTCTCAATTTCGACTTGTATTGTTTGTCAGTTTACTCTAATTCTTATGTAAAAGTATTTAAGTCAAAAGGCTGAACATGTGTTGTTCATTATTGCCTTAGATCTTCTAATTGTAAAAGTTAAAGCACTTTTTGTTGTGTGAAGTGCGAAGTGGGATAAAAATGATAGAACTTTAAGCTATGAAAAAGGTTAAAGTTATCTTCAAAAGAAGATCTTGCTAAGTACAACAACATGGCAATAACAATATGCTTAGGAAAGTCAAGAAACAAATATGACAGATCATAAAAGTACAAAGTATGAAAATGAAAGTTGTTCCTTACAAGGCAAAAATGTGTGAGAAATAATATTAAAATATTGTTAGTGAGATGTACTTTTATGTAAACTAATATTATTTTATTGGGAACTCGATTAAAATAATAATACTTTATCATCCTCTAACTTTATGATTAAAATTTTGCCTTCTCATTACCACCTTCTTCCAACACTTCATCAACCCTTGTTGCCATACTTCTCTATATATAAACATGCATTCCAACATACAAACTCGCTAATTAAACTCACTCGAAATATACTCAAAGAACAAACTCAAGCTTTTAAGCGAAGCAAGTTTCAAGAGTCACCATAGTGTAGATAATTTGTTCATGTGGTGAACCTCATAGACATTAGTTGTCTTTGAGAAGCTAGTCTATGTCTTATATAAATTTGTTGTCATCTTTTATTGTATTTGATATTTTTACTTCCATATACATGTAATTTTTGTTACATCAATAAGAATTATATTAAAAGTAATTTTGTATGCATTAAATTTACAATAGCTGAAGTTTGTATTCAACCCCTCTTCTACAAACATTTGTTGTTGCATACTCTATTTGGTACTTACAATATAAAACACAACTCAAAGATGATCATCGAAGTTGAAACTCTATTTTTGGGCAATTGTAAACAAGAATTAACATACTAGACACGTGTCACACTTCTATATTTAGGTAAAATTTAGTACTACTACTATTATTATTATGATGATTGTTATTTAAGTCTTATTTAGATTAATCTAATTTTAAATATTTTATTTTAAATATTTAGATTATTCTAATTATTTTTCCTTGTTAGATACAAATAGGAACCTAAGAGTACTACAATTTTTATAAATGTAGTTACATATTCTTGTGTAATGTTATTCTACTTAATTTTATAACCACCAAAAGAGACGTTAAAATCAAGAGATGAGATAAGAAAAGAGAATTAGTAGATTCTATATGTTAATCATGAAATAGGTAGAAGGATTCTATGCAAGAAAAGGAGAATTTTGTTTATATCGTTATAAACTTTCATAATTACATATATATCCTTGCAAAACTATATATATATATATATATATATATACGTAGCGTGAGGAGTTAGATTGGATTATAGCACTTGCTTGGACTCGGTGTACAATGTGGTAAAAATCTGCAGTTCTTTAAGTTCATTCACTATAGGTTCTCTTACTTGCTCTAGAAGGGATACTTCTGTCAGTAGAAACAAAGAATTACACTATAGCTTTAGGACCTAACCGATTCACACCAAAGGGGTTCACATGCCACATGTCCGGTAGTGCAACGATTCGCTTGTCCCTTTGTCCATAGGGACCTCGTGGCATACAACCGAAACGACTCCCGTAGACACCTTAAATGAACAACATATTACATGCTATGTTATCGGGATAAGGATTTACAGAGTCATGGCATAGTACTGAGCCGGTTTAGTTAGACATTACGAAAAATGGCTCCATTAAGACTTGGATCCCGAATGAATCCTCCGTCCAGGAGTTAGCTAGAGTGTGATGATCCAAAATTCCTTTTGGAATAGATGTTCTTTTTGCCTATAGTTAGCTAGAGTGTGATGATCCAAAATTCCTTTTGGAATAGATGTTCTTTTTGCCTATATGTTCTAATTCACTTACTACAAGAAAGACAATATATATATATATATATACACACACACAAGCAATATATTGTGCAATGCATGGGCGACCTATATTTTTTTCTTGACAACTTGTTCGTTTTTAAAACATGAGTGGTGTGTTTCTTGTTTAAGTTATAACGGGTCAGTAAAATTTTATATGGATGGTAAAATCCAACAAAAGTGTTGCAATTATAACTCTACGCAATTTTAATTATATTACCCATTTAAAAATTCAAATTTTTTTATAAATGTAGATTATATGTAATTTAAATTTAATACTTCTGGTTATACGTAGTTTTTAAGTGTTAAGTTAAAACATTTATTATATGATACAATATTTAATATGAAAGGTTTAATTATTAATTAGGACAAATTGCACGAAAATACAACAAACTATGCCAATATTGTCATTATATACAATCAACTTTATTTTGTACCTAAAAATAAACACAACTTACAAATTTGGTTCATTTTATGCAAGTTACCTATGACAATAGGTAACTAACCGGTAACATGGTCCAAAATAAAATAACTTTGATACCTAAAAAGACAAAAAACTTTCAAATTTTATTCATTATATACAATCGATAACCGGTAACCTGGTAATCAGGTTACCAATTATATACAATGAACAATATTTGTAAGTTATATATATTTTTAGGTACAAAATAAAGTTAATTGTATGCAATGACAATATTGAAAAAGTTTTTGGTATTTTCACGCATTTTGCCCTATTAATTATTTTGATTAAAAGTTAATTTTCATTGATTTGATATCTTTTAAATATTTTTTTATTTTAGAAAGTTTAGTTATTAAAATGGTATATAAGATTGTCATTAACTTCACCAAATAGTTACTTTATTTAATAGTTTCCATTTAATTTAATATTAAGGGTAAATTTGTAATTTCAAATAGCTTAAAATTAAGAGATTACAAAAGTCCTAATGTTTTATAAGATAGTATAGATATATAGGGTTAGGTTCTATATAGACTTATTTTTAAACATAGACGTTAAAAACCTCTAAGGTGCTGACATGTGGCAATGAGAGAAAAGGAAAAAATGGAAATTAAAAACAATCCAACAAACACACGCAAAGACATTAAAAAAATTCGTTTTTAGAATTTAAGCAAGAAAAATACCATTCAACTCATTTTTAAATTCTCTTTAATTTAAAACCGATCCCGACATGTTTTGGATATATTTTTTTTAAAATACAATGTCGAAAATGCAAATGGTTTTATGAAAATGCAGGTGGAAACTAGAAAAGTAACAGAGAAGTAGAAGATGTAAATTGTAACATCCCGATTTTCAGTAAAAATTTAAACTTTTCGAAATCTCAGTTTAAAACATACTTTATACATAATTGCGGAAGCATTTTAATCTTTTGTAAATATTTCAACAAAATATCAAACCTTTCAACAGTAAATAAGATCCATAAATACAATCTAAAAACTTTGGTGTTATCACAGTCAATCTCACGACCATAATCAAAGAGTAGGGAATGCAACCAATCAAAGTATGCCCAAGGCATCTACCCGCCTCACCAAGGCCACTAGACATCCTTCGGATACAAAATATTTTACACACATTGTTAGCTATAAACATAGCTAGTGAGTACAACCAAAAACATTTGACTTTTCAAAACCAAGTCATCATCTCTTTGAAAAACATGAGTTTGGCAACAAATCATACTTTAAAAGTATACATATAAGCACATAAGGATGTGGGTCTATCCATTGGGCCACAATGTATCCACGTGGTAGCTAGCCACGGTCAACACGTGCCCACATGGGGGATAACCACATCTCCCCGTCAAGGTAGGGGATGCACGAAGCAGTCCATCATACAACGGTTATTTGGAGTGCATGCCATGTTCACCAAATCCACTCGTGTTGCCACGGGTTCGGTGGCTCGTCAGCCCAGTGAACCCACATGGTCATGATGGCTACTGACATACCCCTCCACTCTCTGCACCGATCCCTCAACCACCCGTGCATCGCGGTTCCTCAATTGCCGAAGCCACATGAACTTGTACACGTCTCAATGGCTAGGAACCCTATGGTACAGAGTTCATATCACACCGTGGTCCGGACCAAATCACATACCACAAAGGGTCACATATCACATGCCATAAAGGCCAAATAGTCCAAGCATTACAGCTTATCAATAAATACATAAGTGTCACAATTCATATCACTTGAGCATAAATGCTCAACAAACAATACCACATTTGGCATCTCAATGCCTACAATACACATAAAGTGTAATCATATCTTTTACCACTCAAAACCATGTTTGTTGTTTCAAAATCAAAGTTCACTCCAACATGGAGTATCATGTTTCAAAACCATCAATTAAAACTCAACACTAACATAGACCATCTCCAAAATGGAGCAATGGTCTTACTTTGAAAACCATTTTCTTAAAACGCATCATATATCAAATTCACAATTTTCACATTCTTTAATTTCAAAAGCTTCATAAACATTTGCTAATCATATAAATCACATTATAAAATAATTCCATAATCCACATCCTTTGATTCATCAAGTTTCCTCAAACATTTGCTAATCATATAAATCACATTATAAAATAATTCCATAATCCACATCCTTTGATTCATCAAGTTTCCTCAAACATTTGCCAAACAATCAAAACACAATTATGATGACTTGTAACTTTAACAAAATTTGGGTATTCGCAGGGTGTACTCACCTGATGGTGTGATGAGGATCACAACCCCATCCAAACCAAAGCTCAAACACTTGATCAATAGCCTATGATCACGAAACACAAGGTTAACTTGCATAAGTTAACCAAAGACAAGGTTTCTTAAGAGTATAAACTCAAAACCAAGTTAAAACACTCATTTCGGGTCTAAAATCCTCCATTTATACCCTCTATAACCAATGGAAACCATCCCCAATTATATACAAGGTCAAATTGGGTCAAAACAATGATTTTGGAAGTTTCAGGGTGACTCGTGCCGCGAAGCACTAATGCTCGCGCCGTGAAAATTTCTCTAGAAAACTCATCCTTCGCAGAACAGGGGCCTCGCACCGCGAAGCCTATAGCTCGCGCCGCGAGCCCGCGTATACAGTAACCATTCTGCTGTTTTCTTGTGTTCAAACGACCAAAACCCAAAATTTTCAAAATCTAACATGATTGCAACATACCAAAGACTCAAATATACCCATAAAACACTATAACATCAACACATAACTTTAATCCATCAAAACTTGGGAAATCAAACCCTAATTCAAGGATTTTGACCCATTAGCTTACTTTAATCACATATTTCATCAATTCATCACCAAATACACTATATAAAGCTAAAATCAAGCATAAATAATAGCTAAAACTTACTTGATTATGGACCAATTTGGTCTTGCACTTTCTTGCCCAAGAACTCCAAGCTTTGGTGGTTTATTAGGTGTTAAAACACACCATTTCAACTAAAAACACCATAATATTCAAGATAACTCCTTGATTTCTACTATATGTATGAAACCCTCTCTTGCTCCTCTTTCTCTCGAGACTTCCAGCCTTCTTAGCTGTGGAATTGACTCATTTGAGTCAAATTGGGGTATTTATACCCAATTTTCCACTTTCAACCCCTCTAATTTCAAACCTACACTTTAAACCCTTATAGTTTCATCAAATGCACACATATAACCCTTACTCATAACATCTTTAATACCAATTATTTCAAGCTTTAACCAAATGTACTTTATGCATTACTATTTATACCTCGTAGCCAAATATCATTAAATGATTAAAATCACTTTCAAACAATAAATTTCTAATTTAACTATGATATACTATCAATATTTTATAATTTGCAATACACCAATTCTTTAGAACAAGGGAAGCATCTATTTAATCAACATTAGGGCCATAATAAAATTTTGGAATATTACAATTCCTCCCTCCTTAAAAAGATTCCGTCCTCGGAATCGAGCAATTCCATGAGTTTACCTTATAAACACATTTTTACTATGATCCTAAATAAGATCACATAACTTAGCTATCGGTATAACCGTTTTCTTAATCTCTTAATCTTTCTCTCTACAAGAGAAATTATTACTTTTATCTAGACTCAAGCTCTTAATCATAGATTAAGACACTTAATTACCAATATAACCCGTCCATAGAGCTTTTCTTAATTAAAACTCAAAATCAATTCCTTTAACTAGCCCTTTTGAAATAGCCTAGTATCTTACCACTAAGTGGTTCATAAATAACTCCCATTTGGACTATCAGGAATTTAACATCGCTGACCCAAGCTTTACGACATTTAAGTCATATAGTCTCATGGCTAACTATTGATCACACCAAGTAGTGATCTACCAATCACTTTTCAATTCTTAATTACCAAACTAGCTCATAAAGGTTCTTTACAGTATATCTCATTTTCCAATTATTTATTGGAATTCTAAGTCATCGAATGGGTAATAGCATTACCTTTCCATTAACCCAATAGGAAATACTCCACACATGAACATGGGTGTTCCTTATAAGCATTTCCTCCAATACTTGAAATACGCTACACATTTATCCATAAAGAATATCATAATTCCATACTTTGCCACAATCATAATCATACAAATCTAGCTCACATAATTAGGAAAGTGAGCTTACAAATATCACTAGAATGAAATCAGTCTTTCTTCAATTGGTCAATAAAGACCCAAATCATATAATTTCCTCTCAAGGTTCTTAACCACCTTGACAGATAACCAAAAGTATATAAACTATCTTCTATTTCAGAAATTTCTACTGGTAAATAGTTTCCAATTACCCATGGCACTTCACATATCTTAGGTGTTCAAAACATCATACCTCAATTCCATGTCTGTACTTGCCACTAACCATCAATAACTAATGCACGAGTTCGAATCTCTAGACAATACTAATACAATACCAAAGGAGGGTTCATCAGAACCGGTATACATTAAACACGAATAACTTATAATTCATTACAAACTTTGATGCTCACAACGACCTAGCAACCATAGGTATCACAGATATCATTCTCTGGACGCTCGCATCCGCAAGCAAAAACCCTACCTAGAGATCTTCATCCCTCAAGGCCCTTTTTGTCATACACCTCCAAGTTGCCTCATAAAGTCCAAAACATCTTTTGGTCTAGAAGACCCACAATAACACTAATAGGACTATAACTTTATGACTCCAACTTAGGTCACAGCCTTTGCCATGCCCGGATAAAATAGATCTCAAGGTCAAAGCTCTCGACCAACTCGAGCTACCGGCATCGCCGCACCCTCCTGATGGTTAAATACCCAGTCAACTCTTGTGGTCTAAAGGCACCACACTATGTCTAACACATATAAGCTAACTACTTGTCACAAGGACATCTATCATCAAGATAGAAGAGTCTTAACTGTATCTCATTATCTGAAGACATATCTCAATTTATACATAGGAGCTTCACTTTCCGGATCAACTCCTCTAATCTCTAAATCGCTTTTCAGTATCCAATCACATAAACAGAGTAAATCATTTCTTAGGTAACAAACCACATATTATTCCATAGTAACAAAAACAAAGCCAATTGAACTCAAATGATCTCATTTGATTATGCTGGCAATAACCATTAGGTTTTAAAGGTTCTCCATATCAGAGAAAGGTTTATAGACCTTTCATTACCATATCACCATTGATCTTTATGATCTTAATATACTTTACCTTCATAAACTATCATGATATCGAGTAGACCATAAACAAATATGTTCAGTAGGAAACTCTTTTCAACACTACCCAAAGCGGGTCACTTAGTCAACTTATCAAATTCTCAATCATCAACACTTCTCGCAGTTCTAATGAACTTACAATCATTTCATTTCCAGCATTTAGGTTTAACTGATACATAAGATCACATCAAATTATAATTCAAATTTTCATGCCGCAAGACTGACCTTCTAATTGATCCATTCTCATAAGAGGCTTAACATACTAACAATTATCTTTCCTTTATAGAACTCTCTAAGTCATCAAAGGGAGAGACTTGGTTACACAGATTCTTAAGTGAACACATCACTAATCAATAACACCACAATCTTAGTTTCAGAAAAGTCTCAAACACTAGAGAGTTATAATCTCTAAGATTATTTAACAACTTAATCACAAGATTACTCAATGTAACACCTTACTTAAACATTTTCATTACATTATCTCAATCACAAAATACAATTGGAATCTCCCAATTGACTTTATACTTCTTATCTCCTCTAAGCACTTAATAAGTGCTAAGAGGGGTTTATAGCTTTCAACTTAAACTTGTAAGCTTATGTGACTAAAAGATTTTCAATTCAAACTTAATCATTCTACATCACATCTCAACGTGAGACTCATTAGATCACGAGATCTATAAATGATTTCAATCAGAAGTCCAACTCATTTGAACTATGCCGCACCATTTTGATGGTGACATGATGTCTATTATTTTATCACAGAAGTTACAATCCAACGAGGATTCTTATTTCTTTTGAAGAAACACACAAACACTAATCCATTTATAACATAACTCATCAGAGTAAGTCTGTCACACATGTAACAGTAACTTTAGTTTTAATTTCATCTTAACCGATAATCCCACTAAGGTTTATACTTGAATAGAAAGTTAATTCTCAAGTCAAAACACATAGGAGGACACTAATAGATAACTCTATCAATAATCCATTTAGGATCCAAACCCGTAACTATGGTCGCACAAAGGGTTCATTCTACAGTCTAAGTCATCTTTTATATCACTTCACATAAGGTGCCTCCCTCCTTGAACCAAGGATAATTGGCAATTTTCCGATCCAACTCCATTCTATGAAGTTTATCACTTGCTCACCTTATTCATTAAGGTACACTAAACAAGGTTTTTAATAACCTAGTCTCATGTTTCTATTTGCGAGACTTATCTTAGTAAGTCTTAGTTTCTCATTGTGTCTCATACCTCATCAAGGAAATCTTTCCTTCTAACTAACCCATCATTACTAAGAAGTCCATCTAGGACTTAACAATACTAAAACTCTCGGTATACAAGCTCAAACAGCTTTCTTTCACTATCCCAAGGTTCAATCTGAACCAATAACCTCTGTTCTTAGTACTCAACAGTACAATTCACTTCTAAACTGCTACCCATGGTAGGATTTTACATAAGGCATAACTTATATCTGAAGTCAAACTTAGTAACATAGGGCTAACAACACACTTGAGTTACCTAACACTCGGGCAACTCTCATCCTAACCCAAGTTACCCTCTCAGCTCAAATGGATTTCCTTTAATGGTCGGCCTGGTTTTAGACCAAACACTAACTCGAGTGCATGATTCACTCAAACCCAGACTCTGATACTAACTTGTAACACCCCGATTTTTAGTAAAAATTTAAACTTTTCGAAATCTCAGTTTAAAACATACTTTATACATAATTGCGGAAGCATTTAATCTTTTGTAAATATTTCAAAAAAATTTCAAACCTTTCAACAGTAAATATGATCCATAAATACAATCCAAAACCTTTGGTGTTACCACAGTCAATATCACGACCATAATCAAAGAGTAGGAAATCTAATATTACCGGGAATGCAACCAATCAAAGTATGCCTAAGGCATCTACCCGCCTCACCAAGGCCACTAGACATCCTGCGGATACAAAATATTTTACACACATTGTTAGGTATAAACATAGCTAGTGAGTACAACCAAAAACATTTTTCTTTTCAAAACCAAGTCATCATCTCTTTGAAAAACATGAGTTTGGCAACAAATCATACTTTAAAAGTATACATATAAGCACATAAGGATGTGGGTCTGTCCATTGGGCCACAATGTATCCACATGGTAGCTAGCCAACACGTGCCCACATCGGAGATAACCACATCTCCCCGTCAAGGTGGGGGTGCATGAAGCAGTCCACCATACAACAGTTATCTAGAGTGCATGCCCTGTTCACCAAATCCACCCGTGTTGCCACGGGTTCGGTGGCTCGTCAGCCCAGTAAACCCACACGGTCATGATGGCTACTGACATACCCCTCCACTCTCTGCACCGATTCCTTAACCACCCGTGCATCGCGGTTCATCATTTGCCGAAGCCACATGAACCTGTACACGTCTCCATGGCTAGGAACCCTATGGTAGAGAGTTCATATCACACAGTGGTCCGGACCAAATCACATACCACAAACGGTCACATATCACATGCCAAAAAGGCCAAATAGTCCAAGCATTACAACTTATTAATAAACAAATAAGTGTCACAATTCATATCACTTGAGCATAAATGCTCAACAAACAATTCCACATTTGGCATCTCAATGCCCATAATACACATAAAGTGTAATCATATCTTTCACTACTCAAAACCATGTTTGTTGTTTTAAAATCAAAGTTCACTCCAACATGGAGTATCATGTTTCAAAACCATCAATTAAAACTCAACATTAACATAGACCATCTCCAAAATGGAGCGATGGTCTTACTTTGAAAACCATTTTCTTAAAACGCATCATATATCAAATTCACAATTTTCACATTCTTTAATTTCAAAAGCTTCATAAACATTTTCTAATCATATAAATCACATTATAAAACAATTCCATAATCCACATCCTTTGATTCATCAAGTTTCCTCAAACATGTGCCAAACAATCAAAACACATTTATGATGACTTGTAACTTTAACAAAATTTGGGTATCCGCAGGGTGTACTCACCTGAGGGTGTGATGAAATCACAACCCCATCCAAACCAAAGCTCAAACACTTGATCAATAGCCCATGATCACAAAACACAAAGTTAACTTGCATAAGTTAACCAAAGAGAAGGTTTCTTAAGAGTATAAACTCAAAACCAAGTTAAAACACTCATTTCGGGTCTAAAAGCCTCCATTTATACCCTCTATAACCAATGGAAACCATCCCCAATCATATACATGGTCAAATTGGGTCAAAACAATGATTTTGAAAGTTTCAGGGTGACTCGCAGCCTGAAGCACTAATGCTCGCGCCGCGAAAATTTCACTGGAAAACTCATCCTTCGCAGAATATGGGCCTCGCGCCGTTAAGCCTATAGCTCGTGCCACGAGCCCGCGTATACAGTAACCATTCTACTGTTTTCTTGTGTTCAAACGACCAAAACCCAAAATTTTCCAAATCTAACTTGATTGCAACATACCAAGACTCAAATATACCCATAAAACACTATAACATCAACACATAACTTTAATCCATCAAAACTTGGGAAATCAAACCCTAATTCAAGGATTTTGACCCACTAGCTTACTTTAATCACATATTTCATCAATTCATCACCAAATACACTATATAAATCTAAAATCAAACATAAATAATAGCCAAAACTTACTTGATTATGGACCAACTTGGTCTTGCACTTTCTTGCCCAAGAACTCCAAGCTTTGATGGTTTATTAGGTATTAAAACACACCATTTCAACTAAAAACACCATAATATTCAAGATAACTCCTTGATTTCTTCTATATATATGAAACCCTCTCTTGCTCCTCTTTCTCTCGAGACTTCCAGCCTTCTTGGCTGTGGAATTGACTAATTTGAGTCAAATTGGGGTATTTATACCCAATTTTCCACTTTCAGCCCCTCTAATTTCAAACCTACACTTTAAACCCTTATAGTTTCATCAAATGCACACATATAACCCTTACTCATAACATCTTTAATACCAATTATTTCAAGCTTTAACCAATTGTACTTTATGCATTACTGTTTATACCTCGTAGCCAAATATCATTAAATGATTAAAATCACTTTCAAACAATAAATTTCTAATTTAACTATGATATACTATCAATATTTTATAATTTGCAATACACCAATTCTTTAGAACAAGGGAAGCATCTATTTAATCAACATTAGGGTCATAACAAAATTTTGGAATATTACATAAATGATAACCAAAATGCAACTCACATGATAATCAAAAGGCAATCCACATGAATTTGATAACCAAAGTGCAACCCAGATGAAGATAATTACCAAAGTGCAACCCAGATGAAGATAATTACCAAAGTGCAACCTAGACAAACATGATAACCAAAATGCAACCTAGATGAATATGATAACCAAAGTGCAACTAAGATGATGATGATAACCAAAATGCAACCCGTATAATATAATAACCAAAATACACCCAGATGAATATAATAACGAAAATGTAACCCACATATTGGCGGTTGGCTCAAAATATAGATTTTAAATACATTTTGTCCTCTAGTATTGCATATTTGCCAATTCTCATTATCTCATTATCATATATCAAACAGAAGTTTGTTAAGAACGGAAATGCACACATATGAATGATATCACCCCAAAAAATAACAAATTTTGTTCAAAATTTAGTTAAACCAAAATCTAAAACTAAATGCATGTAACGTGAAAATGCTTAAAGGTCGTGAATACAAACCCACATACAAATTAATCAAAATGAAAACAAATATAAGTATGTAACATCCTCAACTTGGGCCTAGTTGTATTAGTATATGAGTGTACGTAGTTGATGTAATAAGGATAGTCACCTGTATGTATTTGTTAGATTAAGTAAGTGAATACAAGTTATTTGTTTATATGTATTACATGTGTGTTTATATATGTACATATGCATGTATGTTAAATGTATGTATGTAATTAATTAAGAAAAGAGGAAAACCAATTTGAAAGTAATTTGAACAGATCACAAAAGTCTACAGTATGTCTTTTCTCAGAAAGAACTTAACACGCGGCAACGCCGTTGGTTGGAGTTAATAAAAGACTATGATTGTGAGATCCGTTACCATCCTGGCAAGGCCAATGTTGTAGCGGACGCTTTAAGCCGTAAAGTAGCGATAGCAGAAGCTAAGTTTATGAGAATCGTGATTGTGCCAGACTTGATTGTTAAAGTGAAGGAAGCTCAGGAGACCGCATTGCAAGAAGAAAATCTTAAAGCTGAAACGATAAAGAAATTAAAGGATCAGTTTACTAAAGATAATCGTGGGTTGAAGACTTTCAATCCAGGATTTGGGTATCTTCTGCTGGAGGTAACCGTGAGCTGATTCTGCAGGAAGCCCATAAGTCCAAACTATCTGTCCATCCGGGAATCACAAAGATGTACCATGACCTGAAAATGTTATACTGGTGGCCAACTTTGAAGAAAGACATCGCTTTATTTGTGGAGAGATGTCAAATCTACGCGCAAGTAAAGACCGAACACCAGAGACCTTATGGTAATCTGCAGCAACTGGATATTCCGGAGTGGAAATGGGATAATATCATGATGGATTTCATGACAAAGCTACCGAGAACGTCCAGAGGGAAAGACATGATCTGGGTTATTGTGGATCGACTGACGAAAAGTGCTCATTTCTTGGCAACGAACGAGTCCGCTTCGCTGACCCGTTTAGCCCAGCTGTATATCGATGAGATTGTGTCACGTCACGGTCTTCCCTCTTCGATTGTATCTGATCGTGACTCTCGGTTTGTCTCGAATTTCTGGCAGAGTCTGCAACGCGAACTTGGCACTCATGTTCATCTGAGCACAACCTATCATCTGCAGACTGATGGCCAATCTGAACGTATGATCCAGACGTTGGAAGATATGCTTCGTGCCTGTGTACTCGAATTTGGTGGATTATGGGATTCTCATCTCCCATTGATTGAATTTACTTACAACAATTCATACCATTCCAGCATTGGAATGCCACCATACGAGATGCTTTACGGAAGACGTTGTCGTACTCCAACTTGCTGGTTGGAACCGAGTGAGAAACAGTTTGCTGGACCAGAAATTGTCCAAATCACATCTGATAAAGTAAACGTTGCTCTTGAATAGCTGAAAGCTGCTCGTGACCGACAAAAGATGTATGCGGATCCTAAACGTCGTCCCGCTACATTTTATGTTGGTGATCGTGTGTTTCTAAAAGTTTCTCCCTAGAAAGGCGTTATCCGTTTTGGGCGTAAGGGAAAGCTAAGTCCTCGTTATATTGGCCCATTCAAGATTGTACGCAAGGTGAACGATCAGACGGTGACTCTAGAGCTGCCGTCTGAGTTAGCTGGTATTCACGACACCTTTAACGTGTGCTACTTACGCAAGTGCCACGTTGAGGAAGAACAGATGATTCCTTTGCAGGAATTGAAAGTTGACTCTTCCAAGCGACTAGTTGAAGAACTTGTTGAAATTCTTGACATGAAGGTCAATAAACTGCGCAAGAAGATGATCAAACTAGTCCTTGTGAAGTGGAAGCATAATTTAGGTCCAAACCTGACTTGGGAAGTTGAGGACGAAATGAAGGCAAGGTACCCTCACCTGTTTATCACTGAGCGGATTCCAAGGACAGAATCCTCTTAAGGGGGTAGATTTGTAACATCCTCAACTTGGGCCTAGTTGTAATTAGTACGTGAGTGTATGTAGTTGATGTAATAAGGATAGTTACGTGTATGTATTTGTTAGATTAAGTAAGTGAATACAAGTTATTTGTTTATATGTATTACATGTGTGTTTATGTATGTACATATGCATGTATGTTAAATGTATGTATGTAATTAATTAAGAGAAGAGGAAAACCAATTTGAAAGTAATCCAGAGGCAACCGCCTCTGGATGTGTAAACGTATATATGCGTGTATGTGTGTGTGGCTAGTTGACTAAAGTCAACTAGAAGAAAACACACAACTTTCTCTCGTCTCTTTCTCTCTCGTCTCTTACTGCTCTCGGATTTCTGAAGAAGAACAAGAAACAGTCGATCATTGATCTCGAAGGTGAGCCATATGATTTAGATGTGTTTAGAAGATTAGAATCATGTGTAACATGTTGAGAACCATGAATCCATGCAAGAACCACCTTGAAGAAACATGGAAAACTCACTTTGAAAGTGGGTTTTGCATGAATGGTGTTCTTATGTGGATTTAATGTGTTTATGAGGATTATATGAATGGAATATGATATTCCAAGGTGTTTTCGGCTTGAAATCAGTGAATTGAAATTGTTAAGATGAATCCTTTAAGTTGTCGGAATTTCAGATGATGAAGTTGTCGGATTCCGAGTTGATGTTATCGGAATCCACAAGTATTGAAAACCGAAGGAATTGTCGGAATCCGATATAAGTGTCGGATTCCGCAACTCTGTCAGATTTAGTGTTTGGAAGTTCCCTTTTTGGTTGGAATCCGCAAGTTGTCGGATTTCCATGGTTCCGGATTCTAAGTGTCGGATTTCCATATGTCGGATTTCCCTTCATGTGTCGGAATCCGCAAGTGTCGGATTTCACATGCATGGTTGGAATTCCTAAGTGTTGGAATCCGATTGATGAGTATCGGATTTGTATGTAAGTAAATGTCAGATTTCATGAATCCGACAGAACCATCGGATTTCCCCAAATTCGACAGTCCTGGCGGATTTGTGTTGTCCAAAGTTAAATGTTTATTTTGTAAGTCCTGCATGCACATGTGAATGACTAATGTAAGTATGATATGCTAGGTGAACTTGTTGTGTTAGAGGACTCAAAACCAAATACTTGTGCGTAGTAAACTGCTCAGGTGAGTGCCTGCTTTCATGAGACTCAGTAGAGTAAAGCTTGTGTGCTAAATGACTATGTGAGTATATTATGTATAACTAACTTGCTTTTGCAGGTACGCTCAACGAGGTAAGTATATGACTTTCATGATGTTAGAATGTATGTCAGGTGCATGTCAGTGGGTCCAGATTGGAACCACTTAGTTGATACATGATGATATGTACGTATGAATAACTGTATGATGTTATATGTAAAATGATGGATCCATGTGGGATCAAATGTACGTATATGTGTATGTGCACTGTCTGCAGACTATCTGACGCATGGTTAAGGTCAGTCGGTTGTAACTGGATCCTGCAGGATTTCACGGTGATTCAGGAGGCATCCTGGATCATAGGTTCTACAGAACCGACGTGCCTTAACGTGAGTGGTGATCAGCCGGTTGTAGCTGGATTACCTGTGGAGCCTCTAGCTCTGTGAACGATGCTTGGTGGACTGCTTTATGCTCCCCCACCAGCGCGGTTGGTCGTGTCTGATCCCCGGTTTGAGTTGTTGAGCAGGATTGATTACCCACACGACTCTTACTGATCTTGTCAGCACACCGCTATGTGCTAAGCTAGCAATGATTGTGTATGATGTGATGCATGACTTACTGTATTGATACTTGTGATTGTATGTACTCAATAGCTAGTGTAGCTAATGATGTTATGATTTCCCTTTTCAGGTAAAGACTAGATGTCCTACGAGGCGGATTGCTTTTGGGAAATACATTGCCCTTTGTGGGTGGAACACTTGTACTTATATGTTGTAATGTAATTAGATACAATGGTCGCTTCCTGTACTTGGTAACACCAATGGTATTTTGATATAATGTTAATGTAAATAACAGTTTGTTGTTATTAAAAAGAAAAATTTCCGCTGCTAAATCTGATAATCATGAAAAGTAGCTGTTTTAAAAAGCGGTGTTACAAAGTACCGTAACGAAAATGCACCACCAATAAAACAAAAACATATAATTTTTATAAATGATAATTGAATCTGACAACTCCGCTATAAGCAAACTGCATAGATTATATAACAAATATCTCTAATTTTAGATCAAACCTAAAATTCATAAAAAAAAAACCCACTAACAAAAATTCATGACCTACAAAAATACAAAATCAAAACATCAAACCCAATAAGTTGTTGCACATAAACGAAATCATGATAAATATTACCTAAAAATCAAACCTTGAAATCATTGTTGCATAAGGCACAAAGAGAGAGTGCAGAACGAAGATGAAGAGCCGATCAGATCTGAAATTGGTCGGGGGGTTATCATCATTGGAACTAGAAGAGTGCAACGGTTATCATTGCCGGAAGAAGGACATCCGGTCTCCGTCGTCTTCTACGAGGGAGAAGTTCACCGGAAACCCAAGAGAGAAAGAGATGTAGGCTGTAGAGAGAAATAGTTGAGAGAAATGGATAGGTTATATGGGAGAGAGAGAATGAATATGAGTTTAGGGGTGGGGATTAAATGTTTAATCCAAAATTCCTATAATATCTTTCAATCTATAATTACATCTTATAATTGTTTAATTAATTACATTAATATCATTATCAGATCTTGACTTTTGATTTAGATGATCTAATAGCTCCTAATTGAACTTCGGTATCTATATTTAAGAAAGGGATCTATATTGTGTTAACTTTCAAATAAGAACTGTTTTTCATTATACGAGAACTGCAAGAACTGTTTGTAACATCATTAGTGACTCGTTAATAAGGGTATTTTGGTCATTTATATATTTATCCAACCGTAAATTACGTCAGAGTAAATCGTTATGATTTTAATTAATGAGTTATTAGTGAACCGCTAAAAATTCTCTACCCGCAAATAAATGTCACGCCATAGCTCACGTGAATGTATGTCCCGGCGTAAGTGCTGTAATACATATTCTGTAAACTAATTAAAACTACACTACTAGAGAAAATGACTGCCCACAAAGTGAAACAATACATCTCAGCCGTAACGTTGCTGTCTCTAATAAAACCCATAATAGTATGAAAATTGTCAAGAAAGTGTAATACACATAAAAAGGATTTAATTGCACCTAAAAGGTTAGTTTTTATAGGCTATATTTTCTTTTTGTTATGTTACTAATTGAACAATCACTCCTTGTGTTTATTTCAAACGCTAACAAAAACACATTACTTTACATGGTATATAATAGGGTAACCTTGCGCATTAAATTTTTTAAAAGCATGCGTTAATATATAAAAGCCAAAGCATATATATGCTCAAAACGTAAAAAAATCAAAATCACATCCGAAATAAAATCCATTTGAGATACAAGATTAATGGTTTAAGACAAAAACCCATGTGAGAAATCAAAATTAATATTATACTTCTTCAAGTAAATATTTGATCACAAACAATGATGTAGCGATAAAGTGAATAATAAATCATAAATTAATGTACAAAAGAATATACATGCATATATATATATATATATATATATATATATATATTATATATATATATATAGAGGGTAGAGATCAAGTAAAAAGAAAATTAAAGTAAAAAGGGTAAAAGAGATGATTATTTGATCATTTTTTAGTATATATCAACTAATAATCGTTAATTCATCATCTTTATTGATCAAAACTAGTTCTTCATCAATTTCTTTTTTATGAATCCAACATATTTATCACTTTTTAGATGAAAGTATTTTGTTCATCAACAAATTATTCCAAAATTTTGTTTTCAAAATTTGTATTTGAAATCAAAAAAAATTGATGAAGAACTAGTTTTAATCAATAAAGATGATGAACTAACGATTATCAGTTGATATATATACAGAAAAATGATCAAATAATCATCCTTTTTACACTTTTTACTTTAATTTTCTTTTTATTTGATCTCATCCCTATATATATATATATATATAGGGTGAGGATCCAATGAGAACACCCCTTAAAATAAAAACTCTAGGAACACTGCGTCTAGTCTATAAAATCATTGCATCAACTTAAAATCATTGCATCATATCTAAAAAACATTAAAATCTCTTAAAAGTAGTCCATTATGCGCGAATTAATAGGTGGATTCTCATTTAAGAACCAATTCAACTTGTCTAAAAACCACTGCATCTACTATAAAATCAATGCATCTTATCTAAAAACAATGCACTGCATCTAATACCCATCATATTTTATTGTAATTTTTAAAAAATAAATAAATCACGAAATGAAGAAATTTAATCATATTTTCCCCTGCCAACAGCCACTATATTTGACCAAATATATTATTAAATCTCACTTTGCCAAGTCTTAAGATATATGCAACGACGAAAAAGAAGAAGAAAAGGAATATAACAAAGTGTTCGCAGCGTTCGTAGAATAGGAAGCGTTCGCAATTGATCCTCTGACTATATATATATATATATATATATATATATATATATATATATATATATAATGATACCGTGAATCAAAAAATTGAAACATACACCATAACTGACCGGTACTTAGCTCTAATACACCTACATTGTAATTGTAACACCTCAAATTTATATAAATTATTAAAAAGATGTATTAAGTAAAAGTCAAGGAAAATGAATAAAAGTTAAAAATTCTTAAATGATTCCAAATATATTCTCATTAGGATTTATGAATATCGTATGAATAAGTTGTAAGCTGGATAGAAGAACGGGATACCAGATTAAAAGGAGCCAATCGACTCATAGTCAGTAGCCCCTTTTCTTTTCTTTCTTATCCCTTTTTCCTTCCTCCGTTCTTTATATCTCGTTTCTTCTTTCTTATTTCTTTCTTTTACACACAAACACACACATACGATAGTTGCTAAAGGATTGCTTGAAAGAACGGCAAGAAGACGCGTGCGCGCACACACACACATATAACACACACACACACACACATATATATATATTGTGTATTTAAAGTAATTACAAGTGGTTCATGTAAAGAATTATACAATACTCGTACAGATATGTCAGTGGTCATATAGATACAAAAATATCTATAATATTATATATATATATATACAGTACTTACGTGAATACAATGATAGTTGTACAAATATAAGTACTATGACTATATAAATTACGATTATACGGATACAGTATTTACATTTACACCAGAATAGTTGTTCGGATGCAAGTTTTATAAATATACAAATACGGTACTCATATACGATATACAAGTACAGTATTCACATTAACACAATTATAGATATATAGATACGGGTACAAAGATTCGGTACTCACACATATATATAGTTATTGGTATACAGCTACGAAAATTATTACAATCATATATATATATATATAGGAAGGATCCGGTGAGAACACTTGTAGTCATTTAATTAAATAAATAAGAGATCTAAAATCAACCTACCTTAATTAAATCAAATTATTAAAATTCAACATACCTTAATTAACCAAGATTAATCTCAGCCATAAAATAAAGATCATCCAAGTGCTATAAACTGTCCTCCACGTTCTCACATTAGGAGGTGTTCTCATTTGATCCTACCTCTATATATCTGTGTATATCATACAATAACTATGTGTATAAATACAAATGTTATACAAATACAACATTTACACAAATATAAAAGTTATGCGAATACAAATGTTATACATATACAAATAGGATACACAACAATGTGTAAATGCAACTACAGTTACAGTAGTTAAGCTATAGATACAATTACTACGTGTGAATACAACTACGGTTACGGTAGTTGAGATCGATACACACTTACAATATGTGAACATATTTACAGTTATAGTAATTGAAATATGGGTATAGCTATAATACAAATACAATAATTAAACAATTATTATACAAACGCAATAATAAATTTCGGAATGTATTGAAAGAATAAAGTCAGACCGTGAATTTATTTATAAGTACTTACTTTGAGTTGCTTACTGAGCTTTATAGCTCATCGAATATATCTAACACTTTTTCAGGTATTTGAAGATTTGCGGATGTTGATTCGGTGGATAAACTCGTATTTTGCAACAAAATTATTTATAGTTTATTTAGTGCGAGTTGTTTCAAAGATTTTAAATATCAAGTGTTTATAAAGATTTTTAGCACATGCTTCCGCTATTATTAATATAATTGAATTTTTTTGTTGAACTAAAGCTTGTTTTATTTCAATTTTTTTCCGTACGGTCTTATTATGAAAACGGGGCGTTACACTAGTTGAAACATATATAATGTCCTGTAACCACTACTTTGTAGTCATTGTGGATAGCGTCGAAGCGATGGGTGACGTTCACATAGACACACATGGACATGGTAGAACGTCCATGATGGAGGTGGGTACGATGCCGGTGGGGGGTAGTGGATATGCCGCCGGAGGCTGTAACACCCATTTTCAATTAATATCAAAGTGTAATATTCATATTGTAATCGATACTTAATACAAAGATTCATTTTGATAGTTATGCACAAAAAGGACCGGTCCTTCGAAGACCGAATGAGTCGAGCCGGTCCAAGACCACCACGAACAGAAACGGTCCGAACCGGTCCAGACCGCGGTCCGACCAAGACCGGTCCAAAACGGTTCGTGAACCGGTCCAAACCGAGTCGGTCCAAGCTCGGTCCAAGTCACCAACCTTTTTTTTTGAATTCCAACGGCTCCAAACCGGTCCAACGGCTAGTTTTTCAAAATTTTGAAATTTTCTTCCAATTCTATAAATACCCCTTTGGAAGCCTCATTTCTTGCACCATCCATACTCTCATTCTCTCATTTTCTCATTCTCATTTCTTGCACCATCCATTTATATAAGAATTTGCTTATATAAAAGTGTTCTATAATATTTCGATTTGCTTCAATATTATAAAAAATGGCGGGTTAAGGTTCTAGCAATTTGAACGCGGATCGAAGTGATTTTAATATAAATCTCCCGTACGAAGAAGTTCCGAAAACAAATCGAGTAGCGGAAATTTGGAAACATTTTGTACAACTCAAGCAAAATAACAAAAAATATGGGAGGTGTACACATTGCGGAGCAATATTTTCGGGATCTAATTCTTCTCTCGCTCGGCATTTAGTAAGTATTCTTTTTTATATTTATGTTTAGTTGATGTAATACTAGTTTTTTTATATTTATGTTTAGTTTATCTAATACTAGATTATTTATATTTATGTTTAGGGTATGTAATTCTAGTAATTCATAACTTAGTTATTCATTCTAATTGTAATACTAGTATTTATGTTTAGTTTATATTTATGTTTAGCTTATGTAATACTAGTTTTTTTATATTTATATTTAGGTATGTAATTCTAGTTATTCATTCTAATTGTAATACTAGTAGATATAACCCGGAGAGTGGTGTCTAGAATAGTCACGATCGGCTTGTAGTTGTTGGATTTTCCGAAAGGTTTTAAACCGAAAGGATCCTGCCCCCCGACTGACCTGCCTGGCCACTCTTTGCTTGGTAGTCAAACGTATTACTTTAGAATCAATAACTATAGTTTAGTACTTGAATATAGTTTATAAACTTTAAAAAATTAGACTAAGTGCTTGGCGCGAGAAGCCGCTGCGGATGAAAGTCAAACTCTAGTAGATGGTCAAATGTGGCGTTTCGATGCCGCTCTAGCTCAAGAATTAAGCATGCAATTAATCATACAAGAAGCATTACCATTTGACTTCTTCTCCCGCCCAAGAGTCATAGCTTTTATCAAAAAAGCTTTACAACCTTATTATTGCCCTGTAAGTCGAACAACTCTTAAACGTAAAGCTATGACAAAATGGAAATTAATATATCGAGACTTAAAGGAATTCTTTACTAGATTCGATGGTAGAGTTTCCATAACCACCGACATTTGGACCGCTCCACATACTACCCATTATTCATTTATTTGTGTTACGATACATTGGATAGACCCAAAAACATGGCTTATGCAAAAACGTATTATTGCTTTTGAAAACTTTCCTCACCCGCATGGGGGTGAACAAATTTACGATATTTTGTTAAGGATTTTTAATGGTTTTGGAATTAAAGAAAAAATACTTTCAATCACCCTAGATAATGCAAGCAACAATACAAACGCTATGTGACAATTGAAACGAGTTTTAAACCCAATATGTGAAGGGGAATTTTTGCATGTACGTTGTTGTTGTCATATTTTCAACCTCGCGGTACAAAAAGGTTTGGAGTCTATGGAAACTTGTCTTGCGAAATTTAAGAGATTAAACGTGGCAATTTTTAAAAGCGGACCCGTCGCGTTCGAAAAATATGAGTTTTTTTGTAGATCAAAAAAAAGAAGATGTTTGAGACCTCTCTTAGATATGCCCGTGAGATGGAACTCGACTTATATAATGATAGGGCGTTTGTTAAAAAATAAAGATTTACTTATGGAATATCATCGAGAACACTTAGCTCATTTATATGAAGTACTTACGGAAACTGATTGGAATATTTTACAAGAATTACACACCGGTTTGGGAGTTTTGTATCAAGCGACGTTGATGCTATCACAAACATATTTTCCAACATCTCACGCCGCTATGATAAGTGTTTGTGAAATTTTGAAAACATTACAATCTTTTGGTTCTTTGGATGAAACATGGGATCATATTGTCTCCGAAATGTGTGAAAGTCTTATAAAATATTTTAAAGAGTTTCCAACAATTTTTTTGATTGCTTCGGCATTAAACCCTCTTATTAATTTTAAGGGTGTAACGGAATCTTTAACTTGTATCGGGGAAGCGTTAGGTCAAAGTCCAATTGAGATAAAGAAAAGTATAACAGAATTTGAAAACTGTGTTAAACAATTATATAATATTTATGACAATGAATGTGCACCACGGGGAGAAGTTGCTTCCACCCCGAGGTCTTCGTCTTCACAAACATCGGCTACTCGGCCAAACAATCCTTTTACGATTGGGACGTCTTGGTTTCAAAATATATCTCAATCGAAACGTACACGAGTTCAATCGTCTCTAGACGAACTTTCTATATATAAAGAAACTGATTACACTAATTATGTAACCCCCGAAGAGTTTACACAATTTGATGTATTAAAATGGTGGCAAGAAAGGGAAAAAGTTGGTCAATTTAAGATCCTAGCCGCTATGGCTAGGGACGTACTAACGTTCCAAGCTAGTAGCGTAGCTTCGGAATGTTGTTTTTCTCTTAGTGGCAGGATTTTAAGCGCACGACGGTGTATGTTGAAGGCCGAGTCGGTGCAAATGGCCGTGATGCTTAAGGACTACTATGATTGTATGGAAAGAAGTCAAAACGATGCGGATTTCGAAGAAGGCTTAACTAATTTGGAGGAAGCGATTTTGGAAGACGATTACAATAAGGACTTCACATCGGGAACATCAAACACTAACACCGAAGCTGAAACGGAAGAACCCGAAGCCGGCGAACAATACGTTGACGACACTTAAAATAGAATGAACGCAGGTTCATCATCCAACGTCAACTCAAACGAAGTCGCCTATTATGGACCATATACCGACGATAGTTACAACTTTTGGAATTTCAATTCCGACTATCAATTTCAGTAGTTGTCTCTTTATATTTTGTGACGTTATTTCTTTCGAACAATATGTACTTTGATTTCGAAGAACATGCTAGTTATTTTCAGGTCTCTAACTAGGGGTGATGGTCATGCCGAAGCTCCATTGCTAGAGTTCCCTTTTCTTGTTAAAAAAATAATTCAAGTTTCAACAATATGTAATTTTATTTCGTAATTGTATCGCAATGTTATTTATATGTTTTTATTAACTTGCAATTATATATGTTTATACTTTATAACTTGCCATTTTTTTAAATTAACAAGTCACTTTTTTTTTCAAACAAAAAACAAACCGAAAACCAGAAATTTTAAACCGAAACAAAAAAAAACCCGAAAATGTCTAAACCGAACCAGAAAAATACCCGAACGAAAAACGGACCGGTCCAGGACCGAAGTCGGACTGGTCCGGACTTGGACCGGTCCGGAAGTGGTCTAGGACCGCCCGAAGACCGAATTTATCGAAATGGTTTTACGCAAAGACCGGTCCGCCGATGACCGGACCGGCCCGGGACGGACTAGGTCCGGACCGGACCGGACCGGCTGTGGTCCACGACCGGTCCAGGACCGATTTTGTGCATCTCTACTTTTTGACATTGGACTTTTATTGGGCCATTATTATGTTAGTATTTAATAGATGGGCCAAGAGTAGGAACTTGTGCATTCAAATTATGAAGTGGGCCTACATAATAGTGTGATCATAGTTACTCAAGATGGGCCATTAAGGGATGTGTTAGGGATGTGCTAGAGTAGTAAAAGAAGATAACAATAATAATAATAATAATAATGAAATGTGTATATATATTTGCATCGTGAATGGCGGAGGCCTAACATGTTAGTCTAAACTCATCGGCACTAACGCATTTGAAATAGGGCTTCAGGCCCGGTCTTAATCTTTAGTGTAGCCGCAACATCTTAGGATTGGTGAGTGTGAGGTTCGGTGTGGTACGACCGAGGGAGAGAGAGGCGGAGCAGTAGACACCGACTCGAGGAATTCCGGCGAGAAGATGGTAAGTAAACACCCTAGTAACTCTGAATCTTATGCGTTTCATTACTGTATCGAATCGAGTGCTATGAGTGCCGAGTCATTTCCGTTACTACTCAACATGGGAATCAAGCCGAGAGCTTAAATGGGTTTTTGATCTATCAATCATGCTCAGATTTCAAATTAATTGACAGAGGCCTTATTACGAGAATCCTGAGAACCAATCTTAGCTGTCCAATTTCCCGTCTTTCAATTGGATTGTCCACCCATGAATTCATCTCATGCACCTTACCACACTCAATCCCTCCACGCTCTCTATCTATGAATTTCATTTACCAAATGAATGGCTAAGATTGGTTCTCACCGTTCTTGAAATAATAATGGTCTCAAATTAACCCTCCTCTCTCTCTCTCTATACATACATATATATATATATATATATATATATATATATATATATATATATATATATATATATATAGGGATGAGATCAAATAAAAAGAAAATTAAAGTAAAAAGTGTAAAATGTATGATTATTTGATCATTTTTCGGTATATATATATCAAGTGATAATCGTTAGTTCATCATCTTTATTGATTAAAACTAGTTCTTCATCAATTTCTTTTTTATTTCAAATACAGATTTTGAAAACAAAATTTTGGAATAATTTGTTGATGAACAAAATGCTTTCATCTAAAAAGTGATGAATATGTTGGATTTATCAAAAAGAAATTGATGAAGAACTAGTTTTAATCAATAAAGATGATGAACTAAAGATTATCAGTTGATATATATACCGAAAAATGATCAAATAACCATCCCTTTTACCCTTTTTACTTTAATTTTCTTTTTACCTGATCTTTACCCTCTATATATATATATATATATATATATATATATATATATATATATATATGAGAATCAAATAAAAGGGGATTTGATCCTTCTATCTTTGACATTTATCTCTCCCTCGTATTATCTCCACCCCCTATTCCATAGTTTTTTCATTCCTAAATCTAGACTCATCCGACATCTCGCACCGTCCACACCTTCTTCCCCTTTTAATATCCGCCTTCCGAAGAGACTGTCGTCTCTTCTTGACTGCCGCCGCTTGTGTGATTATAAGCAACCATCACCGCCCATCGCTGCCATCCTTGCCATCAAAACAGTATGTGGTGATTATGTATTTTCTCTTTATACTATGGCCGATTGGATCGAGTATGGAAGAAACCGATTACCACCGCTGCACCAGATCTGGAAGAAACCAACACCACCACACCAGATTTTGTTATACAAGTATCGAAATATGATGTTATGAGAATGAAGCAACAAAATCCAATCAAAGTGTTTTCATCAATTTCGTGTTTCATAACCAAGTGAGGATGAAGAAGAGTATGTTCTTGAGGATTGTAAGGATGAAGATGGCTCTAATTTGGACTCTAAAGTTGAACCACAAATGTTGATTGAATGAGATATGGAGAGTTCTATTTAATATAGGGTTTTCATCAAGATTCTAATTTTTCAAATATAAAGAAACAAGTGTTTCTCGATTTGTTGTTTGAATTCTAGATCTAGGTAAAATATCAATTTTAGTTGAGTCGCTTTATTTTTTGATGATTTTCCACACATAGGGGTTAACGCCAAACGGTTAGTATGTCACATTGATATTAAGCCTAGGTTGATGGTGATTTGTAATTTGAAAATTAATAATGCAATAGCATCTGTTCTTCCATAGTGTTGCATATGATGGGGGTTTGTTATTTGTACATCAATTTTATTTGTTTATGTTTGATAATCAATGCTCATCAATTTTTATTATTCATCATTTTAGTTTCTTCATCATCAATCGGTATAAGATTTGTTTGATGCATCATTTTTTTATGTTCATCAATAATTTTCTATTTGCTTCCTGAATTGGATTTTAAAAACTGCAACAACTTGAAATTAGGGATTTATCACGTGAAATCAGATATTCTTTGATGATTTTCCACACATAGGGTTGACGCTTAACTATTAGTATGTCAAATTGATATTAAGCCCATGTTGATGGTGATTTGTCAAATTGATATTAAGCCCATAGTGTTGTATATGACGGGGGTTTGTTATTTGTACATCAATTTTATTTGTTTATGTTTGATCATCAATGTTCATCAATTTTTATTGTTCATCGTTTTAGTTTCTTCATCAAAAATTTCAATTTTTTCAATCGGTATAAGATTTGTTTGATGCATCATTTTTTTATGTTCATTAGAAATTTTCTATTTTCTTCTTGAATTGGATTTTAAAAACTGCTTGAAATTAGGGATTTATCACGTGAAATCAGAGATTTTTTATTTATGTGACGACTATTATACCCTTTTAACTCCTGTTTTTCATGTGTCAGCTTTTACCAAATTCTGTTAACCAACACGCCTAATCCTACGGCTGTAAATTCCTTTTACTCCTCTTACAATGATATAACTCTCATAATAACCCCACCCTCTCTCTATGTATCTCTCTATGTATAAACCTAACCCGGATAACATATAGCACGTGTTAATTAGGTGTGATAATATCGGTGAGACACTTCTAGAATCATGGTAAGAGAAGAAACCAAGATGGCAGTGTGATGGGCTTCTAGGAAATGACTGTTATAAACACGGAAGCTTCGGATAAACATTTAATGGACATGCAGGTGATCACATGTACGTGCAGTGACCGAGGTCAATGTTGGTCTTCTTGGAAATTTCAAGTAAGGGACATCCATTGCATAATAATAATAATATAATATAAATATAATATAATACTCCTTCAGTCACAACAGAATTTTCCTCCTCCAAAAATATATTTCGATTGAATATAATTATTACATTTTCAGCAAGCATCATCAATGACGACTTCAGCGACGATTATTCTTCAAATCCATCAGTTTAGTTACTGTGTAGGATGCATAAAGAAGGTGAAGAAGGCACTTGGTAAACTTAAAGATTTCCAACTGTTAGAAATGGATAAAGAGATCGGGAAGTTCAAAATCTCGACATCTGAAGACCCTGCACAAGTAGAACGTGTTATTAAGAAGAAATTTAGTCATAAACAGGTCACTGCGTCACCGGAGATTAACTACAACCATAAGAAGAAACAACCAAAACCCGATCTACCACCTACAATCAACAATCCTCGACCACCCTTTAATTCATTTGCTCCACCTACAATCAACAATCCTCGACCACCCTTTAATTCATCTGCTCCACCTACAATCAACAATCCTCGACCACCCTTTAATTCATCTGCTCCACCTATTCACCCAACTCAGTGCCCGTTCAATTATTCGAACCCTCCACCTATTCCCCCAACTGTGTGCCCGTTTAATTATTTGAACCCTCCACCTATTCACCCAACTGAGTGGCCGTTTAATTCTTTGAACCCTCCACATTCCAATGATTATTATGATTTGAACCAACCACATTTCAATGATTATTATGATTTGAACCGACCACATTTCAATGATTACCTGAACGCTTCAACAAAATATTTTTGATCCATAAACTTTGAGTTTATTGTGTTGGAATTAATCCTTAAATATTAAAATCATTTGTTAGGAAGTTTATTATTAATATTAACGTTATGAAACTTAGGTTATTATTATATATTGTTGTAACACACATTACTCAACAGTTGGTGGTGATAAATGGTATAATGATCAGGTTGTCATACAAAGGAATACAAGAGGGTATAAATACATGAGGAGATGGGCCATGGGCCACAACTAAATACAAGGCCTATACAAAACAATAATACATAACTACATATATATTCTAACACACCCCCGTAGTTTGAAGGGTAGAGGGCTCACGAACATTCAAACTGTCACGAAACTCCACGAACAAGGATGATGACAAGCCTTTTGTGAAAATATCTGCATACTGGGAGGAAGATGGAACATGTAGCACACGAACATCTCCGGTAGCAACTTTGTCCCGAACAAAGTGAAGGTCGATCTCAATATGCTTTGTGCGTTGATGTTGCACAGGGTTTGAGGACATATAGACTGCACTAACATTGTCACAGTAGACAATAGTGGCACTCGAAATGGAAGAGCGCAGTTCACATAATAGATTGCGTAGCCAGCATGACTCAGCAACAGAATTAGCAACAGCACGGTATTCTGCCTCAGCACTAGAGCGTGAGATAGTAGCCTGGCGTTTGGATGACCATGAGATAAGATTGTTTCCCAAAAACACACAATAACCAGAGGTAGAACGCCTAGTGGAGGGACATCCCCCCAATCTGCATCGGAATAAGCAATGAGGCGATAGTAGAGGATTCAAATATCTGGAGGCCAAGCTGAATTGTGCCACGAATGTATCGAAGAATACGCTTCAAAGCGGTAAAATGAGGTTCTCGCGGATCATGCATGTATAAACAAACCTGTTGCACAGCATAGGCAATATCCAGTCGGGTGAAAGTAAGATACTGTAAGGCCCCGGCAAGGCTACGATATAATGTAGGATCCTCGACAGGAGTGCCATCAGGTCCAAGTTTGGCCTGAGTATCAACTGGAGTGCGACTGGGCTTGCAGTTCATCATTTTAGCACGTTCAAGAATAGAGGTTGCATACTTGTGCTGAGATAGAAACATGCCTGTAGAAGACCTCGTAACCGCAATACCCAGAAAATAATTAAGGGAGCCCAAATCAGTCATCGGAAATTCAGCACACAGGGCTTTAATAATGGCACGATGTGTAGCAGAAGAGGAAGCCGTGAGGACTATATCATCTACATAAATCAAAATATAAGTTGTTGAAGACCCACAATGATAAATAAATAAGGATGAATCTGCGCGCGAACGAGTAAAGCTCATATGGATGGCAAATGCTGCAAACCGTTGGTACCAAGCCCGAGGGGCCTGTTTTAGGCCATATAGAGATTTCTTGAGACGACAAACATAGTTTGGGTAAGTAGGGTCAACAAATCTCGGGGGCCGGTGCATGTACACAAGTTCCTGCAAAGACCCATTAAGAAAAGCATTCTTTACGTCAAGTTGATGAACCGACCAGTTTCTAGATACAGCAAGACTAAGAACAGTGCGGATAGTGGCGGGTTTAACAGCCGTACTAAAGGACTCGTCATAATCAATTCCTGGACGTTGACTCCTGCCA
The DNA here is from genome assembly GCA_038502395.1 of Dittrichia graveolens. Classification (NCBI taxonomy): domain Eukaryota; kingdom Viridiplantae; phylum Streptophyta; class Magnoliopsida; order Asterales; family Asteraceae; genus Dittrichia; species Dittrichia graveolens. The sequence continues at coordinate 6,999,498 of JARJIL010000008.1, read as the reverse complement.
TTTGCAACTAAACGTGCTTTGTACCTGTCAAGATCACCATTAGCATGAAATTTATGTTTAAAGAGCCACATGGACCGGACAACGTTCACATCCACCGGTCGAGGCACAAGCTCCCATGTACCATTTTCAATAAGAGCGGTGTACTCATCTAACATTCCCTATTTCCAGTGTGGGTCACGGAATGCCTGTATGTGAGATTTTGGAATAGGAGAAAGGGTATTGGTATGAAGATTAAGGCGTTGTATAGGCTTGGAGATACCCCGTTTGGAGCGGGTAGTCATAGGATGTGGGGGTGGTGGTGGGGTAGAGTCGGGAGAGGTATCAAGGGAAGGAATAGAAGGGGGTGTGACATACACCCCCGTTGTCGGTTGATTAGAGGTGAGGAATCTCCTAGAGATATGGGAAGGGTCGGAAGAGGTGTCAAGAAAGGTGTATGAAGGAGAGATAGTAGGAGACATTGAGCCGTATGGGAAGACGGACTCATCGAAAACAACATGGCGGGAGATGATAATGCGGTTAGATGCCAGATCGAAGCAACGGAATCCCTTGTGATTGGATGGGTATCTGAGAAAAATACAAGGTGAGGTGCGAGGAGCTAATTTGTGAGAGATGGAGAGACGCGGATAACAAAGACAACCAAACACACGGAGGTGAGAATAGGTTGGATTGCGATTATATAAACGAGTAAAAGGTATTTCACCTTGAATGGCAGAAGACGGAATAATGTTTAATAGATGACATGCCATGTTTAAGGCCTCAACCCAAAAGGTAGGAGGAAGACGAGCATGAAAAAGGAGGGAGCCAATGACATTGTTAATGGTACGAATCATTCGTTTGGATCTACCATTTTGTTGACAAGTATGAGGGCAAGAGAAACAGAAATGGATACCATGCGTGGAGAAGAAGGAGTGAAAGTCGTTATTGTCAAACTCACCCCCGTTGTCACATTGAAACGACTTAATTTGACAATTAAACTGATTCTTAATATAAGATTGAAAATGTAAAAATTTACTAAATGAATCAGATTTACGCCGAAGTGGATACACCCATAAAAATGTGTAAAGTGATCAAGGAACAATATATAGTATTTAATGCCACTAATACTTGGAATGGGAGACGTCCACAAATCAGAATGAATTAAATCAAACATAGCATCAACATGAATATTGGAAGGAGAAAATGGCAATCGAGTTTGCTTTCCTAACTGACAAGCAGTACATAAAACATTATCCAGTTTATTACAAGAAATTAAACCACGAGACAATAAAAAATTAAAAACTGAATCTCGAGGGTGACCCAAGCGTTGGTGCCACACGGAAGGGCTTGAAGTCATAAGAGCAATGGAGTTAGGACAAACGGGGTAAAGGTGTCCGCTACTATCACACCGGAGGAGGGTATGACGAGTCTTCAAATCCTTCACAGAGAAACCATTTTCATCAAATTCAATAGTGCATTTATTATCACGTGTAAAGCGACGAACAGAAACGAGATTTTTAATCATGTTAGGAGAAACAAGTATATGATTAAGGTGTAAGGGTTTGTAAGGGGTGGATATAGTTGAAGTACCGGTGCATGAAACAGGCAAACGTGAACCATTACCGACAATAATAGATGAGTTACCATTCGAATTAAAAATAGTATGAAGGTTACCTGTGTCCGAGGCGATGTGTGAGGTGGCACCGGTGTCCATGTACCACCCATTATCATTCGTGTCATCCACCGAAAGAGTGTGAAATGCTGAATCCAAATTAGTTTCTTGATCAAAGGAGGCTGGAGGAAACCAAGTCCATGGTGGAGAACCAAGAATTGAAGTAGCTTGATAAGCATGGGAGTTCACTTGGGGATGCCGAGAGCTGCTGCCCCCATTACGAGAGCCACTACCGCTGCTGAAATTGCGGCGCTGAAGCTGCTGTCCACGTGAAGGTGGCTGCCAAGGATACGGACCCAGAAATCCCCACCCATAAGGCCAAGGGAATGGGCTGAAAGGTGGTCTCGGGCCGCCGCCGGGTGTTTCTGCCAGAAGGTCCACCACCTCTACGACGCTGGTTAGAACCCCTCCCACGCTGTGATTGTCGATCATCTGTGTAGAGAATCGAGGATGACGAAGAGTTGTCACGATGTGAGCCGGATTGAGGGCGAGGGCGAGATAAGCGTTGTTCCTCGACAAGTAGCATAAAACGAGCCTCAAGCAATGAAGGGGTGACCGGTGTCGGATTATCGAAGAGACATATTCATATTTTTCTAAGAGCCCGTTAACCATGTAGATTACAATCGTTTTCTCATCAACCGGCTTGTCAATGTTCTGAAGAAGATCTGATATAGACTTGATTTTCTGGAAATATTCAGCAATTGACATGTCGCCTAAGGTGATATTTCGAAGATCACTGTCCAGTTGTATTGCTCGGGAATCTTTATTATCACGAAATAAGTTCTCCAAAGCAAGCCGAACATCACGAGCAGATACATGTTTCTTCAAAATGGTGGTGAGAAGAGAGGGAGAAATTGTACCGTAGATCCATAGTTTCACAAGAGAATCCATTTTCTTCCATTCAATGTCATCAGGTCCTGAACTCGTGGTGGAGCTGTCAATGTACCCGAATACCCCGAAGCCAATACAATGGGTTTCAAAGAGCTCTCGCCAGGCATCATAGTTTAATTCGTTCAAATCAAGAACGAGAGGAACAAAACTTTTGATATTAGTGATGCCATAAGGTTTTAGATTAGAAGAAGATTCAGGTTGAGTGGCTGCCATGGAAACGATGAGGAAGAAAGAAAAATATAATAAGAAAAGAACTATGGAGAAGAATACCGGTGGGGAAGAAATATGGGGGAAACGAGGAATTTTATATAAGAAGAAAAAGAAAAGTAAACCTAGGAGAAGGAAGGAGATGCAGCCGGCGGCAAGGAGAAGCCAAACTAGGGAAGCAAAAAATTAGGATATTAGTTTGGCTCTAATACCATGATAAATGGTATAATGATCAGGTTGCCATACAAAGGAATACAAGAGGGTATAAATACATGAGGAGATGGGCCATGGGCCACAACTAAATACAATGCCTATACAAAACAATAATACATAACTACATATGTATTCTAACACGTGGAGGTAACAAACCGCCATGTTTTGGCGGCAACATAACCACCTCCCAACTGCCATTTGAAAGCTATATATATGCCTATTTACTTAGAATAAAAGTATTCCATTTTCAGTCTCATATGCGTGTGTTTTTACTTAGTGCAAATCAATTGTGAAACATGCTTCGTAATCTAAAATGGAAGGCTGCAATGGAACACATTCAGCCCTCGAAAACTCATCATATTGCATATTTATCATTCATAATTTCGGTACGCATTATATGAGTTTGGAGTCTTTGCTTCTTCTTCTTGTCGGATATTGATTCAAATTTGACATCAACCGTTAGCTTAGAAGTGGTAAGCTGAAAGAGCTACTAAGCAGGAAGTCATGGCCCAGATTTTTTCAGAATTTTGCTACTGCTGTTAGTGGGATAATGTACTTTTTTTTCCAGCTTTGTTGTTATATTTTCTAGAGTATAAATAGGACGTTTCTTTTCATGAATTGTAAGCTATCTTTGAATTAAATAAACGCAGTAGTTTCCCAATATCTGTTATTAATTACCAACACTTTTTTTTTCTTTTTACTCGGATCGACCCTCTTTGACTCTTGTTAGGAAATCTAATGTAAAGTTACATGTTTAATTCATTACACATTATACGGTTGAAGCGCTCTGTTTTGACCCGCTTTGACACGCCATCATGCTGCAACGTTAGCTTTTATTTCACCATTTAACATATCACTCGGCCACTAGGGGTGAGTAGAAAAATCGAAACCGAACCAAAAATAAAAAAACCTAAAAAACGAACCAATATATATAGAAACCAACGATTTTGGTTTTCCGAATTTCAAAAACCAATTTTTGTTGGTTTTGGATTTTAAAATTTCAAAACCCGAAAAAATCAAACCGAACCGTTTCAAGGGACAATATTGTAATTATAAATGTCCAAAAAATCAAATACATTATGACTATCCCATTTACACGGCCACCCCTCATTTACATTAGGGTTCCACCAAAGAGGACTCACTCAGATTCAGATCTCTTCGTGGTTGCAGCTTCGTTTGGTCGTCGGACTACGCGATTGAGTTCACTTACATCTCTTCATTTCGAGTCGACAAGTTCACTTTTTCTCGATTTTATCAATTTCCAGCTTAATATAGAAATCAATTTTAGTTTTCTGAGTGGTATGCAATTTATCTCGATTTTCAGTTTTTAGTTTTTGATATAGAAATCACTTTTTCTGAGTTGTATGCAGTTTATATGGAGTTGGTTGTTTACCTCGATTTCTAGGTTCTAGTTTTCTAAGTGGTATTCAGTTTATCTTGATTTTCAGCTTTGCTAATATGTTATTTATCGATTTGTTTTGAGTTTTGATTTGTTTCAACTTTCTCATTACAGTTTAATCATTTCATAGAAAACTGAACCAAAAACGGAAAAACTGTGAAACCGAACCAAAGATCGAAAACCGAACAACTACAAAACCGGATTCAAGACCACGCCACTTTTTTATGTGGTAAACTAAACACTTGTAATGTTTTACATGGGGTAGAGTGGAAGAATGATTGACCACTGTGACATCCGTCACCAAAGCAGGTTGGTTGACTCGAGCTATAACCTTCATTAGTCATTTGATATTATCTGTGTGCTCGAGTGAACTCTTGAAACCTAGTAAGTGCTAAGTACTAAATGTTAATCATGTCAAATGCCTCGAATATCATAGTTATTCTAACAATAGAAGGAACACAATCTCAAAAGTTTGATCGAATTCCTAATATCGATTTAAGTCGTACAAGTACATTCGGTGCAACAAATTTATGAACAGAACAATAAAATAAAAACACTAAATTAAATTATGTGTAATAAGTGAAACAAAACAACAATAAGTACTATAAATAATTTCTACACAACAAACCCATCAAGAAAGCATAATAACACTTGATCAACACGTGAAACGTTTAACGCATTTACATAAAATGTAATATAAGGATACAATATGATACCAAATTAAATAAAATAAAAAATAATAATAGTAATAATATATACATGAAATTCGGCCGGCAATAGAATAATAAAAAAAATAAACAAATCTCCTACCAAAAATTTAAACAAGTTTCCTAATCCTAATCAAATTCCTAAAATCAATCCTATTTACCCTAATCCTACACCCATCGATTTCTATCAGCGTCCATTCTCTCCCTCAATTGTTTTTCAGCCCTCTCACACCCCCACGGTTGTTCTTCAAAGTCTCAAGAAAGCCTTCAAACTTTGATCACGCATCGAAGGGTTTTTCTAGTTTTCGGTTTTTACATGTACTTAACTTATTCTCTTGATTCTCTATGAATAACCCTTGATGATGGATCATCATAGGGACCAAACACATCCTAATCACACATAAAGTAATGATTATGATATGTTTGGGTGAGTAACAAACCCAAAGGGTGGTTTAACTAATAAAAAAAATGAAGAACAAGGACTTTTAAATCTGGACAGAAAACATGGATGAACTTTAAGAGTTCATGTCTAGGCCAAAACAAACTTAAATAAATTGATTTTTGATTCTAGAATCAAGTTCTTTGAGTCTATTTTCGTCTCCAACTGGTTTCATACAAAACTATGGTGTTTGGTCACCCAAATAATCAAAACCTTATAGGTACGCAAATCTGTTGATTTCTGATAGTTAACTCTACTAACTTTAATATACTAAAACCTATTATAAACATCATGAAAATTCTTCAAAATAAATATGGTACATCTTCCATGAGTTTTCAAAGTTCTGTAAAAATATTGGAATTTATTAAACTTCTTTTCTATTTTAATCGGTTAAAAACATTTTGTTTGCTAAATCTGAAAATCCTAGGGTTTTTCTATAACAGACTTTAAATCATCATAATTAATCCAAGATTTCAAATTAGAAGCCAAAACTTAATATGGATAAACGTTAGCGTGTTTATAATCACTGTAGAAAATATTATAATTTATTAGATTTATTTTCTATTTTAATTGGGTAAAAACGTTTTAATTGTCAAATCTGGAAGTTTAAAAGGAATTTCTATAATCAGAGTTTAAAATATTGTAAAACATTCAAAGATCCGAATTAGTGGGCAAAATTTGTATGAATTTATTTTTAAATGTTTTTAATTTACTGTAAAATATTTCGGTTTTATTAAAGTTGTTTAATATTTTAAACAAATAAACACTTTATGTCGCGCGAGCTGGAGGCATTTTCTGACCAACATCAATTAAAGTATTTTTTAAAAATAATAAACATGTTATTCAACTCTAGAAAAATTTATATAAAATAATAGAGACATTAAGGTCTCTACTCTAAAAATTTAGGAAAATAATTAGGACGTTTGAAATAATTTAAAAATGCACGAAACATACCCAAAATTTCAGAATTTAACGTACACATTTAAAGAGGAAAATAAACAAGGTTTCAAAACTTAAATATACATATTGAGGTTAGACCCAAGAAATGGATGCACTTATGCAACCTAGTGTGAAACTTAATAATGAATCCAAATTAAACTTGATGAATTCAAAGTTAGTACAAAGAAGATTTTACGCGTGAATAGTATATAACTTAGATCATACTATTGTAGATTTTCGAGCACGTTAGGAATCAAGTGACAAAATCCGCTAACTAAGATGAGTACACGTAGCCCCTTTTTATGTATTTTATTGGGGGAAAATTCTTTATACCATGTCAATGTTTCATTGCTATGTTTTTCTTTTATGACAAATACGTAGTATGTGTGTGCACTTATAGAACCCGTATTCGGGTTATGACTATTGTGCCCGTGAGCGGGATTGCCTATTGAACCCGTGTTCGGGTTAAGACTATTGATTATCTCATTACTATTTATAGCCAACTAGTAGCTCCAGCTGGTAGGCGATCGTTGGAAAACAAATGACTTGTGCCGGTTGAACTAAGGTTCCGAGTATCACTATACTACTATTATGTACCATGCCTTTACGTGTTTATTGTCATACAACTTACTATACATGGTACAACTTACTTTTACTTGCAAACCTACAAGCTCGCCAACTTTGTGTTGACATTTTTCGAGTGTTCATTTTCAGGTAATGCAAATAACAACGCGTAAGGAGCCTAGGTGACTCTAGATGACCTTAGCGTAACTTAAGCCATTAACTACGAAGTCTTTTCTTATTTATATACTATGATGAACTCAAATACATAAGTTTTGGACCGGGTTGTGGGAACAACAACTTTTATATTTTCTTGTTGTTCATGTTTGACTATGATTGTCGTGGGGTGACTTACCACGAAACAAATCCTCTCTTGTGTCGGGGAAATGTCATGACGCATTGGTGTGTTTCAATTAGAATTTTCTCTATACTTTAAATCAATGTGTTATAACGATCCTCTCCGTCACACTCCTTGTTTCCTCCTAATCGGGATATGACAACCACTGTGTGGTGGTGGTCACCACATGACTTACCACATTGCCACTCCATTCTCTCTAAATCTAATCTAAAGTTACTTTTTTGTCACGATCGGATTTATAAACAAACTGTAACATCCTGAGTTTGGGCCTAGTAATTACTTAGGCTCTGGTACGTTAATACTTGTTTACTATTTGATTAATGGTTATTTAATTATTAGAAATTATACTTTTAATTAAATGTTATATATATAGGTTGATTTATATATACCCATATATATATATGTACGGATGTGTGTGTGCATGTAATTGAAAATGTGAGGTTGCCACCTTCTACTTGACATTTTGGGGATGTGTACTCATGGTTACATAGGATTAACATCAGAAAATTATATCTCACTTTGAAAGTTGTATGTGTGTACTGTGTGTATGTGCCGAGAGAAAAAGAAGAACAAGTAATCTGATTTGATTTCTTGGAAGTGGTGGGATTCAAGTTTAGGTTGGTAAACTTCTTTTATATGTTTATAATTGAATCATGTTAACATGTTATAGTTTTGATAAACAACCTGCTGGGTTTTGTATATGAACACCATGTAAACTTGTATGTGAACTTGACAAGTGGGTTTGATTGACTTGGTTTTGTTCTTGGGTTTTTATAGTGTTCTTGTTGATAATAAGCATGTTATTTACAGTTCAAACATGCTTTGATATGATTTCTAGTAAATTTATGATTGCTAGATTTTTTGGGTTCTCATTGTTTGAACTTGGCGGATTGTATATGAGGAAGAAGATGATGAATTCGGTTGTCTCGAAATCCGGCAGAGAGGAATCTGATGGTGGATTCCGATACATTTAAATCCGACCCTGAAATCCGAAATGTTGAAATCCGGGTATATTGAATCCGACAAGTGAGGAATCCGAGAATGGAGGATTCCGATGGATAGGAATCCGCTAGTGGTGGAAATCCGACATTCCGATCGGATTTCTTAAAATCCGATGGTAGTATCGGATTTCATTGAAATCCGATGATTTTGGTTGTTTGTTGATTATACGATATTATATGCTAAGTGTTCATGCATATGTGAATCTAACATGATATGTTTGATTTAAAGATGATATAAATATATGTCTGATATATATTTATGAATCAGATATTGATGTTTGGTTGTTGTGTTCTCAGGAACAGACAAGGCTCAGTAAAATTAGATCACTGAGTGGAGAAGCTGAGAACTTGAGGTGAGTGGATGTTTACTCACAGATGATGTTAGTTGTAACTGGTTTGGTTGCAACTATTTATGGTTTGACGCATGGATTGATGTTATATCTGATAATTGATTAACTAGTTGATTGTTATTTAATTGCTGCGTCAGTGATATGTATACGTGATGGTTGGGAAGTCAGTTTCGGCTGGGCATATGGGCTGGGTTTGTTTGCTATCGGCTAATCAGTATTGGGATCTTTTGATGCATTCGTTGCAACTTAAGGTAATACTGTGTGAGAATAGCAAATAAACTATCGGTAAACCTTTGCTTTGGCCGGCATTGGTTGTAGGTTCCTGCAGAACCGCCGGTCTTCCCGGGACACGATTATCTATTATTTGTTGTTGATATCATGCGGTTCTGGCTGATATAGATGTTGTGGCTTTACTCCATTCACTTAGCTTTGTGCTAATCCCCTACCTCTCACCTTTTTACAGGTGTTTGGTAAGTCAGCAACTCGGCTGAGAGTGGTTAGCTTGGGGAGTAATTGCCTAGGCCTCTGATGTTTTTTATTTGTGACGAGCTGTAGTTTTTTAATACTGATATTTTAAACTGGTTTGGCTTTGTAAACAGTTGTTTGTGTATAGTAGAAAATACTTTCAGTATTTTAATCGCTTTCGCGGTGTATTTTAAAATGAAAATTTTTGGGTTGAAAATACGATGTTACACAAACACACACGAACAATCCAAGAATAAACAAAGAAGATTGGGAAATAACATTTTGAGTAACAAGGAATTTTTTATAGATCACTTGATTCAAATGATTATAAACAAATTCAACAGACATACAATACTTCTATATTGTAGTGATCAAGAATAATCTTGAGGCTAAAACTCTAATCATTCAACGTATATCCTATACCTACACACATACGAATATTTTTAATTAGTGAACATGATTACAAAAACAGAATCAACTATTTATGCTAACAGAATCATTTAATTGCGGATAAATAACAACACATCTTATCCATAATTATCATCCCTAAAATGAAGGAATTCATCCTTATCATGAACAGTAGCATCAATTCTGTTTTCTTTAATAATAGCATCAACTTCCTTCAAACAGTATTAAGTTTGTTGTAGCAACACTAACTTTGATCTAGCAATATTAACTTTAACACTACCGGTACTAATTTTGTTCACCAGATTTAACTCTTTCTGTGACAGTACTAACTTTAAACAAACAGTATTAACAACATTCACCGGTAATAACCTTCAACACTGCCAAGATTAACAAACATCAAACAGCATCTTCAACCCAACAATCTCCTCCTAAGATTATGCTGACAAACAATAAGTTTCTTATTCATTAAGATTATGTTTGTTGTGGATGCTACCAAAACATTTTTCTCACTTTCTTCTCTCTTACTCATCTATCAAAAACCTTACCCTTGAAACGATATATACAATCATATGAGATTTCTTGAAAGCACTCAGCTCTACATTAATCATTGATTTCAATTTCTTCAAATTTTGACTATATTCTCTATCCACCAGAAAGAAAGAACTAATATCTTCCATTTGAAGTCAACACATAATGAACTCCACAATTGTTAGACATCATCGATACAATCAAGGAAATACCACTCTGATTGAACAAGTTCTGAACTTTCACCAAAACAAACATCATAAATAGATACTCCATTTCTTTCTGTATCAACAAGTAAGAATCATGCTCATCCACTTCTTCATACTTACTAAACCCAATCTTGTACATCCTTTCAAGATCCTCTCTGTCAATCTCCTTTAGCAGCTTCAAAAAAGTTGAATAACACACTTCACTTTTGTGAGCTCTGATCAATCGATATTCTTCTTCTTCATCCTACAGTACCACATTCTATTCTATCATCATAGGAGGTTTGATACTCAAAGGCACTACATCCATAGATTTTTCAGAAATAATGATTACATTGACAGAAGTTGGACTTGTTGGCCTGACGTATTCACATTGTGATTTACTTTCTTTTTCTTCTTTTCCCCCCTCATCCTTCTTAACAAACTGATGCTCTTCACCTTCTGCCATTACAGTTTCTTCTTCCAATGCTTTTTGAAACAATTTGTCTTCTTCTTCTTGTTATCTCTTTGCCAATTCCTCATTCATGTCAATCTATTTTTGTTTCTTTATTTGCTTTGTAGGCTCAACCATAGCTTTATCTTTTCTCTTATCCCTTGAATCAAGTTTAATAACTTCTGGTTCTACACTTGATGTTTCTTTTCATCCAACAATCACCATTCTCTTCCATCATGGCCTTAAGAACCTTGGCCTGAAAACAATTTATCCTTTCTCAGCTACTTCTTTCTCAACTTGAACCTCTTTACCTTTATCATCAACCCTATCTCCTTTAATAGGTTTCTCAGTTGGATTTTCAGGGTCATCATATTTTTGACTTAACTTCTCCCCCCCTTTTTGGCAGCATCCTTAGAGGAGCTAGAGGAGGAGTCTTTCTTCTTCTTTTTATCCGTTACCAAATTGGACACCTAAGCTTTTAACATAACAATCTCTTTTTGTTGACACGTGATGATAGCATTATGGGAAAAAATCTCTTTCAAAATTGTTTTTATCATAGCCGTCAATTCAGTATAGTCAACACTACCGTCATCCCTATCCTTTCGGAACTGAAGTAGAAGCAATCTGAGGCCTAGCCTGAACTTTTGCTTCCCCCATGGTTTCTTGGTGTGTGGGTCCCCCCTGCAATTAAGTTTTCGAATAAGCACCCTTGCTGGTGGTTGCCTTGGATCAGGTCTTAATATATAGTGTTTACACTAACCTAAGGAGTACTTGTACTTTCTCAATAGTGTAAGCCCTCCCCAAATGATTACTTATCTCCTTGGTGATCACCTTCTTAAGCTTGGGAGACAACTCTTTGGGTTCCCTTTTGATATTCTCAAATGGAGAATTCGCCATCTGAGGGTATTCAGTTTGAGGTGTAGATGGCTTGGGAGAGGAAGTAATTCTCGCAGTCCTTTTTCTTTTAGATATTCTCAGATATGAGGCTAGTGTTTGTGGTTGAGCAAAAGGTGATTGAGATGGTTGTTTTGGTGATGTTGGTGGTGGGTAGGGAATCAAGGGGTGTGCCAGATGATGTAGGCTACTGGCTAGGTCCCTCAGGTCACTCCTACTATTGTAGAGAACAAAGATGTGACAATGCTAGAAAAACCTTTTCCAACCTTTCTCAGATTTGCAAAAACTTTCTTGGTATGAAAGGGTGTCACATATTTTTGAATGAGCTGTGACAAACCCGGGATACAAATGTTGTGGCCATAGTTGTTCATCAAAAACATTGAAGGATCGGTGATATTCCACATCAAATCATTAAAAATCATTTGAGAGAAATTAAAACGTTGATTTGTAGCCAGACATACAAATGTTGTGGCCATAGTTGTGCCAAATTCACTCCATGCATTTCGCTTCTTGGAAATGCATTGTTGTAAAGTGTGAGCAAGAAACTTCCACTGAGGCAATAAGAGGTCTTTTTGAAATGTTATTGTAGTGAGAGTGACCTCATATCCCTTAAGCCTGAATTATTCATGAATAAAGTCCTTGGAAAGAGTTTCAATACCTCAGGCATCATCCAATCTGAGATGCATGCGAATTGAATTTTCAGTTATGAGCACAGCTTGCCATCGACTGTTGCTTTAATACATTTAGAACCTTTGAATTCCTGAGATGATGTAGTGACCCAAGAATCAGTCATATGATCGGTGTATATGGTTGGGTTCACTAAAGTGCATGAAAGATGTCCGACTTGCACAACAAATCTGTGATTTCATGGAATCCATTTGATTCCTTGACCTTTTGAAGCATAGCTAGCATATTATGTTGATCACAAAACGCTAGACCAACATTAGATTGAGAGCAGGATGAAGAACTTGAAGCCATTTTAACCAATTGGTGTTTCTCGAGAGAGGGAATGAAATCTTGGACATTAGCTAGGGTTTTGAAGAACTCAAGGAGATGGTTATAATCAGAAAGAAATCAAGAATTTTGGTGTAAGATATGTTTGCGTAACTTTGAAATTACTTCCCAATTTGGCTTTTATACTCTAAAATTGCTTCCAATGACACTTGCATTAACTACAATTCTAACGGCTCCAAATATTTTGTTGTACTAACGAAAATAAGTAGTACTAAGTTTTGCAGCAATACTAAATATTGAGAGCAGTACTAACAAACTTGAGCAATATTAAAAAAAACTAGCAGTATTAACAAGTCTAGCAGCATTAAGATGCAAGACAATATTAACAAAGCTAGCGGTCTTAATAATGTTAACTAAGATAGTTCTACTAGTAATATAAAGTATATGAATAGCATAAGCAGCAGTATTAACCTGAATCACAAACAAAATATTAGTAACACCTGTACTAAACAACATTAAGATGATTTTGAGACAATTAACATGGAAAAACATCTTGAAAATCAATTTTGCTAGAACCAATCATATTCTTACGTGTGATTCTTCCTCTTTTAAAGTTACTACCACAAATAACAAAAACAACCTTACCATCATGCCACTTGAGAACTTTGGAAGACATGAAATGTATCCTATTCTGTGCCTAGAGCAGTCCTTGACTTGCTCTGCACATGAAATCAAATGATCAATCTCTTTTGGGAACCCAAGCCAAAGTGGTCTTGGGTTGTCCTTAAGTATCAAAATAACTTATTTCTTTTAACACTTGAGATTTTTGGAGATTATCACATCTTATAACGTCATGACTTGAGTATTTTAAAATAATTTCTGTACTAATAGTATTTGCATTACTAATAGGTGTACTAACATTTGTTTTAGTACCAACTGATCCATCAATATTAACAATGCAATCAGTACTAACTGATGTTTTCATTTTTTGTTCTTTATGGGTGCTTGTAGATAAATTAGCTTGGGATTTTGAACTAGTTTCTTTTAATCTTACTCACACTTTATTTTTAGGCTTGACTGACTTTTGGAAAACTTTTGATTTTACTTTGAACATGGGTTGCTTAGCCCTAGCAGTATTAACAAACCTTGGTGATGCGGGTTTGTTATACTGAATGTTTTGCACGTTTCTTGAAAACACCTTTCATCTTTCATATCTGAACTGATTTGTTTTGTTGATTGGATTAAAGACACATATTTTTGCAAGGTGATTTGTTTTTTCATAGGTAAAACATGGTTTTGGTTGAAGAGCTTTGAAATTGATACCATAGTTCTGTGTCATTTGTTGAGTCCATCCTCCGATTTCCTCTGATAGTTGAGTTGTAATTATTGTAGCAAGTACAATGAGTATTTTTAACAGTTAACTCTCTTAGATTTAACTTAAGAAGTTCCTCCAAATTCATTAGTGATTATATGATTTTCTTGTGGAATAGTTTCATGCTTAACTACATTTCTCATCTCTCTTTTAGACTTATTCACTTCACATACCTCTATTTCATCTTCTTCAACCTTCCTACAAGTGGATGAACTAGGATCAATCTTACTGGCTTCTAGGGGAATCTCTTCATTTGTATACTTAGCAATTACATCCTTTTTTGAAGGAAAGTAGGTCTGATTGTAAGGTGATGCAACATTTTATCATGAACTTGAGACTTAATCAAGTTCTCAACTGTTATGGAAGCATATTTTAGTTTTTCTACATCAAGCTTAATTCTATCAGATTCTTTCTTAGCTTCCTCAAGTTGCTTTAAAGTTTTTTCTAACTTTAAGGTTAACTCTTCTTTCTCCCATTTTACATAAGCAAGATCATCCTAATATTGTTTTTCATTTTGAATGTATGTTTTGACTTGTTCCTCAAAACTTCCTATCATCAGAGTAGTTTCTCTCCTTTTTTCTTCCCATTTGCTAATATGTTATTTATCGATTTGCTTTGATTTTTTATTTGTTTCAACTTTCTTATTAAAGTTTAAACATTTCATATAAAACTGACCCAAAACGGAAAAGCTGTAAAACCGAACCAAAGACCAAAACCGAACAACTCCAAAACCGAATTCAAGACCACGCCACATTTTTTATGTGGTAAACTCCACACTTGTAATGTTTTTACATGTGGGTGGAGTGGAAGAATGATTGACCACTATGTGGTGGTGGTCACCACAAGACTTACCATATTGCCACTCCGTTCTCTCTAAATCTAATCTATAGTTACATGTTTTTTAGGATCGGATTTATAGACAAACACACACAAACAATCCAAGAATAAACAAAGAAGTTTGCGTAATAACACTTTCAATAACAAGAATATTTATATACATCACTTGATTCAAATGATTACAAACAAATAACCATCAAAGTCGCAATCTGTTGATTATGAATGATTCAACAAACATACAATACTTCTCTATTGTAGTGATCAAGAATAATCTTGAGGCTAAAACTCTAATCATTCATACGTATATCCTATACCTACATACATACGAATATGTTTAGTGAACATGATTACAAAAACAGAATAGGTATTTACACTAACAGAATCATTTAATTACGTATAAATAACAACACATCTTATCCATAATTATCATCTCTAAAATGAAGGAATTCATCCGTATCACGAATAGCAGCTGGTGTGTCGTAAAAGGTATACTTTATTTTAATATCTTTTATTAATGTTTATTATTTATCGTTTTTTTAAACTAAGTCGTGTATCACACCGATATTTAATCTAGTTTAAGATCCTAATATTGATCCTAACATCTTATGATTTTATGGTTCCACTAAACTAAAACATATCGATATTATTAGGACTTGTGAGATGGTATGGTAATTAAGTCGTCGTTTTTGCTATAAAAACATTGATAGCAATAGAATATCCGATTAAGTGACATATAGAAGTAGTTTTAACAAAAAATTTAGGTTCAAAAAAATTAAATTCTTAATAAGTTAATTATTAATATAATCTTTAAGAGTTGTATTGCATTATCAATGTCATTTTAAACTTTGAATCTTATATTAGTTTGTCATAGACTTGTCATTTATAGCAATTACGACACATCTAAAAGAACTGAGATGATTAATTAGGATCGTTCATATTAATTGTCATAAATATTTTAAAAATACTTGATATCCTTGTTGGAATTGATTCGGGTATATATTAGATTTTCAAATCTGGTTTTTTAAATAAGATAAACTAGCTTTTTAAGTATTTTTCAAACATGGTTTATTAAAAGAGACAACAGGATTCTTCAAGTTCTTCAAGTTTATGTGTTGAATGAACCGCGCTCTAAAACTTTAGAACCCAGTTAAACAACCGGCCTCTACTTAGCCCATCTTCATTCTCCCTCTCCCTTCAAGCCCATTAGCCCATCTTCGTTCTCCCTCCCCCTTCAATCCCATTAGCCCATCTGCAACACTGTGCCCTAAGGCCCTTAACTGGGCTTATAGCCCTTTAGGCGTGATGTTTAAAGACTAATACAATCAATTATAATATTTCGATCTTGACAACCTACTCTATGTAGTCTCTTCGATTTCACTCATTAATGTTGTTGGGATGAATTTTTTTCATCCATTATCTAATAAATAAGTAACTTGTTATTTCCTTAGAGCAATTTGTCGAGAAATGTAATATAAATGTCAAAATTTGATAATAAAGTTAATGTGTAATTTTTTAAGCCAAAAATTAATTCTAAATTTCAATTCCTAGCTAAGAATAAAAACGTAATTAGTTACCATAATAGCAGGTAACCACTTATAATTGATGGTGTAACTACTTTTTTAATTACAGAAAATTGTTGAAAATGTAACATATATAAATGTCGAAATTTGTCAATAAAGTAATATCTAATTTTTTAAGCTAAGAAAAGATGATGTATTTTAATTTATAACAAAATAAGGGTAACGTGTTTGGATCTAGGTTCGTTGTGAGTTCTCTTATTCCTTTATACTCATTTGCTTTCGTATGTTTGTCGGCGGTTATGACAGTTCAGGCGGTGCTCTCCAAATTTATAGGGTTTGTGAGAATCTTTGTCGGTCAACGACGGTGGTGGAGGTAAACTTCAAGAACATTACTTTTTCATCGTTGTCTTCCATTGTTTGTATTAGTGTTTTTAGTATTTGATCGATTTGTGTGGATTGACTCACTGAGATTGTTTGTCTTGAATGTTCTCATTTTTTCACATATGTTCTTTCAACATCATCTCGTTTTTACAAATCAAAGGTGGCTTGTGGTTGTTAAGTTTCATATGGATCGATAGAAATGTCTTAAAGATATTAATCAAGAACAATAATAAACTAATTAAAAAAGTTAATCATCAAAGATTATAAGAACAATTAATTAATAACTATGAGATGAATTGTTATGTAATCGTTTCCTTTTTTGTTACAAATTAAAATTTATCACTATTTGTGTCTAAAAAATTAGAAATTACGTTTATCGACAAATTTTGACATTCTTAACCTACTGAATAGACCATTAACATGTCATTCTTGTCACCACACCATCTTTTGTTACTAATCGAAATTTAAAATTCTTTCTTGGTCTAATATATATAACATTACCTTTCCTAACAAATTTCGATATTTATATTAACTATTTTTTTTATGATTTACCCTTTTTCTCATAATAAAATATCTCAATTTTTGAGCATTTCATTGGTTTACTAGCGTGATAAATTCCTAAAAACGACACTATACTTTGCATTTCCAACTTTAACGATATTCTATGGTTAACATACATTTCTCTTTTTGGTTGTTACATGCATGTTTTACTTCATTAAATACAACTTTTTTTTGGTTTTAAACAATTACATCTTTAAGTGAGCGTTTGGGATTGCGGTTCAAATACGTTATGTATTTTTAGTAATTAAAATCATATCTGATACTCAACTGTAACATAACCTTTGAACTTAGTATGATTTCCTATATCGTAATAATCAGATTATTGGTTTTTTAGTGTTTAGCAAAGTAGATTAAATAATTTTTAAAATGTAAAATAACTATAATCAAATAACCAATTTCAAAAGACGACCCCAAAATAGATTCTTAAAACTGCCTCTTGTAACCTCTAAAGTTGCATATAATTGATTTCTAAAAACGCGACATTGTTTTAGGATTGCGATTTGAAAATAAATTATGCGTTTTTAATAATCATAATCAAATAATCAGCTATAAGAGAGCGTGATACTGAATAATAGTGTTCGGATTTGATTATGCTACTTTATATCGTAATAATCAGATATAATCATAATCGGATTTGATTATAATCAGTGTAACACCTTCAAACCTGGGCTAGAAGATTAGCAGGTTTGTGGTTTGTGTTTAACTGTTTTTATTATGATTAAATGGTTAATAGCATGATTAATTAATTCTATTATGTATGTTTAATTGTATGTATGTTGTAACCGTATGCATGTATGTATGTATTTAATTGTGTACGTGGGAGATATTTGGGGAGGTGATGCCACCTCCTACTTCTAAGTTGTATAGGGGGGGGGTTGTGTTAGTGAGTTAACATGCATAATCTCAATTTTAGCAAAAGTATTGTGTGTGTGTGTGTGTTCCTCTCGGCCGAAAAAGAAGGAAACAATCGGATTTTCAGATTTTAGGTGTTTGAATTCAAGATAAGGTTAGATTTATACTTTATTGGGTTTGCATGTTAATTTGGGTAGGATTGTTGGTGATTAAACATGAAATTATGATGAACCATAGAATCGGTTTTAAGAATATGTTTTTGATGGGTTTTTGTGTGTTCTTATGAAATACATGTCTATATGTTATTTCAAGACATGATTATGTGTTTAAAAGTGTTTGAACATGTTTCTGGAATGATGTTATGAATCTATGAAAACCTGGGTTTGAGTTATGAAATTTTGAAGATGGCGGATTTAATGAATTTATGAACTATCGGTTTTGGTGTTGGGGAAGAAGAGGAATTCCGATTGTGGTGAAACCGATAGTTTGGAAAACCGGAAGTTGGAATCCGGAAACCTATAAACCGACACTCAATACTAGAATCCGATACAAGAACCCTAAATCAGATTATATTTATATGAAATCCTACACTTGAGAAACCGAGACTTAAAATCCGAAACATGAAATCCGATTGTTTGTAAACCGAGTACTTGAAATCCGAATGTTCCAAATCTCATACCTAAAATCCGATAACTTGGGAAATGACAACTTAGAATCCGATAGTCTCAAATCCGATACTTTAAGAATCCGATTGATAGAAATCCGACAACCCCAAATCCGGTGAAGTAAAATCCGGGACTTTGATGAAATCCGATAGTTTGAGGAATCCGATGCTTGTGAGTAACGGATTCTTGGAAATCCGCTAGTTTTGGGAATTCCGATACTTTGTGTTTGAATTTGTATTTATTAATTGTTTGTTATTGTTTGATGAATGATTTATAAATATATGGATCGATATATATTTATGAGATTGAGACTGATTTGGTTATTGCTGTGTTTTCAGGCAATCCAAAAGCTCAGTACTATTAGACAACTGAGTACGTGCAGAAATAGAGGTGAGTGGACGTTAATCGCATATGGTAAAGATTGCAGTTAATATTATTGATGTGATGCATATTGTGGATTGAGATTGGATTGTTTGAACTGTTGATTGTGATATTGATTGCTGATATCTGCTGCATGACTATTTGGTTGATACGCGCTCTTAGGATGATTTTAAGTTGCGTTTGAGAAGTCAGCTATACGTGGACTTGGGTTGGGCTTGTCTAACTGGTTGGTAGAACAGTAGTAGCCCTTCTGTTGCATTTGTTGCTCAGAGGTGGAGTTTACTGTGCCAATTCAGTGGAAAGCTATCGGTCAACCTTTGCTTTGGCCGGCATTAGTTGTAGGTTCTGCGCTGAACCGCCGGTCTTCTCGGGATATGTGATTACATGTTATAATGTTGATTGTGAATGTTTGCATTTGATGTTTAGCCTCTACTCACTTAGCTTTGTGCTAATTCCCCTTAGTTGATGTTTTGCAGGTTCGTGTTTAAGTTGAAGAAGGAAGAGTTGACCACACTCTGATACTAGTTTTAAAAATAGACGAGCCAGTTTTTTTGTAACACCAAACCGTGATTGTTGTATTAACTTTTGAACAAAGATTGTATATTTGTAAATATTGGTTTAAAGTAATTAAGTTGTGTTGAATTAGCTTCCGCAGCGTATTAAAAAAAATGATTTGTGATTTTCCGGTGTTACAATCAGTTTTTTTAGTGCTTGGCAAAGTAGATTAATTGATTTTTAAAGAATAAAAATCCCAATAATCATATAATCAATTTGAAAAGGAAAAATTGCATTAAAGCACAATGAACTTTGTCTTAGTTATCATTATATACAATCAACTTTATTTTTCTTAAAAATAATACAACCAACTTTCATAATCCTCGCGTTGTATGCAACTTGTATATTATGAAAGTTATGACAATGTTTATTGTATACAATGGTAACTAAAAAACAGACACATAAAAAAGTTGTTTGTATAAATGAGAGGATTATGAAAGTGAATTGTATTATTTTTTAAAAATTTAGTTGATAATCAGTTTTTTAGTGCTTAACAAAGTAGATTAATTGATTTTTAAAGGGTAAAATCCTAATAATCAAATAATCAATTTGAAAAGAGCAAATTGCAATTAAAACACAATGAACTTTGTCTTAGTTATCATTATACACAATCAACTCAATTTTCATAAAAATAATACAACCAACTTTCATAATCATCGCATTGTATGCAACTTGTTGTATACTATGAAAGTTATTACAATGTTCATTGTATACAATGGTAACTAAACAACATGCATATAAAAATTTGTTTGCATACAATGAGAGGATTATGAAAGTGGATTGTATTATTTTAAAAAAAAATTTAGTTGATTGTATAGCATGATAACTAAGAAAAAGTTCATTTTATTTTCATGCAAGTTGCCAATTTGAAAAAGTCACTCAAAAGTAGATTCTTAAAACTATGTTTTGTAGTCTCCAAAATGCAAATAATTGATATTTGAAAACACAATCCCAAACATTTTAAACTAATTATCTACGATTTTAAATCACAATAATTAGATAATCAATATTTAAACGCAATCCCAAATATCCTCTAAACAAATTAAACACCTCCTAAATAAGCTTGTGTATTCGGTCAAGATGATTTAAATAACGTAAGTTTTTGTTGCATTGTTGTTCTTTTTGCTTTCTTAACAAAAACTTGTTACAAAGATATTTAAATATCTATATAAATATTTTTTATACTTCTTCTCTATGATCGTCACCTTTCAAAAGCCATTTAAGTTTATAACAACTAGCAACATACCCGGGTAATACGACAGTGACGAATAGTTTTCGTTTTGTTAAGTATCGTTTTCAAGAATATAATGGTATATTATTTGTGCGCTTCAATGTTACAAAATAGTTTTTGTTAGGCAAAATGTTAGTCTTTTTCATTTCTTTATTTATATCAACTTTTTTATTAATTTTTAAAATAGATTAAAAAACATTAAAATAAGAAAAAGTATCTCTATTTAAAAATAAGAAAAGAGAAAGATAATATGATCTTGAAAATTATATTGATGTGGTGAAGAATTAGGTTGATATGGAAGAGTGTGTTAGTTGAAATGTATATTTTAAATGAATAAATGTTAAAGTAAATTGGGAGAGATATTGAAATGATTAAAGATTGTCTAAGTAAGATTTACTTAGATAGAATGAAATGTTAAAATGTTGTCTTGATTTAAATTTAAGAACTCATAAAGTGAAAGATTATATAAATAAATATAGATTTCAAATTACAAATTATTTGCATAAATAAATATTTATAAAGTTTATGTAAATTGTTATTTTTTACTAGTTTAAATGTTTGTGTATACATACAGGTATCCATAATTATTTATTATATGAATTTATTATTTTATATTCGTTTAGCTATATTTGATTGTTCTATATGAACGAAATAAGAGTTCAATATGAGGCTTTCTTAAAAATTAAAACAATTTTATATTAATTTTAGTCGACATAGAAAAGCAAATGATAACAAATATAGGAAGGATATAAAATTTGATGTAACACCGCTTCTGAATTCAGTTATTTTACTGTCAAAACAGATTTTAGCAGCGGAAATTTTTCTTTTAAAACAACCAAACCGTTATTTACATTAATAATTGTCAAAACACGATGGTGTTACCAAGTACAGGAACCGACCATAGTATCTATTTACATTACATCACAAAGTATAAGTGTTCCACCCACAAGGGGCAATACATTCCCAAAAGCAACCCGCCTCGCAGGCCCTCTAGTCCTTACCTAAAAAGGGAAACATAGTATCATTAGCTACACTAGCTAGTGAATACATACAATCATAAGCATCAATGCAGTAAGTAATGCGTCTTATCATAAACAATCATTGCTAGCTTAGCACATAGCGGTATGCTGACAAGATCGGTAAGAGTCGTGTCTTGCAGGGTAATCATTGCTAGCTTAGCACATAGCGGTATGCTCAACAACTCAGACCGGGGAATCAGACACGACCAATCCGCGCTGTTGAGGGAGCACAAGGCAGTCCACCAAACATCGTTCATAGAGCCAGAGGCTCCACAGGTAATCCAGCTACAACCGGCTGATTACCACTCACGTTAAGGCACGGTGGTTCAGCAGAACCTTGATCCGAGATGCACCCCGAATCACCGTTAAATCCAGAAATGACCGAAGTCCTGTTAGGATCCAGATAACCGGCTGACCTTAACCATGCGTCAGATAGTCTGCAGACAGGTCACATACACATATACGTACATTTGATCCCACAGGGATCCATCATCTTACATATAGCATCATACAGTTATTCATACGACCATATCATCATGTATAAACTAAGTGGTTCCAAACTGGACCCACTGGCATGCACCTGACACATGTTCTAACATCATATCAATCATACATTTACTTTCTCGAACGTACCTGCAAAAGCAAGTTAGTCATACATAGTACATTCACATAGTCACTTAGCAGGCAAGCCTTACTCTACTGAGTCTCATGAACGTAGGCACTCACCTGAGCTGTTTCTTAGGCACAGGTTTTTGACTTGAGTCCTCTAACAAGTTCACCTAGCATATCACATTGATCTCAATCATTCACAAGTTCATTCAAGACTTACAAAAACAACATATAACTTTGGACATTACACAAATCCGCCAAAACTGTCGGATTTGTGGGAAATCCGATGGTTCTATCGGATTCATGAAATCCGACACTTACTCCCAATTCCGATACTTAATCAATCGGATTCCAACACTTAAGAATTCCAACCATGCATGTGAAATCCGACACATGGAGGGAAATCCGACATTTGGAAGTCCGATACTATCTTCCGATACTTAGAATCCAAAACCAAGGAAATCCGATTGAGTTACGGATTGCAATGGCTATAAAACATGAAATCTGACAGAGTTACGGAATCCGACACTTCTATTAGATTCCAATACTTTCTTCGGTTTTCACCACATTCGGATTCCAACAACATCATTTGACCATCTAACAACTTCATTTTGGCTTGTTTTAAGCCCAGAGCATCATAGAACATCACTCTCTATCCATCTAGCCATTCTAAACACATCAAATCATATAAGAACACCAAATATACCAAAACCCACTTTAAAGTAAGCTTTGCATGTTCTTCATGGTGTTGTTGCATGATTTCATGATTTTAACATTTATGCAATCTTCTAACATCAATGATTCTAAGTTGCTAACCTTTTGTAGATTTAACAATCGAGAATCCTAGTTCTTCTTTCTTCTTTTCCAGAATCTGATGGCAGCAACGAGAGGGTAGAGAGATGAGAGAAAACTTGCGGTTTTGTATGTGTGTGTTTTACTATGTTTGACCAAAGTCAACTAAACACACACACACACACACATATATATATATATATTCACGTACAACAGAGGCGGTTGCCTCATTCTTTCATCAAAGGTTTTCCTTAAATATCTATACTTGACACATACATACATTTAACATGCATGCACACGTACATACATACATATAAACACATATACAAATACTTACTCATTTAATTCAACAAATATACACATAATAATTCTTATTACAATAACTACGTACATTTACGTACGTACAATTACAACTAGGCCCAAGTTGAGGATGTTACAAATCTACCCCCCTTAAGAAGATTCCGTCCTCGGAATCTACTCAGTGATAAACAGGTGAGGGTATCTTGCCTTCATCTCGTCCTCAACTTCCCACGTCAGGTTGGGACCTAAGTTGTGCTTCCACTTCACAAGGACTAGTTTAATCATCTTCTTACGTAGCTTCTTGACCTTCGTGTCAAGAATCTCAACAGGTTCTTCAACTAGTCGCTTAGAAGAGTCAACTTTCAATTCCTGCAAAGGAATAATCTGTTCTTCCTCAACGTGGCACTTGCGTAAGTAGCACATGTTAAAAGTGTCATGTATTCCAGATAATTCAGGCGGCAGCTCTAGAGTCACCGTCTGATCGTTCACTTTGCGTATAATCTTGAATGGGCCAATGAAACGTGGACTTAGCTTCCCCTTGAGCTCGAAACGAATGACGCCTTTCCAAGGAGAAACCTTCTAGAACACACGGTCACCGACTTCAAATGTAGCGGGATGACGCTTCGGATCCGCGTACATCTTCTGTCGATCCCGAGCTGCTTTTAGCTTTTCAAGAGCCACATTCACTTTGTCAGAAGTAATCTGGACAATTTCAGGTCCAGCGAACTGCTTCTCGCCAGGCTCCAACTAACAAGTTGGAGTGCGACATCGTCTTCCGTAAAGCATCTCGTATGGTGGTATTCCAATGCTGGAATGATATGAATTGTTATAAGCAAATTCAATCAATGGGAGATGAGAATCTCACGATCCACCAAATTCGAGTACACAGGCACGAAGCATATCTTCTAACGTCTGTATCGTACGTTCATATTGGCCATCAGTCTGCGGATGATAGGAAGTGCTCAGATGAACACGAGTGCCAAGTTCGCGTTGCAGACTCTATCAAAAATTTGAGACAAACCGAGAGTCACGATTAGATACAATAGAACATGGAAGACCGTGACGTGACACTATCTCATCAATATACAACTGGGCTAAACGGGTCAGCGAAGTAGACTCGTTCGTCGCCAAGAAATGATCACTCCTCGTCAATCGATCAACGATAACCCAGATCATGTCGTGCCCTCTAGACGTTCTCGGTAGCTTTGTCACGAAATCCATTGTGATATTATCCCATTTCCACTCCGGAATATCTAATTGCTGCAGATTACCATAAGGTCTCTGGTGCTCCGTCTTTACTTGCGCGCAGATCTGACATCTCTCCACGAACGAAACGATGTCTTTCTTCAGAGTTGGCCACCAGTATAACATCTTCAGATCGTGGTACATCTTTGTAATTCTCGGATGGACAGATAACTTGGACTTATGGGCTTCTTGCATAATCAGCTCACGGTTACCTCCAGTAGAAGGTACCCAAATCCTGGATTGAAAAGTCTTCAACCCACGATTATCTTCAGCAAGCTGATCCTTCAATTTCTTCATCGTCTCAGCTTTCAAATTTTCTTCTTGCAACGCAGTCTGCTGAGCTTCCTTCAGTCTAGAAATCAGATCTGAGACAATAGTGATCCTCAGAAACTTAGCTTCTGCTGCCGGTCCTTTATGGCTTAAAGCGTCCGCTGCAACATTGGCCTTGCCAGGATGGTAACGGATCTCACAATCATAGTCTTTTATTAACTTCAACCAACGGCGTTGCCGCATGTTGAGTTCTTTCTGAGTAAAGACGTATTGAAGACTCTTGTGATCTGTGCAAATCACACACTTTGTGCCATAAAGATAATGTCTCCACAACTTCAGTGCAAAGACAACCGCAGTAAGTTCAAGATCATGGGTTGGGTAGTTCCGCTCGTGTGATTTTAACTGCCTAGAAGCGTAGGCAATCACTTTATCACGTTGCATCAGGACGCAACCCAAACCCGCATACGAAGCGTCGCAATAAAACGTGAAGTCCTCCGAACCCTCAGGCCGAGTAAGGATTGGAGCTTCACATAACAATCGTTTCAAGGTCTGAAAAGATTCTTCTTGAGCTCCCGACCAGACAAAAGCAACATCCTTGCGAGTGAGTTTGTTCAATGGACCCGCAAGCTTCGAGAAATCGCGGATAAATCGCCGATAGTAGCCAGCCAAGCCAAGGAAACTTTTGATTTCGGAAGGAGTCCGAGGAACTCCCCAATTCATCACAGCATCCACCTTAGCTGGATCTACTTTAACACCATCATGACATATAACATGGCCAAGTAAATGAACTTCCTTAAGCCAGAATTCACACTTGGATAGCTTAGCATACAATTGTTCTCGCTTTAACGTCTCGAGAACTTGACTAAGATGAAGCTCGTGATCAGCTTCCGTCTTCGAATACACAAGAATGTCATCAATAAATACAATCACGGATCTGTCAAGAAACGGACGACAAACCCGATTCATCAGATCCATGAAGACGGCAGAGGCATTGGTTAAGCCGAACGGCATAACCAGAAATTCGTAGTGACCATAACGAGTTCGAAATGCAGTCTTCGGCACGTCTTCTTCACTAACTCGTACTTGGTGATACCCCAACCGGAGATCAATCTTAGAGAAGCATGTAGCTCCCTGTAATTGATCAAAAAGATCATCTATTCGAGGAAGCGGATACTTATTCTTTACAGTTCGCTTGTTCAGCTCCCTATAATCTATGCACATTCGCATTGTTCCGTCCTTCTTCTTCATAAATAATACAGGAGCTCCCCACGGCGAGGAACTCGAACGAATAAAACCTTTGTCTAGCAACTCCTGAATTTGAGTCATCATCTCTCTTATTTCAGAAGGAGCAAGACGATACGGAGAACGAGCCACAGGTGTAGCTCCTGGAATAAGCTCAATCTTAAATTCAACATCACGAATCGGAGGCAAACCCGGAAGTTCTTCAGGGAATACCTCAGGGTAGTCAGACACCACCCGAATATCACGAACTGGTCGCTTCTCCATCGTAGCATCAATAACATATGCCAGATAAGAGTCACAACCTTTGGCAATCGACTTTTGAGCTTTAATCATGGAGACAATGGGAATGTCAGAATCCCGTCGCCCTCCACGTGCAACAGCATAAGATCCATCAGAGAGAGGGATCTTGATCATCTTTTTGGAACAGATAATCTAAGCATCACGCTTGCTGAGCCAATCCATCCCGATCTCGACATCAAAGCCCACAATAGGCATAATAAAGAAAGAAATAGGGATATTACTCCCGTAAATATAAATCACAACTATTGGGACTTTCTCTATAACAGAGACTACTTTGCCGTCAGCGAACTCTACTCTGAGCGGCTCACTTAGGGAAACAACAGGCAATTGCAATCTTTTACGACACACCACAGATACAAAGGAGTAAGTAGCTCCAGAATCAAATAAAACACTAGCAGGGATATAATTGATAAGTAAAGTACCCGTGACGACATCCCCTGCTGCTTTAGCTTCGTCAGCTGTCATCTGGAAAGCCCTGCCTTTCACGCGGGGCGCGTCATCTCTTTTTGGGCCTCGAGAAAAAAAAGACCCCTTTGCTCCAGTACTTTGTCTGTCTGGGCAGTCAGTTAGCTTATGCCCAGGCTTGTGGCACCTATAACACACATCTTCTTTAAAACCACACTCTGTCGTAGCGTAGCCCTTCTGCCCGCACCTCCAGCAACGTCTGGTAGAGTTGGAACACTCACTAGAGTGATAAGTTCGGCATTGAGAGCACCAAGGAGAATTAGGCCTCGGTTTCTTAGAGGAATTAGTCTTCCCGCCTGCTGAGGATTGTCCTTTTGAAGGACCCGATTTGTCAGACGGATTGAACTTCCTCTTTGTCGGGCTATATCAAAAGCCCGATCCAGTTCAACAGCTGCCCGCATGTGTGGGCGAAATTCCAGTGGCAGAGTTTCCACAAACCGCCTTATCTTGGTGGTCTCATCTCGGATCAGATGGGGAACAAACCGCATCTTATCAGTGAACGCGGTTATATGTTCTTCAATAGGCGTATCCCCTTTCTGGAGATCGTTAAAATCTCTTTCCATTCGTTCCAAGTCATAGTCGGTGCAATATTTCTTTAGTACCTTCTCAGAGAATTTCTCCTAGGTGAGAGCACTCAACACCTCCTTATTAACAGAGTCTTTCACCGTGTCCCACCAAAAGATGGCATCGCCTTTTAACATCCGTACTGCATACTTGACACAGTACTCAGGTTCACATTCACACGATTCGAACACCTGCTCCATCTCCCGGAGCCATTGGATAGTAACGGTGGGGTTATCACTCCCCTGAAATGTCGGAGGATGGCAAGTCAGAAACTTCTTGTAAGAACAAGTCTTGCGAGGCTTGTTCAGTGTTGCTTGCAATAAGAGCTCCTTTGTCACACGAAGCTCCTCCTCCAAACGCCTAATATAGGCAGCCTGATCCGGCTCAGGTCTGCCACCACCAACATTGTGCTGAGATCTCTAATCCTCGGCCTGATGAGGCATATGAGAAGCCTCATCTTCCATCTCTTTCAGAGCTTGCTCTGTATTCCCACGTTCGGCAGACATCTTATATCAACTTTCTATATGACAGAGAAAGAGCAGTTAATACTCAATCTCATTGACTGCACTTACAAATCATCATATACCGCTATCATACATATAACTCTCACTCACACCCCCCTTTTAGGAACACTTCTTTATGGTCGGGCCCGAGCTTGAGATCGAATACTATTTCAAGTACCCAATTCACTCAAACTTAGGCTCTGATACCTAATTGTAACACCGCTTCTGAATTCAGTTACTTTACCGTCAAAACAGATTTTAGCCGCAGAAAATTTTCTTTTAAAACAACCAAACCGTTATTTACATTAATAACTTGTCAAAACACGATGGTGTTACCAAGTACAGGAACCGACCATAGTATCTATTTACATTAAATCACAAAGTATAAGTGTTCCACCCACAAGAGGCAATACATTCCCAAAAGCAACCCGCCTCGCAGGCCCTCTAGTCCATACCTGAAAAGGGAAACATAGTATCATTAGCTACACTAGTGTAACACCGGAAAATCACAAGCCATTTTTTTTAATTGCACTGCGAAAGCTAATTAAAACTAACTTGATTACATAAAACCAAAATTTACAAGTGTACAATCCCTTGTTCAAAAGACAACAATATCATTATCAAATATTTGGTGTTACAAAATAACTGGCTCGTCTCTTTTTCAAAATACGTATCAGGGTGTGGTCAACTCTTCCTTCTTCAACTCAAACACAAACCTGCAAAACATCAACCGAGGGGAATTAGCACAAAGCTAAGTGAGTAGAGGCAAAAGCAACAAACGCAAACATTCACAAACAATTAGTACTCATGTAATCACATATCCAGTGAAGACCGGCGGTTCGGCGCAGAACCTACAACCAATGCCGGCCAAAGCAAAGGTTTACCGATAGCTTTCCACTAGATTGGCACATTAAACTCCCCTCTGAGCAACAAATGCAACAGAAAGGCTACTACTATTCAACCAACCAGTTAGACAAGCCCAACCCAAGTCCACGTATAGCTGACTTCTCAACGCAACTCAAAATCATCCTAAGAGTGCGTATCGACCAAATATTCATGCAGCAGTTATCAACATTTCAATATCACATTCAGCATTTCAATCAATCCACAATCATGCTTCACATCAAATAAAATTAACTGCAATCTTTACCATCCGTGTTCAACGTCCACTCACCTTAGTTTCAGTCTTGAACTCAGAAGTCTAATATCACTGAGTCTTAGGATTGCCTGTAAACACAGCGATAATTAAATCAGTCCCAATCTCATAAATATATCTCATTCATATATTTATAAATCATTTATCAATTGATAATAATAATAAACATATATAACTTCAAACACGTATTATCGGATTTCCTCAAAACAATCGGATTCCAAGAATCCGCAACCCATGACTCGGATTCTACTAAAATCGGATTTAGGAATCCGATGGTTCCCATAATGTCGGATTTTCCTTTACTAATTTCAAATACTCGAATTTCACTTCAATCGGATTCTATCAACCATGTCGGATTTCAAGTATTCGAATTATATCAATCGGATTTCTTAATGAATCAGATTTGGGTTCTAGGTTTGTAACAATCGGATTCTTGGTTATACTAGTGTAGGATTTTGAGTTTCGGATTTAATCTTTCGGATTTAAGGTCTCGGTTTACAAATGTTTCGGATTTCATGTTTTCCGGATTACAAGTATCGGTTTTCTAGCATTAATCGGATTTCCCTCATTCGGTTTGCCATCATCCATTAAATCCGAGAACTTCATATCTTCATAATAACTCAAAACCCAGAACTTAAAACATTCATCAAATCATTCCAGAACATGTTTTAACATCATAAACACATATTTCATGTATCAAAACACCATTTAGACTCATAAATCTTATGAACACACCAAAACTCATAAAACTCATATTTTATCAAAACCGATTCTTATGATTCATCATGCAATCATGTTAATTTTAATCAGAATTCAATCTAATAACATTTAACCATAATATCAATAATATCTAACCTTGAATTTTGATTTTAAAACACAAATATATGAAAATCCGATTCTTGTTTCTTCAATTCCTTCTTCTTCTTCTTCTTCGGTTTGTTCTTGGCAGAGAAAATACACAATCACACACACACAACACTTTTTCAAATTTGAGTTCTTTTGCATGGCTAGTCAACTACTCCCCCCACGTATACTTCTAAAAAAAATATGAGGTGGCAAGTACATACATACACGTGTACACACAAATACATACATACATACATAAATATGCATAAATACATACATACATACGGTATCATGCATACATCCAATACCATTTATTTATGTAATTAACTTAATTAACCAATTAAGCATAATTAAACAATTAAGCACGTACCACAAACCCGCTAATCTTCTAGCCCGGGTTTGAGGGTGTTACAAATCTCTACCCCTTAAGAGGATTCCGTCCTCGGAATCCTTTTCTGCTCAAACAAATGGGGATATCTGTCCTTCATCTCTGACTCAGTTTCCCAAGTTAAATCGGAACCTAAGCTATGCTTCCATTTAACCAATACCATTGGTATCTGCTTCTTTCATCATCAACTTTGCACTTTCTTAGATAACAAACGTTAAAAGTATCGTGTATCCCCGCAAGCTCTACGGGAAGATCCAGTGTTACAGTCTGATCATTCACAATCTGACGTATGCGGAAGGGACCAATGTAACGGGGAGCTAACTTTCCGCGTTTACCGAATCGAATCACACCCTTCCACGGTGAAACCTTCAAGTATACTAGCTCTCCCACATCAAACTTAACTGGGCGACGACGCGGATCTGCGTACATTTTCTGCCTATCTCTGGCTGCTTTCAACTTATCTCTAGCAATAGCAACCTTATCTGCTGTCATCTGAACTATCTCAGGTCCTGCAAATTGCTTCTCACCGGCCTCTAACCAACAAGTCGGAGTACGGCAACGACGACCGTATAACATTTCGTACGGAGGCATCTCTATACTGGAGTGGTAAGAATTATTGTACGCAAACTCTATCAATGGCAGGTGTGAATCCCAAGATCCACCATACTCGATTACACAAGCTCGTAACATATCTTCAAGTGTCTGTATGGTTCATTCAGTCTGACCATCAGTCTGGGGATGATACGCAGTACTCAGATTAATCCTCGTCCCCAATTCCCTTTATAAACTATTCCAGAAGTTAGAAACGAATCTGGAGTCTCTATCAGATACTATTGATAATGGCATGCCATGCCTTGCAACAATCTCGTTCACATAAAGTTGAGCCAATTTACTCAGAGAAGCCGTCTCACATGTAGCCAGAAAGTGAGCGCTCTTGGTCAGCCGATCCACAATCACCGAAATCATATCATTATTCTTCTGTGTTCGCGGAAGTTTAGTCACAAAATCCATTGTTATGTGTTCCCACTTCCACTCAGGGATTTCCAATTGCTTTAAAGATCCATAAGGCTTTTGATGCTCTGCCTTCACCTGTGCACAAATATGGCATGACTCCACAAACTGTGCCACATCTGTTTTCATAGTAGGCCACCAGTAAAGCACTTTCAGGTCGTTATACATTTTAGTGCTTCCTGGGTGTACTGACAATCTGGACTTGTGTACCTCTGTCAAAATCAGCCTCCTCAAGTCTCCAAGCATAGGCACCCATACACGAGTCTTGTATACTTTTAATTCACGAGAGTCATCAGCAAGTTCATCTTTACGTTTCTTCATCAATTCATCTTTCAAGTGTTCTTCTTTCAAAGCTTCCAATTGTGCAGACTTGAGTCTATCCGCTAGATCTGATACAATCTCTATTCACATAAACTGAATAGAACTTCCCGCTCCCTTGCGGCTTAAGGCATCTGCCACCACGTTTGCTTTGCCTGGGTGATATCTTATTCCGCAATCATAGTCTTTAATCAATTCCACCCAGCGTCTCTGTCTCATATTTAACTCTTTCTGTGTAAATACATAATGTAGACTCTTATGGTCAGTACAAATCACGCACTTGGTGCCATACAGATAGTGCCTCCACAGTTTTAGGGCAAAAACAAACGGCTGCCAGTTCCAAATCATGTGTCGGGTAATTCTTCTCATGGGGTTTCAACTGTCTTGAAGCATATGCAATCACCCGATCCCTCTTCATAAGTACACAACCCAAACCAGCAAACGATGCATCGCAATAAACTATGAAATCCTCTGAGCCACTTGGCAATGCTAGAATAGGGGCCTGACATAACAACTGTTTCATCACCTGAAATGCTTGATCCTGTTCACTGCCCCATACAAATTTCACATCTTTTCGAGTCAACTTGGTCAACGGACCCGCAATTTTGGAGAAGTCCTTTATAAATCTGCGGTAGTATCCAGCTAACCCCAGAAAACTCTTGATTTCGGACGGTGTCTTCGGAGCGTTCCAATTCATCACTGCGTCCACTTTCGATGGATCCACTTTCACTCCCTTGTCACAGATTACATGCCCCAAAAACTGTACCTCTCTCAACCAGCATTCGCACGTAGAGAACTTAGCAAACAGATGCTCTTTCTTCAGTGTTTCCAAAATCTGTCTCAAATGCTGTTCATGCTCCACTTCTGTCTTTGAGTATACCAGTATATTGTCAATGAAAACTATCACAAACTTATCCAAGGAGGGTCGACAGACTCTGTTCATTAAATCCATAAAAATCGCAGGTGCGTTGGTTAAGCCGAACGGCATAACCAAAAATTCATAGTGCCCATAGCGCGTACGAAAAGCCGTCTTTGACACATCTTCCTCAGAAACACGCACATGATGATACCCTGATCTCAAATCAAACTTGGAAAAGAACGAAGCTCCTTGCAGTTGATCAAACAAATCATCTATTCTTGGCAAAGGATACTTGTTCTTTATCGTTCTCTTGTTCAGTTCACGGTAGTCGATGCACATACGCAACGTACCGTCTTTCTTCTTCACAAATAATACCGGAGCTCCCCACGGAGACGAACTTGGACGGATGTAACCCTTATCTAACAAGTCTTGTATCTGTGTCATCATCTCTCGAATTTCTGACGGTGCCAATCTGTACGGTGCCTTTGCCACTGGTCGAGAACCAGGAATCAAATGTATCTTGAACTCCACCTCATGAACTGGAGGCAGTCCCGGCAATTCTTCTGGAAACACCTCCGGGTATTCCCTTACTACCCGGATGTCGTTCACTGTCTGCTTCTCTTTCTTTCCATCAATAACATAAGCTAGGTAAGATTCAAAACCTTTATCCAACGCCTTTCTAGCCTTCAAACATGAGATAATCGGAATTACAGACCCAGCCTTCTCACCCCTTGCCACTACACTTGTGCCATCAGCCAACGGAAATGAAATCAACTTCTTGTGACACTTGATACTGGCCTGATTCAAACTCGGCCAATCCATCCCGAGCACAACATCGAACCCAGATAACGGCATTACAAGAAAATAAACAGGAAAACAAATACCGTCTATATCTATCTTGGCTCCAGCCACAACAGTCGTGACCGGAACTATCATACCATTAGCTACCTCAATTTCTAAAGCAGTAGCTAATTCATTTAAAGGCACATTCAACCTACCACAGAATTCTACAGACACAAAGGAGCGGCTTGCCCCTGAATCAAATAACACTCTAGCAGGAATAGAGTTTATCAAAAACATACCAGTTATAACATCGTCTATAGTAGTGGCATCATCTACTGTCATTCTGAACGCCCGACCCTCAGCAGTGGGTGGGTTCTTTCTTTTCTGTCCTGCTGAAGATGATCCTCCAGCACCTCCCCCTCCTGACCCAGATCCTGCTTTCTTAGTCAACGGGCAATCACCAACCCGGTGCCCCTCTTTTTGACAGTTCCAACAGACGCTCCTCGGCAGTCTGCAATTCTTCAAGTCGTGGCCAAACTGACCACACCTTACACACCTCATGGACTGGGGCGTACACTGTCCGTGATGATAAGACTTACACCTGTTGCACCACGGTGCCCTCTGAGCAGAACCACCTGCGGTAGTTACTCTATTCTGATTACCCTGACGATTACCACCGCCCTGACCTCCTTGCCTTTGTTGAGTGTTGTAATGTTCAAACCTTGATTTCTGCTGAGAAATTCTTTCCCCACTCAACTTATTCCTCGCAATCAAATCTCCTTCAGCTGACTTAGCTAAAGTAAATGCTTGGGATAGTGTTGTAGCCCACCTGGTGGCACTATGGAGATCCGGATGCAATGCTCCAACAAAGTGAGCGATCTTTGACTCGTCGTCAGGCACCCAGTGTTTTGCAAACCTCATCTTTTCATTGAATTTACTGATGAGTTGATCCACGGTCATGTTTCCAGTCATTTGCAACTCCATAAATTCCCTCTTTATTCTTGCAATCTCAAAAGTTCCACAGTACTGCTCACAGAGTTTCTCCTGGAATTGACTCCACGTAATACTCTCTTGTTGCTGCTCCGTAAAATGGCCAGTGATTGAATCCCACCAAACCATGGCATCCCCTTTTAACATTCTCGATGCATATTTCACTTTCAGTTCATTCTCACAGTTGCAAGCATCTAATGTCTTTGTCATTTCCCTAAGCCAATTCAAGGTGATACTGGGATCAGAACTTCCCCGGTATTCAGAAGGTTTGCAGTCAAGGAACTGCTTATAAGTGCAAGGTTGTTTGTATCCTGGAAACGCAAATGGATAACCTCAAGGTAGTGGATACGGATAAAAGAAAGGTTGCTACATCATTTGAGTTATTGGTGGCAGAGGTACTGACACTGGTGGTACTGTTGCTTGTGTGGTTATCGCAATTGGTACTGGTGGTGGTTCTGGTTGGTTTAGTCTCTGCTCCATGTTCAAAACTTTATTTCGAAGATCCATCAATTCGTTCTCCAATTTATAGATATACTCGCTTTGGTCTTCTCCTTGCTCTTGCCCAGATGTTCCTGCTTGATTTACCTCTTCAATAACCGGTGCCTCTGTAGATTGGGTCACAGGAGGTAGGATGGGAGTCTCTCTATCAGCCATAATCTGTTACAATCACATCACCTCATAGCTCATTAGCATAAACCGTTAGTATCCAAAATACTAACTATCACTGAAAACTTTAACTCACCCTAATTCCCCCGAAGGAAAGCTTGACCCGTCACGAGCCAAGATTTGGGAATGCAACACTCTAGCCGTGCATGCATCGCCAAACCTAGGCTCTGATACCAAACTGTAACACCGAAAAATCACAAGCCATTCTTTTTTAATTGCACTGCGGAAGCTAATTAAAACTAACTTGATTACATAAAACCAAAATTTACAAGTGTACAATCCCTTGTTCAAAAGACAACAATATCATTATCAAATATTTGGTGTTACAAAATAACTGGCTCGTCTCGTTTTCAAAATACGTATCAGGGTGTGGTCAACTCTTCCTTCTTCAACTCAAACACAAACCTGCAAAACATCAACCGAGGGGAATTAGCACAAAGCTAAGTGAGTAGAGGCAAAAGCAACAAACGCAAACATTCACAATCAATTAGTACTCATGTAATCACATATCCAGAGAAGACCGGCGGTTCGGCGCAGAATCTACAACCAATGCCAGCCAAAGCAAAGGTTTACCGATAGCTTTCCGCTAGATTGGAACAGTAAACTCCCCTCTGAGTAACAAATGCAACAGAAAGGCTACTACTGTTCAACCAACCAGTTAGACAAGCCCAGCCCAAGTCCACGTATAGCTGACTTCTCAACGCAACTCAAAATCATCCTAAGAGTGCGTATCGACCAAATATTCATGCAACAGTTATCAACATTTCAATATCACATTCAGCATTTCAATCAATCCACAATCATGCTTCACATCAAATAAAATTAACTGCAATCTTTACCATCCGTGTTCAACGTCCACTCACCTTAGTTTCAGTCTTGAACTCAGAAGTCTAATATCACTGAGTCTTAGGATTGCCTGTAAACACATCAATAATTAAATCAGTCCCAATCTCATAAATATATCTCATTCATATATTTATAAATCATTTATCAATTGATAATAATAATAAACATATATAACTTCAAACACGTATTATCGTATTTCCTCAAAACAATCAGATTCCAAGAATCCGCAACCCATGACTCGGATTCTACTAAAATCGGATTTAGGAATCCGATGGATCCCATACTGTCGGATTTTCCTTTACTAATTTCAAAAACTCAGATTTCACTTCAATCGGATTCTATCAACCATGTCGGATTTCAAGTATTCGAATTATATCAATCGGATTTCTTAATGAATCGGATTTGGGTTCTAGGTTTGTAACAATCGGATTCTTGGTTATACTAGTGTAGGATTTTGAGTTTCGGATTTAAGGTCTCGGTTTACAAATGTTTCGGATTTCATGTTTTCCGGATTACAAGTATCGGTTTTCTAGCATTAATCGGATTTCCCTCATTCGGTTTGCCATCATCCATTAAATCCGAGAACTTCATATCTTCATAATAACTCAAAACCCAGAACTTAAAACATTCATCAAATCATTCCAGAACATGTTTTAACATCATAAACACATATTTCATGTATCAAAACACCATTTAGACTCATAAATCTTATGAACACACCAAAACTCATAAAACTCATATTTTATCAAAACCGATTCTTATGATTCATCATGCAATCATGTTAATTTTAATCAGAATTCAATCTAATAACATTTAACCATAATATCAATAATATCTAACCTTGAATTTTGATTTTAAAACACAAATATATGAAAATCCGATTCTTGTTTCTTCAATTCCTTCTTCTTCTTCTTCTTCGGTTTGTTCTTGGCAGAGAAAATACACAATCACACACACACAACACTTTTTCCAATTTGAGTTCTTTTGCATGGCAAGTCAACTACTCCCCCCACGTATACTTCTAAAAAAAATATGAGGTGGCAAATACATACATACACGTGTACACACAAATACATACATACATAAATATGCATAAATACATACATACATACGGTATCATGCATACATGCAATACCATTTATTTATGTAATTAACTTAATTAACCAATTAAGCATAATTAAATAATTAAGCACGTACCACAAACCCGCTAATATTAACCATTTATTTATGTAATTAACTTAATTAACCAACCCGGGATGCACCCCAAATCACCGTTAAATCCTGAAATGACCGAAGTCCTGTTAGGATCCAGCTAACCGGCTGACCTTAACCTTGCGTCAGATAGTCTGCAGACAGGTCACATACACATATACGTACATTTGATCCCACAGGGATCCATCATCTTACATATAGCATCATACAGTTATTCATACGACCATATCATCATGTATAAACTAAGTGGTTCCAAACTAGACTCACTGGCATGCACTTGACACATATTCTAATATCATATCAATCATACATTTACCTTCTCGAACGTACCTGCAAAAGCAAGTTAGTCATACATAGTACATTCACATAGTCACTTAGCAGGCAAGCCTTACTCTACTAAGTCTCATGAACGTAGGCACTCACCTGAGCTATTTCTTAGGCATAGGTATTTGACTTGAGTCCTCTAACAAGTTTACCTAGCATATCACATTGATCTCAATCATTCACATGTGCATTCAAGACTTACAAAAACAACATACAACTTTGGACATTACACAAATCCGCCAAAACTATCGGATTTGTGGGAAATCCGATGGTTCTGTCGGATTCATGAAATCCGACACTTACTCCCAATTCCGATACTTAATCAATCGGATTCCAACACTTAAGAATTCCAACCATGCATGTGAAATCCGACACATGGAGGGAAATCCGACATTTGGAAGTCCGATACAATGAAATCCGATATTATCTTCCGATACTTAGAATCAGAAACCAAGGAAATCCGATAGAGTTACGGATTGCAATGGCTACAAAACATGAAATCCGACAGAGTTACGGAATCCGACACTTCTATCGGATTCCGATACTTTCTTCGATTTTCACCACATTCGGATTCCGACAACAACATTTGACCATCTAAACAACTTCATTTTGGCTTGTTTTAAGCCCAGAGTATCATAGAACATCACTCTCTATCCATCTAGCCATTCTAAACACATCCAATCATATAAGAACACCAAATATACCAAAACCCACTTTAAAGTAAGCTTTTGCATGTTCTTCATGGTGTTCTTGCATGATTTCATGATTTTAACATTTATGCAATCTTCTAACATCAATGATTCTAAGTTGCTAACCTTTTGTAGATTTAACAACCGAGAATCCTAGTTCTTCTTTCTTCTTTTCCAGAATCTGATGGCAGCAATGAGAGGGTAGAGAGACGAGAGAAAACTTGTGGTTTTGTATGTGTGTGTTTTACTATGTTTGACCAAGGTCAACTAAACACATATATATATTCACGTACAACAGAGGCGGTTGCCTTATTCCTTCATCAAAGGTTTTTCTTAAATATCTATACTTGACACATACATACATTTAACATGCATGCACACGTACATACATACATATAAACACATATACAAATACTTACTCATTTAATTCAACAAATATACACATAATACTTTTTATTACAATGATAAAGAATTTGAATGTTTATAATATTTTATTATTAATGTTCCCTAAGATTTAATATATTTATTCATAATTAATTTAGTATGTAAAATACTTGAATTAGCGAAATAGTTTAACACGAATTAAATTGATATAAAGTCAAAGTTAAGTTTCAATTTTGACTAATTAAAATTAAAATCATGCTTCAAATTTTGTTCAAATGAATAATTATGATTTAATTTTAATTAAACTAAAAATTAAGGTTCTCTAATTATATTAATGATAGTTAGTATTTTATTTATATTAAAAAATTATACCAAATATAAGATATCAATCTATATAATATTAGTTACATCAACCATGTTATACATATATACATTTCTACGTAGTTTGTGACATTTGGAATTGTTGATAACTCGAAATTGATTCGGTGCGGTAGACTCTACGCGTTTATTTCATGCGGACGTCGCATTTTATATTTATAAATTTTAGCAAAATATCTTATATAGCAAAAGGAAAAGGCTTAAGTTTTTTATACATAAAGTATAATGGTATTAAAGCATATTTTTTGAATAAATAAGATATTTTTTAATTTAAAAGGGACATATATGAAATTGTCCCATATAAATATATGTTTGTAACCATCTCATTGTTATTACATTTCGAGTTAAAATATATCTTAATATGATATTATTCAAAAAAATTATTTTTTAATATTATAATTTTAAAGTTTAATTTTTATGTGTTTAATAAAAAATCTAGACTACTTTTATGAGAGCCTTTTTTTCATTAGTAATACCGTTATCCGGACATAAAGAGTGATAATATTAAATAGTTATATTATACGAAATATAAGAAATAAAAACTTAATTTATTTGCTTTTAAACCACATGACGTATTATAGTCTAAAATATTTACGCTTTCCAATTTTAATTTTTAATATTTGTGTTTGGATTTTAGTTTATGTATTTTATAGCAACACAAGTGTAGAAAACAACTCACTCCATAATAAGTTTAATGATACTACGTTTTCTTTAACCCAAATCTATTGAAAAATTGCACTACACTTTATAGGGAATACCTATGATGTGTACGAGTTTGCGGACTACTATATAACATGGGGTGTTGTTGTTAGAGATGTACACCACTGGTTTTTTAACCGATCCGGTTTTTTTGAGTATAGTACAAACCGGTTTTTCGATTGGGTAAATTGTATGAAAATATAATAAACTTTGTCTTAATTATGATTGTGTACAACCAACTTTATTTTTCTTAAAACAATACAATCAACTTTTATAATCCTCCCATTGTATACAAGTTGTTGTATACTATGGAAATTATGGAAAAGGTTATTGTATACAATGATAGCTAAATACTAGACACAGAAAAAAGTTGTTTGCATACAATGAATTTTTTTTTAAAGTTAGTTGTATTATTTTTAAAAATTTAAAGTTAGTTGTATACAATGACAATTAAGATAAAGTTAATTGTATTTTCATGCATTTTGCCCTTTTCGATTATCCGGATCGGATTTTATCCGGGTTTTTTTTGAAGAAAACATGTCCGGTCAAACCGGTTCGGTTTTAAAAAAATCCGGTTTTAAAAAATCCGAAAAATAAATATAAGAAATAAATTTCAAATTTTGATAAATTAAAATGGTTCAAGAGTACAAAGTTCAAATAAAATATAATTTAGAAATCAAAGTTCAAATTACATAAATTAAAATGGTTCAAGAGTACACAGTTCAAATAAAATACAATTTAGAAATCAAAGTTCAAACAACAATAATTTAGAATAAAGTTCAAATACTTCAAATACAAATTATGCCGGATATTCGGGTTCGCCATCTTCTTGGTCGTCGTCGTCATCTTCGTTTGGAGGTGATATTCCAAGTTCAACTTCTTCTTTGTGTATATTTGCTTCCAAATTGGCGTCAAGTGCGTCTTCTAGTGTGGTGATTTGTTGCTTCCGGGCCGCTCCATCCAAATAATCCTTCAAACAAATGCATACTTCCACCGACTCGGGACTTAGTCTTAATCTCTGTTGCGATATAACCCTGCTACTAACAGAAAAAGCATATTCTGAAGCTACCGTAGAAGCTTGAGCGGTTAGTAAATCACGAGCCATGGCGGCTAGAACTTGAAATTGTGGTTCCTTTTCTTTCCACCATGCTAAAATATCAAACCTTTCAAACTCTTCAAATGTCATTTTTGATAGAAAATCGCTTGACATATAATTTCCCCACTCGCTACTTGGGGTGGAAGTACATGATCGTTTGGATTGAGAATTTACTAGTGTGTTAAAAAGTGACAAATTAATGTTACTTGAACCTCTACTAGATAATGCCGCATGCGTTCTAATTTGATCATGTATCGCACTACTCGACCCGTATTTAGTTATATAAATATCAAACATGTCTCGAAAGCATTTGTTAAAATGGGAGAATATTGACAAAAAAACGGCTTTCGATCTAACGGCTAGTTTTTTGTGTGCCCCGAGAACCGGATTTTTGGTCAGATATAAACCGGATTAAAAACCGGTTTTTATATAACCGGTTAAAAAACCAGTAAAAAAACCGATGCACCAAATAATTTTCAAACCGGTCAAAAAACCAGTTTCGGTGAAAACCGATCTGGATAAAAAAAACCGGTTTCTATAAAAACCGAATCGGATAGTTTTTACGCAAAATCGGATATTCGGTTTTTTTGTACACCTCTAGTTGTTGTAAACACCCTAATCTACTACAATCCCTATTAATTATCTAATAATTACCAATTTATTCCTATTTAATTACCTATCTTATACCCATGTGATGGGTGTGAAAGGAGAGTAAATACAACTAACAACATTAGTTACGCATTATTAGTTGATAACAGAAATAGTTATTAAATAAAAGAATAAACAAACCGCAATGTAACGTAACTTTTGAGAGATTCTATATTCTTTAACTTTTTAAGTCTACTCATAAAATTAAGAACAATATTAAAACTAATGGATAAGATAAAAAATATTTAATATATTAATTATTAAGTAGGTAAAAGAATAACTATGAATATTTAGCAGGAACTATTACAGAAATTTGCATGAATTTATTACACTGGATTTTTAGATATACGATCTTCGTGTGGGTCCTAGAGTCAAACAACAATTACGTGTGGGTCCCAAAGTCATCACTAAATGATAATAATGTACCGTGTTGAATATTGTAAGATCACGTGTAGGGGTATTTTACTAATCGGATAAAATTGAATTAAATCGAAATTTTTGGAATAAACTAATTGGTTTGGATATTTTCAAATTTTTAATTGGATTGAATTAAAACTAAATAATTATTATGGACTGTGATTTGATTCTGATTACTATTATTTAAACCGAATAAATTTAATAAACCGAATAGTAATATATATATATATATATATATATATATATATATACTAGCGGGGTACTCGCGCAATGCGACGACGGTGAATAAAAATGGTTTGTAAGGAGTTGTTTTGGTAGGTATTAATCTAAAGGACACACAAGACGTAATTTTGTAATTTTTATTTAGCAGGTGAAAAGGGAATGAAATTTAGATATAATTTTGTAATTTTTATTTAGCAGATGAAAAACGAATATTATATATTTTCCCTTTCTAGAATTTATGGAATGTTATTAAGTTTATGGAATATTCTGTTTCGTAAGTTTTGCTATGAAATTTATGGAAAGGGAATATTCTGGAATTTATGAAAAATGAATGTTATTAAGTTTATTTTATGGAATTATTTTTTTGTAGATGAGGGTAGAATCATAATCTTAATTGACTTAAAATTTAATAGTTTTAAGGAAAAAACTTAAATTCTTTATATAATATGTAACACCGTATTTTTAAATCAAAAATTTTCATTTTCATAATCATTGCG
This sequence comes from Dittrichia graveolens, assembly GCA_038502395.1. Lineage (NCBI taxonomy): Eukaryota > Viridiplantae > Streptophyta > Magnoliopsida > Asterales > Asteraceae > Dittrichia > Dittrichia graveolens. The sequence goes on along the minus strand of JARJIL010000008.1, from coordinate 6,956,807 downwards.
GAAGCATTTATAAACACCAAGTAATTTTAACTAATTACAATCACTGTTTACAAAATATCAGTATTACAAAACACGGCTCGTCACAATTAAACTATCAGAGTCCTAGGTGATTACTCCCCAATCTAACCATTCTCAGCCGAGCCGCTGACTTACCAAAACCTGTAAAAAGAGTGAGAGGTGGGGGATTAACACAAAGCTAAGTGAATGGAATAAAACCACAACAGATATATCAGCAAATAACCGCATCAATATCAACAACACATAACAGCTAATCGTGCCCCGGGAAGACCGGCGGTTCTGCAGTAACCTACAACCAATGCCGGCCAAAGCAAAGGTTTACCGATAGTTCATTTGCTATTCTCACACAGTATTACCTTAAGTTGCAACAAATGCATCAAAAGATCCTAATACTGATTAGCCGATAGCAAACAAACCCAGCCCATATGCCTAGCTGAAGCTGACTTCCCAATCCTCATGTATACATATCATTAACGCACAATTAATTAACAATCAACAGTTAATCAACTATCAGATCCACAATCTATCCATGCGTCAAACCAATAACAGTTGCAACCCTAGCCAGTTACAACTAATAATATCTGTGAGTAAACGTCCACTCACCTCAAGCTTTCAGTTACTCCACACAATGATTTTATATTACTGAGCCTTGTTTTTTCCTGAGAACACAACAAACTGAAATCAGTAACGATTCATAAATATATGCCAAACACATAAATTTATATCCTTTTAATCAAACATAAATGTAACAACAGCAAAATGGGCCTAGTCGTGTTCGAATCTGATACGTTAAAATTCTAATTACATATTGGATAAAAGGAATTAAATGTGCATAATTGATTATTTGGAAAATAGAAGAAAATAATAAAGAAATGATAATATTAAAATGTTATTGAAAATAGATAAGAATGATAAAATATTGAATGGTTTAGAACGAGGTTTCCAAAAATATCCCCTTTGGTTAAAACGGGTACTCGTGCGTTAAAGTTGTAAGTTGGAAAGGCGAACAAGATACCCACTTGCGGATATGCATAACCCACAAGTGGGCATCACACGTGAGCCACCTCTTCACAAAACACAGACTTTGTGTTTTGTTTCTTGACTTTGTGGTGTTCTTGCAAATTGAAGGAGAGTCCAAGAGATCATCCAAGCAATCTGTTTGCTGTGAATTCAAGTACTGGAATCAAGTGTTAATCTGCTGAAATATCTTCTCTAATCATCTCCATCAATTCAAGTAAGTTCCAAGTCTTGTTCTTCACTTTCAAGTTAGGTTCCAATTGGGTTTAATTGAAATTGAACCCAATAATTGATCTTGATGTTACCAATCTGTTCCTAGATGTTTATATGGTTCATAGAAATCAGAATATTTAATTAAAATGATGATTTGGAATGATTTTGAGAATTAAAGTGTCAAATGGGTCAAAATGATGATTTTGGTCCCAAACACTGAATTGGATGTTTTGATGTAAAAAAATGGTGTCTTTAAGTTGTTTTTGATGAGTTATTTCATATATGAACATTAGAAACCGATTGGTAATGCTCTGAATAAGTTTTGATAATTTTGGTTAGGAAAACAGCAGGTTCTGCACGAACCTGCTGCTGTATATTGAAGGGCACGGGCGTGCCTCTCAAGAACAGACCGTACCTTAGGGCGTACCTAGGAGGCACGGCCGTACCTCCCAAGGGTACGGGGCGTGCCTAACCCTAGCGAGTCCGGGGTACCCTGAAGTCACGGGGTGTACCTGAGACCCAGGTACGGGGCGTACCCGGGGCGTGCATTGGCAAGGTACGGGCGTGCCCTGCCCCTGGCAGAATCTGTTTTACAAGGTTTTAATAGTTGTAAACCTTGTTTAGGTATTCCATTTGATCCAGAAGCTTCAGTATCAAATAGTAAAGTATTCTAACTCGACAGGTGAGTGCCTGATAACATAACAATTAATATATCTATAACATATATTAACAATGAATTGAATTGAATACAATGAATTGTACACCATCGATAAAGCGATTGAATATGTTCATAAAAGGTTGTATACCTTGTAGTATGTATGATAAATGATTATCAGGATATTATACGCACTTGATTAAGTGTGGTTAGTGAAGCATGACGATGCTAGACTTAACATGTTGACACGCAATGAGGTAAAAAACGAATGGCATGATGATGCTAGATATTGGATTGGTATAAATAATATGCATATGTTTAGGTGTATGTTATGTGGACATGATTATTGATTGATTGATGATTCGGTTGAATCAGATTATGTGTTTGTGATCAGGCAAGGTTTGCCCGGACAAAGCTGTCCAACCTATTGAGCATGGTTTGCCCCGGAACAAGTGATGCTACTTAAGGACAAAGTTTTCCTCTTCGGGTATAGCTGCGACTGTACAACAGAGGAATCTGTTGATTCCAAAACGCAACGGTGGACGCTTAACAGCTCCCTCACCGGAGCGGTTGATGTGTCTGGTACCCCAGTTTGGTGTATTGAGCCGGGTTGATCCCCCTGTGAGATATGCTACCTCCTGACTACGCCAGCTCATCGCGAGATGCTAGGATAGAACTATTTGAGCATGATTGATGATATGTGGTATGTTTATATTGATTGCATGCTATCGTGTACTCACTAGATATTATAGCTAACAGATACTACTCTCCACATGTGCAGGTGTTCCTTAGGCTGTGAGCTCGGGTGCCTGCGGGTAGTTGCATGTTTTAGGAGGAACACTGCATTTTGTTTAACTCTGATATTATGTTTATGTTGTAGCAGATAATGGTCGGCCGGTTCAGTAACTGTAACACCAAACCTAGTATGTGGCAATTGTTAAATGTAAAATATTAGCCACTTGTTTTAATATTCCGCTGCGTATTTTGAATGAAAATGATAAACTAGTATTTTAAAAAGAAAAATTTGGTTTTTGAAATCGCGGTGTTACAAGCTGGTATCAGAGCCTAAGTTTGAGTGAATTGGATACTTGGAAGAGTTTTCAGTCTCAAATTCAGGTTCTCGACCATTATTTAAAGTGTTTCTCGGGAGGTATTGGGGTATGAGAGACATTGATATGATTCACATGACTAACACAGTTGTTGATTAATTACTTAATTGATTAACATGATTAATCAAACAAGATAAGTATATTAAGACTTTAATGGTCTAATATAATCAAGAGATGTTTAGATCAATCTGATGTAATCAGATTGATAATGTTAGATAAAAGAGTGATGCCAAAAGAATAGTTGAAGTAATAGTAGTCTTGTGCACTACTAGTATTAAGATAAACAAGGGAACTGTCCTCAGTTCCTATGAATGTAGCATATAGTAAATGATGAGATCTAAAATGAATAATGACAATTGAGGAACATATGTTAGTTGTTCCTATTCAATAGCACAGAATGACCACATGTCTTGAGGCTTTTTCAGTCATGTAAACCATACATACCTTTAAGGGTACAACGGATCCGGCGGTGATCGAGAGATGGATATGGGATATAGAGTTAGTATTCGAAACCAGTGAAAGCAAGGAGCTACGTATTCTTTTGTCTCTACGTCTTTTTGTGCTTAATAACAATTATCTGTTTTCGCGTTGATTGATCCACTGAAAGTGGAAGTTCTTAGCTGTAAGGCACTGATAGTGTTCTTGTGGCGGTAATTGATATTGATGGGAATAGTTTTCCCATTTCGTTTCTTGTTATGCCCATTGTGGCATTTGATGCTGTAATTTGAAGGGATTGGCTCAGCAACCGAAATGCTGAGATTCATTGTTTGAAAAGGTGATTAAAATTCCTCAGTCCGACGAGTCATATGTTGTGACTCGTGGTGAGGCAAGAATTTCTAAAATTCCATTGATATAACTGGTGAGAGCTCGTAAATTCGTAGCCAAGGGTGTGATTCCTATTTGGCTTATGTTGTTGATACAAAGATGGAGAAGAAGGCTATTAACGACATTAGGGTAGTTTTTAAATACCCTAATGTTTTCCTTGATGAATTACCGGGATTGCCACCGGTAAGAGGAGTAGAATATCAGATTGATATTGTTCCAGGTGCTACGCCTGTAGCTCGAACTCTTTATCGTCTTGCATCATCTGAGGTTCATGAGGTAATGACTCAGATTCAGGAACTTCTTGATAGAGGTTTCATTTGTCCCAACTCTTCACCTTAGGGAACTCCAGTCTAGTTAGTTAAAAAGAAAGATGGGACGATGCGGATGTGCATTGATTACAGGGAGCTGTAAAGAACAAGTACCCTATTCCTCGCATTGATGATCTGTTTGATCAACTACATGGAATTACTTGATTTTCAAAGATAGACCTTTGATCTGGCTTGAAGAAATACACTTCCTTGGTCATGTTATATGCAAGGATAGTGTTATGGTTGATCTAGTAAAGGTCGAGGCAGTGATGAATTGGGGAATTCCCAAAACCCCATAAGAAAATTCGCAGTTTTCTTAGGACTTGCCGGTTACTATCGGCGGTTCATCCAGAATAGCTAAAATAGTAGATCTTATGACGAAGCTTGCACGAAAGGTTGTTACCTGTTCGTGGTCCTATGAACAAGATAATGTCTTTTAGACATTGAAACAATTATTATGTTAAGCTCTAATTCTGACTCTGCTAAATGGGTCAGAAAATTCTATCGTTTGTTGTGATGCTTCTTATGTAGGTTTGGGAAGTGTCCTTAGGCAGAAGGACAATGTGATAGCTTATGCTTCCCGCCAACTGAAGCCACATGAGAAGAGCTATCCAACTCATGATCTGGAGTTGGCAGCTGTTGTCTTTGCTCTGAAACTATGGCGCCACTACTTGTATGGCACCAAAAGTGTGGTATTCACTGATCATAAGAGCCTCCAGTATGTTTCTACACAGAAGGAGCTCTATATGAGGCAACGCAGGTGGATGGAATTGATAAACGACTATGACTGTGAAATCAAATACCACCCGGGCAAGGCTAACGTGGTGGATGATGCTTTAAGCCGAAAGGGCTCCACATATACCATTAAATTCATGAAAATCACTATTGTTTCTAATCTTATCACTCGATTGAAGGAGGCTCAGTAAAAAGCCTTAGCAGAAGCTAATCTGAAGGCTGAAGTTATGTCCAAGATGAAGGAGCAGCTACAAGATGACAGTAGGGGATTGAAGATATACAGGTCCTAAATCTGGGTACCTAACATCGGAGGGAACCGGGAGTTGATCTTGAAGGAGGCGCATAATTCTTGTCTATCTGTTCATTCTGGGTGCATGAAAATGTACCATGATGTTAAGGCACTTTATTGGTGGCCTACTTTGAAACGTGACATTGCCTCCTATGTGGAGAAATGTCAGATCTGTGCACAGGTGAAGACCGAGCACCAACGACCCTTTGGTAATTTGCAACAATTACCAATTCCAGAATGGAAATGGGACAACATCACCATGGATTTTGTTACTAAATTGCCCTGGACTTTAAAAGGGCATGACATGATTTGGGTGATTATTGATAGACTCACCAAGAGTGCACACTTCCTAGAAGTTAATGAATCTTCTTCTATGCCTAGACTTGTTTAGATTTGTATCAATTAAATTGTTGCTCGACACGGTGTTCCTCTATCTATTGTTTCTGATAGGGATACACGATTTGTTTCAAAATTCTGGAGTAGTTTTCAATAGGAACTTGGTACTCGCGTTCATTTGAGTACCGCATGTCATCCACAGACAGACTAACAGTCCGAAAGGACTATCCAAACTCTTGATGACATGCTACGCGCATGTGTGCTCGAATACGGTGGCTTGTGGGATTCTCATTTACCTTTGATTGAGTTTGCTTATAATAACTCATATCATTCTAGTATCGGTATGCCACCATATGAGATGCTTTATGGTAGGCGTTGTCGCACACCTACCTGTTGGTTTGAACCAGGGGAGAAACAGTATGCTGGACCTGACTTGGTCCAGATTACTGTAGATAAAGTTAAGCTTGCACATGAGAAGCTTAAACTAGCCAGGGATAGGCAAAAGTTGTATGTTGATCCGAAACGTAGATCGGTTACCTTTGAATTAGGTGATCGGTTATTTTTGAAAGTTTCTCCCTGGAATGGTGTTATTAGATTCGGCAGAAAGGGCAAACGGAGTCCGTGATATATTGGTTATTTCTGAATTATTCAGAAAGTCAATGAGTAGACAGTATCTTTGGAGTTGCCTCTAGAGTTATCAGGTATTTATAATACCTCCAGCGTTTGATATCTTTATAAGTGCAAGGTAGCTGAAGAACAGATTCTACCCTTGCAAGATCTGAAAGTTGATTCTTCTACACGACTTGTGGAAGAACCAGTTGAGATTCTGAACATGAAGACTATTCAGCTGGTCTTGGTCAAACCTGACATGGGAGATCGAGGAGGATATGAGGGCCCGCTATCCCCATCTGTTTTCTTAAATGAGATTCCGAGGACGGAATCTTTTTAAGGGGGTAGATTTGTAACAACCGCAAAATGGGCCTAGTCGTGTTCGAATCTGATACGTTAAAATTCTAATTACATATTGGATAAAAGGAATTAAATGTGCATAATTGATTATTTGGAAAATAGAAGAAAATAATAAAGAAATGATAATATTAAAATGTTATTGAAAATAGATAAGAATGATAAAATATTGAATGGTTTAGAACGAGGTTTCCAAAAATATCCCCGTTGGTTAAAACGGGTACTCGTGCGTTAAAGTTGTAAGTTGGAAAGGGGAACAAGATACCCACTTGTGGATATGCATAACCCACAAGTGGGCATCACACGTGAGCCACCTCTTCACAAAACACAGACTTTGTGTTTTGTTTCTTGACTTTGTGGTGTTCTTGCAAATTGAAGGAGAGTCCAAGAGATCATCCAAGCAATCTGTTTGCTGTGAATTCAAGTACTGGAATCAAGTGTTAATCTGCTGAAATATCTTCTCTAATCATCTCCATCAATTCAAGTAAGTTCAAAGTCTTGTTCTTCACTTTCAAGTTAGGTTCCAATTGGGTTTAATTGAAATTGAACCCAATAATTGATCTTGATGTTACCAATCTTTTCCTAGATGTTTATATGGTTCATAGAAATCAGAATATTTAATTAAAATGATGATTTGGAATGATTTTGAGAATTAAAGTGTCAAATGGGTCAAAATGATGATTTTGGTCCTAAACACTGAATTGGATGTTTTGATGTAAAAAAATGGTGTCTTTAAGTTGTTTTTGATGAGTTATTTCATATATGAACATTAGAAACCGATTGGTAATGCTCTGAATAAGTTTTGGTAATTTTGGTTGGGAAAACAGCAGGTTCTGCACGAACCTGCTGCTGTATATTGAAGGGGACGGGCGTGCCTCTCAAGAAGAGACCGTACCTTAGGGCGTACCTTGGAGGCACGACCGTACCTCCCAAGGGTACGGGGCGTGCCTAACCCTAGCGAGTCCGGGGGTACCCTGAAGTCACGGGGTGTACCTGAGACCCAGGTACGGGGCGTACCCGGGGCGTGCCACGCCAGGCACGGGCGTGCCTTGGCAAGGTACGGGCGTGCCCTGCCCCTGGCAGAATCTGTTTTACAAGGTTTTAATAGCTGTAAACCTTGTTTAGGTATTCTAGTTGATCCAGAAGCTTCAGTATCAAATAGTAAAGTATTCTAACTCGACAGGTGAGTGCCTGATAACATAACAATTAATATATTTATAACATATATTAACAATGAATTGAATTGAATACAATGAATTGTACACCATCGATAAAGCGATTGAATATGTTGATAAAAGGTTGTATACCTTGTAGTATGTATGATAAATGATTATCAGGATATTATACGCACTTGATTAAGTGTGGTTAGTGAAGCATGACGATGCTAGACTTAACATGTTGATACAGTTTGATACGCACTTGTTTAAGTGTAGATTGTATAGCATGATGATGCTAGGCTTAATTTATTGATACATAATACCATGCACTTGATTAGGTGTATGTTATGATGATAGATCTATACATTATTGCGTGCGCGCAATGAGGTAAAGAATGAATGGCATGATGATGCTAGATATTAGATTGGTATAAATAATATGCATCTGTTTAGGTGTATGTTATGTGGACATGATTATTGATTGATTGATGATTCGGTTGAATCAGATTATGTGTTTGTGATTGGGCAAGGTTTGCTCGGACAAAGCTGTCCAACCTATTGGGCATGGTTTGCCCCGGAACAAGTGATGCTACTTAAGGACAAAGCTGTCCTCTTCGGGTATAGTTGCGGCTGTACAACAGAGGAATCTGTTGATTCCAAAACGCAACGGTGGTCGCTTAATAGCTCCCCCACCGGAGCGGTTGATGTGTCTGGTACCCCAGTTTGGTGCATTGAGCCGGGTTGATCCCCATGCGGGATATGCTACCTCCTGACTACGCCAGCTCATCGCGAGATGCTAGGATAGAACTATTTGAGCATGATTGATGATATGTGGTATGTTTATATTGATTGCATGCTATCGTGTACTCACTAGCTATTATATCTAACAGATACTACTCTCCACATGTGCAGGTGTTCCTTAGGCTGTGAGCTCGGGTGCCTGCGGGTAGTTGCATGTTTTAGGAGGAACACTGCATTTTGTTTAACTCTGATATTATGTTTATGTTGTAGCAGATAACGGTCAGCCGGTTCAGTAACTATAACACAAAACCTAGTATGTGGCAATTGTTAAATGTAAAATATTAGCCACTTGTTTTAATATTCCGCAGCGTATTTTGAATGAAAATGATAAACTAGTATTTTAAAAAGAAAAATTTAGTTCTCGAAATCGCGGTGTTACAATAAACATGTAAGATTCACATATGAATGCACATATAACACATAGCATTAAACAATGCAAATCAACAAATCAAAGCTGTCGGATTTCACATGAAATCCGACACTACTATCGGATTTGCACCAAATCCGCAACCACCATCGGAATCCGCTACTTTGTATCGGATTTGAAGGAATCCGATACACCCATCGGATTTCCACACTTGCATCATAACTTAGCATCCACAATCGGATTTCACAATTGGAATCCACCATCGGATTCAAGCCATCGGATTTAAATACTAGGATTTCATACATCCGGATTTCAAGGGTATCTGATTTCAACATAAGTCCCGGATTCTTAGAGTACCGGATTCAACACCCGGTTTTCATCATCATCAATATAATCCGCCACCTTCTTCATTTTAAGAATCCGATAACTTCAAACCTTGCATACATCTTATACCCAGATCATAAACAAGTTTATACAAACGCGTATAAACATGTTTAAACACACAAGCATGCATCAAAACACCTTGTAACACCCAAGAACACCAAATCCGATAAAAGCATAATCACATGATGTTCATACTAAAACCCAGCAAGATTAAAAAACGTAGCATGCTCATAATAATCAATAGCATGTTAATCAAGAATCATGAAATAATCAACAACCTTCAAAGCTTGAATCACAAAATCAAGAAATCACAAATCCGATTACTTGGTTCTTCCTTTCTTCTTTTGCTCTCGGTTTTCACTGAGTTCACACACAAGGATTCTTCAAAGTGAAGAATCCCATATGAAAACCCACGTATATATATTTACAAGCATGAGGTGTCATCATTTAACAATTAAACACATGCACACACACATACACCAATCCGTATATATATATACATACACATATATATTAACTAACACAATAATATATGTATATAATTCATTTGATTAATTAAATAAACAATTAATTAATCACGTATTAACTCACCAAAGCCTACGTTTCTACTAGGCCCAATCTCAGGATGTTACAAATCTTCCCCCCTTAAACTGGATTCCGTCCTCGGAATCTATTCATCATCAAACAACTGCGGGTAATGAGCTCTCATATCAGTCTCGGTTTCCCATGTCAAGTCTGAACCCAAACTGTGCCTCCATTTAACTAGAACCATCGGAATCTGTTTCTTACGCAGTTTCGTCACTTTCCGATCTAGTAGTTCAATGGGTTCCTCCACTAGTTTCTTGTTGGAATCTACTTTAAGATCATGTAGAGGTAGAATCTGACTCTCATCCTCAACTCTACATTTCCGCAAGTAACACACGTTGAAGGTATTGTGAATACCTGACAATTCTGCCGGAAGGTCGAGAGTAACCGTCTGATCATTAACCACCCGTTGGACACGAAACGGCCCAATATAATGCGGAGCTAACTTTTTCCGCTTCCCAAAACGGATAACTCCCTTCCACGGATAAACCATCAGATAAACCAGTTCCCCTTCAACAAATACAACCGACCTACGACATGGATCAGCATACATCTTCGGTCGATCCCTCGCAGCTTTCAACTTTTCTCGCGCAATAGCTACTTTATCTACGGTGATCTACACAATATCAGGACCTGCATACTGTTTCTCACCCGCCTCTAACCAACAAGTAGGAGTACGGCAGCGATGACGATATAGCATCTCATAAGGCGGCATACCGATACTCGAATGGTAAGAATTATTATACGCGAATTCAACCACCGGTAGATGGGAATCCCAAGAACCTCCATATTCTAACACACATACCCGCAGCATATCCTCAAGTGTCTAAATAGTTCTCTCAAATTGCCCGTCTATCTGAGGGTGGTAAGCTGTACTCAAATTCACACGTGTACCCAACTCCATCAATGCCTACCCTGAGTGTCAGCTGTGACTCATGAATATCGAATAATGCACGAGCTGTACTCAGGAAGGGTCTACCCAAGATGATGGGAAATGTATCATCCTCCTCCATATCTATAACGATAAAGTCCGCAGAAAAGATGAATTTGTCTACTTTAACTAACAAGTCCTCCACTATCCCGCGTGGATAGGTGACGGACTTGTTTGCCAGATATATAGCCATGCGAACGGGTTTAGGCTCGGGCAAATCTAGTTTGGCGAAGAAAGAATATGGCATCAGGTTCACGCTCGCTCCCGAGTCAGCAAGTGCATGACTCATGGGTAGATTGCCAAACTGGCATGGCAAAGTAAGACTCCCAGGATCAGTCATCTTCTTTGGGATCTTATTGAGCATGGTTACTGAACATTGATCGTTCAGAGTGACACTCGACACTTCTTCCATTTTCTTGCGGTTGGTAAGAAGGTCTTTCATGAATTTAGAATACTTTGGCATCTGTGCCATAGCCTCAACAAACGGTATGTTGATGTGAAGGGATTTCAGGTGCTCCAGAAATTTCCGGTACTGCTCATCCTGTTTGTCTTGCCGAAGACGCTGCGGATAAGGTATCGGAGGACGGTAAGGTTTAACTAGAGGTGGAACAGATGGAACGGATGGAGTAGGTGGGATAGGTTCTGGATCAGGAGTGATCTCCTTCTCCTTCTCCATCCCCTTCCCCTTCCCTTTATCTGACTGAGTGGATAGTGGCTCGATAGGATCAGGATGGGAGCTGGAAGGTGGTGGGCTTGCAGCTTCTTTTCCACTTCTGGTGGTCATAGCTTTAATTTCGGCCTTTGGGTTTGGTTCAGTGTTACTAGGAAGTGTGCCAGGAAAACGGTCCTGGAGAACCCTAGAGATCTGCCCAATCTGGGTCTCTATGATGTGGATAGACGCCTGCTGATTCCTAAGTGCGGCCTCACTAGAAACGCCTATCTTCTTCACTAACTCCTCAGTCTCCTTATGCCTCTGATCTGATGCTGCTGCGAAGCGCGTGAGCATATCCTCGAAATTGGGCTTCTTCTCTGGCAGTGGCCCCTTTGGCTGGTCTCTCTGATAGAATCCTGGGCCAGACTGCATGAATCGCCCCTCCATCTCCTTGCGGTATTTAGGATATGGTTTCCAGTTTGGCTTCCTATTGCGGAAGAAAGCCTCATCCTCTGGATAATCATATTTATCTCCAGCTGAATAACACGCAGATTCTTTGAGATCCTGATTCTTGTCATATGGGCAATCTCTCGCAAGATGAGGTCCACTGCAGCTGTCACAACCGACCTGCATAGCGTGAATGTTTTGATTCACCTTTTTCATGTCACGCCCTAGTGCATCAAGCTTGGCACTAAGGGCCGCTATGCTATCAGATGAGTCAGTTGTAGCCGCAGTCTTCCTCCGGTAGGAAGAATCTCTAGATGAATGCCACTGATGGGAGTGCTGAGCCATCTCCTCAATCAGGGCGTACCCAGCGGCGGGTGTTTTCTTTGGTATTGGTCCCTGAGAATCGACTATTTGTCTAGTGCAGACATTTATACCATTATAGAACGTTTGGACAACCTGGTGAGCATTGAGATCATGCTGTGGACAATTTTGGAGCATCTCCTTATATCTATCCCAGGCGTCATAGAGGGTTTCATGAAGTTTTGAATTCGCATTTTCATTTTGGCAATCTTTGATGGAGGACTGAATTGTTTAATGAAACGAGTTTTGAGCGCATCCCATGTACGGATAGTGGGCTCGGATCGTAGCCAACATTTGGCTGCACCCTAGAGTGTTATCGGAAACACTCGCAGCATAACAGCGTCACGACTAACTCCCGGCATGTGGAAGTAGTCAGCAATCTCGAGAACAGCCTCGACATGCTGGTTGGCATCCTCGTTATCCTTTCCGGTGAAAGGAGTCTCGCGGAGAAGATGAAGGAACTGGCCTTTGATTTCGAAGGTTCTCTCCTCGGGTATTTCGGGTCGGTGAATACCCACTCCGGTGCCCTCGCGTACACGGCTCGCGTACTCCTCGAGTGAAAATTCGTCGATATTCTCTGCCATTATGCGTGCTCGCTCTCTCTCACGTTTAACTCGAAGGCGTCGATGAAATTTGCGTTCCGGTTCGTCAAACGGCTGAACGAAATCAGGAGTGGGGTCTAAGGACATACACTATCTTAAAAACCCTAGACTATATTACTAATTAAAGTACTAATCCTAAACAAGGCCCAGAAATAATAATTAACTAAAGCAGCAATTAAAAAAAACAAAGGCTTCTGCTCTGGTCGCGACGTGTCGCGGCGCGACAGAGGCTTGTCGCGGCGCGATCAGTGGACAGAAACACAAATATTGCTCCTTTTAAGACGAAACTCGCGGGAAACAATGGTTAACACTAAATTAGCTTAATAAAAACAGATTAAGACCATTCCCCGGCAACGGCGCCAAAAACTTGATGTGCGTTTTACGTACTAGTTTTAAATTTATATTTTACCAAATTAATTACCAAAAACTGCACGAATAGGCAAGTGTACCTAATCGTTTCGTATTATAGTTATTAAGTCGGGTGTCGAACTCTTGGGGAACGGGAGCTAAACTGATTTTTATCAAATTAATAAAGAATTAACTAAAACAAACTAATTAAACCAAATAAACCAAATAAATATAAAATAAATGCAATTTACCTAAATTAAAGAAATTAAACTAAATTAAGGGGAATTTGTAATCAAGTTTGAAACTTTATTATTCTAAGTGATCACTAACACTACTAAATTACCAAAAACAACCAAAATAAGCAAAAAGCAAGAATCTTTTATGGATTAAACTATCAAATTGAAGCTTTCCCTCCCTAGGTTTAATTTTACTCTTTTCAATTGATTCAAACCAAATTATATTGTGCAATGGATCATTCATTCAATTAAAGTAGAGTATCATCTCCTCTAGGGAGGAAAACAGAAGATCTAGTCTAGAACAAGCATATTCAACTTCTGAAAATTCATTAAAGTCATTAAAAACAGAAGAGAAGAAAAAAAACCGTAAAAAGCACAAGATCCAAAGCCTTTAATCTTCAATTCTAGCTCCAATCCTTCAAATCCGAGCTCAAGCCTTCTGGGATATGTTCTTGGACGTGTTTAGCAGAGGAATGGTGGAATAAATCGAGTGGTTAACCCTTTTTCAGATCTGGAAGTTCGTTTAAATAGAACTCTGAAAACAGGGGTGTTTCGCCGCGACGGCCAAGTGTCGCGCCGCGACTAGGAGTTTTATCCCGATCCCACTTCTTTCAAATTTCAAAGTTGGCGTCATCTAAACGGGTCGCGCCGCGACGCGAATTTTGGTCGCACCGCGATGCCACGTGGCAAGAAGATGGACCTTATCCGGACACTTCGTAGCGCCGCGACAAACAAGTGTGTCGCGCCACGACGCCTTCTTTCACCCGGGCTCCCTCTTTTTCTTGGGCTGGGCTAGTTGGGCTTTGCTTTTATTTCTTTCTTTCTTTTTATTTTCTTTTTATACTTTGGGGTTTCTTTTCTTTCTCTTTTCTTTTCTTTCTGGCCCAATTATTTTCTTGATTTCTCGGACTATTTTCTCGACTTTCTTGCACCGGTTGTTCGATAAATTAATCTTTTCGCCATTTTAGCCTGCAAAACATAAAATAAACGGTAAACGTACCTTTTTACAATTAAATGCACGATTTCCGGCTAAAACCAACCCAATATCGCATAATATTTATATATATTTAGCGCGATATCAAAATACCCCACACTTGAACTTTGCTTGTCCTCAAGCAAATCACAACTTTATCCAGGCTTAAACTTTAAATAATAACACCATTCTTGAAAAATTAAATATAATTTACGAATGTCAAAAAGGTTGATTTAAAACAAAACATAAATTATACTTAGAATTATGCATACACCCATGATTAGATCCTCATTTACTTTCAACCATTCCTAAAGAATATTCTTATCTATATACATCCAATCCTTAATTCAAAAATCGCATTTATATTTAATTTGGTTTAGTTACCCTTTGAAAATCCCCTGACCTCAAGACTTATTGAAGATTTTCAACTTTATTTGCACATATGTTTTTTCTCTTTTCAGCTCTTTTTTATACAAGCGTGTGACTTTCTATGGAACCCATGTAGCGAATCCTCAACTCAACCGATCCCAAACCAGTTGGCTTTTGGTGATTAGGTGTAGAACACCCCTCAGAGTTTACTAATTCGAGTTCCAAAGGCCATGTATTTGACTTATATATTTTTCTAGCACTTTTGTATTTTTTCATTTTTTCACATTGGCTTTTTCACTTCTTTTTTTTCTAACATATGTTTATAAAAATTGACAATTCATACTCAGTCTATTTTTGCCAAGCTTAGACTCAAAAAGGGCTCTTAACCTTATAATTTATGCAGCAATTCAAAAATTAAAGATTGGATGCTATAGACTTGAATTTCTAAAGAATTGGCGAAAAGCCACAAGCACTATGCATAAAAGCTAAATATAACCTATGAAATATTTATAAATAAACAATCTTGACAATCTTAAATAATATCTAACTTTTAACTCGAATGATATTAAAATTTTAAAATTTAACGCCCAAATACAATCAATAATTTACTATGAGGACAAATAAATTTCAAGCGAGGAATCTTTTTCTAACCCCCTACCCCACACTTAAATTGTACAATGTCCCCATTGTACACAATAAAATATAACTAAGGTAGAAAAAGGTTAGAAAAACTCCCTGGGTATCATTAGGCGAACGGAGCAGATAGATGTTAGCATATACGCGTACTCCATAAATTAAAAGAGAAGCTGAAATATAAATCACTCAAAGAATATTTGTCAGGCACACAAAAATATAAACCACTCAAAAATTGGCTACGTGGCACATCCTGGGAAAATCTGAAAAAATACGTCGCTCCGCGACGTTTTCGATTGTAGCGCCGCGACAACGCATGGCGTGCTCTGGACTGACGGGCAGAATTAGGTTGTCGCGCCGCTACAAGGCCCTTTTCCACATTTGTTCTTTTAGCAATCTCGCGCGCGGGATTTGACAATGGATAGTTCCTACGGCTCAAAATATCAGATATGAGTGTGTATGAAGATCGGCTAAGGCTAGGAATCTCGAAAAACGACAAAACGAACGAAAAACAAAAACAAAGGAAATCCTTACTCACTTTCGTAGGAATCACGGTTGCATTTAGCGTATGCAACAAGCCTTTAAACCCCTCGGTAGCCCGAGTGGACGAGTTATAGTCTCGTGAGGGTTTTAGGCAACACACCCACAAAGCTGGAATACGGGGTGCCTCCCGGAAGCGCTTCTTTAAACGAGTCTTTAGCTGGACTCCACCCCACACTTAGGGCTTAGTACGGCGAGGTTGATATCCTCACCTTCCCTTTCTTCGGGCATTGCTTCCGTTGACTTTGAACGTAATTCCCTTGGAATCAAGTAATTCGATTGTGCCGTATGGGAATACCTTACTAACCACGTATGGGCTGTACCATCGGGTTTTGAGTTTTCCAAGAAACAACTTCAACCACGAATTGAATAGAAGAACTTTATCGCCAGGTTCGAAGTGTTTGTTTTCTTTCAGACGTGCATCGTGCCATTTTTTCGTATGATCTTTATAGATCAAGGAATTCTTGTACGCTTCGTTTCGTAATTCATCTAACTCGTTTAAATGTAAGAAACGGTTGGCACGTGCCTTATCTAGATCAGGATCTCATGCCTTCAATGCCTAGTATGCCCTATGCTCTACCTCGACTGGCAGGTGACATGCCTTTCCGTAGACTAACCTAAAGGGTGTAGTACCTAAAGGAGTCTTATAGGCAGTCCTAAACGCCCAGAGTGCGTCATCGAGTTTATCTGCCCATTCCTTATGGTTCCCGTTTACCGATCGTTCTAGAATTCGTTTCAGCGCGCGATTGGTAACCTCGGTTTGCCCGCTCGTTTGCGGATGATAGGGCGTTGCAAATCTATGGTTCACACCATATTTCTGCAACGCTTTCTCCATTAGGCTGTTAGCGAAGTGCGTACCCCTATCACTGATCAAGGCTTTAGGGATACCAAACCGAGAGAATAATTTCTTTAAGAATTTCACCACGACTCGGGCATCGTTAATGGGTAAGGCTTGTGCCTCGGCCCACTTCGACACATAGTCGACAGCTACTAGGATATATTTATTTCCGCGGGATGAAGGAAACGGACCCATAAAGTCTATACCCCACACATTGAAGATTTCACAGACTTGGATGTTGTGTTGGGGCATCTCGTTTCGGGAAGATATATTACCGGCCCTCTGACAAGCATCACACTCCTTTACGAGGGTGTGGGCGTCTTTAAAGATGGTGGGCCAATAAAATCCAGCTTCAAATACCTTCTTTGCGGTGTAGACCGCACCGTGGTGTCCCCAGGTGGGCCCACTATGGCAATCCCTCAGTATTTCCCTCGCCTCATCTCCCGAAACGCATCTCTGGATGATGTTGTCTGCGCAGTGTCAAAATAGATAGGGTTCATCCCATAAATAGTACTTCACAGCTGCCATGAATTTCTTCTTTTGCTGATGTGTCATACCTTTCAGGAGAACCCCTGCAGCCAGATAGTTCACGAAGTCTGCAAACCAGGGAGGCTCATTGCTGACCTTCATGAGATGCTCGTCTGGGAAGTTGTCAACAATGTCCGACTCTCGTAATTCGTCAAGATGTGGGTTTTCTAATCTAGACAAATGGTCGGCTGCCACGTTTTCTGCTCCTTTCTTGTCCCTGATTTCGATGTCAAATTCTTGCAGAAGCAAGACCCATCGGATAAGCCTAGGTTTGGAGTCTTGTTTGTCAAACAAGTACTTCAAAGCAGAATGATCAGTGAAGACGATAGTTTTGGATAGAATCAGATAAGATCGGAATTTATCAAAGGCATAAACCACAACTAGGAGTTCTTTCTCAGTAGTAGTGTAGTTCTCCTGAGCTGGGTTCAGGGTTTTACTCGCGTAATGAATCGGTTGGAAGCGATTATTAACCCTTTGGCCTAGGACTGCCCCTACCGCGTAATCGCTGGCATCACACATAAGCTCAAACGGCAGGGTCTAGTCTGGAGCAATCATGATCGGGGCAGTAGTGAGTTTCTCCTTTAATGTATTAAAAGCCGTTAAACACTCATCGGAGAACTCGAATTTAACGTCTTTTAATAGGAGTTGTGTCAGAGGCCTTGTGATTTTTGAGAAATCTTTGATGAAGCGGCAATAGAATCCCGCGTGGCCTAGGAAACTCCTCACCCCTTTCACATTAGTAGGCGGTGGTAATTTAGAGATAGTGTCTATCTTAGCTCTATCCACCTCTATGCCTGCTTGTGAAACTTTGTGTCCCAACAGTATGCCTTCACGTACCATGAAATGGCACTTTTCCCAGTTTAGCACAAGGTTGGTTTCTTCACAACGGGCGAGCATTTTGTCCAGATTAGATAAGCACGAGTCGAAGGAATTTCCGAACACCGAGAAGTCGTCCATGAATACTTCCATGAAAATCTTCCACCATATCGTGGAATATGGTGGTCATGCATCGTTGGAAGGTTGCTGGAGCATTACACAGACCAAACGGCATCCTCCGGTAAGCAAATGTCCCGTATGGACATGTGAAGGTCGTCTTTTCCTAGTCCTCAGATGTGATGGGAATCTGGAACTAACCAGAGAAACCATCTAGGAAGCAGTAAAATGCATTACCAGAAAGACGTTCAAGCATTTGATCTATGAATGGGAGGGGAAAGTGGTCCTTACGAGTGGCATCATTTAATCTTCGGTAATCAATGCACACTCGCCAACCAGTGACAGTTCTAGCAGGAATGAGTTCATTTTTTTCATTAGTTACCACTGTCATCCCTCCCTTTTTAGGAACCACATGGATTGGACTAACCCACGGGCTGTCTGAAATTGGATATATCATACCGGCGTCTAAGAGTTTGACAATTTCTTTCTTCACAACCTCTTGCATTTTAGGATTTAAATGGCGCTGAGGTTGGACAACCGGTTTGGAATCATCTTCCATGAGGATTTTATGCGAACAGTATGATGGATTGATTCCTTTGATGTCGGAAATGGACCAGGCGATCGCATTTTTCCGCTGTTTAAGGACATCGACAAGTTTGATTTTCTCAGACTCGGATACTGCCGATCATATGATAACGGGGAATGTAGAATTCTCCCCCAGATAGGCATACTCCAAGTGCGGAGGTAATACCTTGAGCTCAGGAGTAGGACCCGAGAGTGGAGGTGCCTCCTTGGATATGTTTTGAGGCTCTGGATCCTCCTGCACTTCTACAGCCTCTATGTGCGATTATGCAACCTGTCGCAACGCGTTCATCGCGCTGCGCGCCGCGACGGCTGAAAATCCTGCACATCAGAACTTGACTCTGGCCCTTCTGCCAGTAGCCTCTCCAACTCCTCCAGGTCTCTCTTAGCATCGAAGAGAACTTCCCCCAGTGGCATCTACCCTTCATCTCCATGTGTGTCGAACTTCTGCAGCTCGCTCTCAAGAAGGATATCAACTATATCTACAAAGAAGGCATAATCATCATAGATTTTGGAATGTTTCATGGATTTATCAATCCCAAATGTGATAGCATCTGTACCTACCCTGAGTGTCAGCTGTGACTCATGAATATCGAATAATGCACGAGCTGTACTCAGGAAGGGTCTGCCCAAGATGATGGGAACTGTATCATCCTCCTCCATATCTATAACGATAAAGTCCGCAGAAAAGATGAATTTGTCTACTTTAACTAACAAGTCCTCCACTATCCCGCGTGGATAGGTGACGGACTTGTTTGCCAGATATATAGCCATGCGAACGGGTTTAGGCTCGGGCAAATCTAGTTTGGCGAAGAAAGAATATGGCATCAGGTTCACGCTCGCTCCCGAGTCAGCAAGTGCATGACTCACGGGTAGATTGCCAAACTAGCATGGCAAAGTAAGACTCCCAGGATCAGTCATCTTCTTTGGGATCTTATTGAGCATGGCTGCTGAACATTGATCGTTCCGAGTGACACTCGACACTTCATCCATTTTCTTGCGGTTGGTAAGAAGGTCTTTCATGAATTTAGAATACTTTGGCATCTCTAGATGAATGCCACTGATGGTATCGGATTTCAAAGGTATCGGATTTCAACATAAGTCCCGGATTCTTAGAGTACCGGATTCAACACCCGGTTTTCATCATCATCAATATAATCCGCCACCTTCTTCATTTTAAGAATCCGATAACTTCAAACCTTGCATACATCTTATACCCAGATCATAAACAAGTTTATACAAACGTGTATAAACATGTTTAAACACACGAACATGCATCAAAACACCTTGTAACACCCAAGAACACCAAATCCGATAAAAGCATAATCACATGATGTTCATACTAAAACCCAGCAAGATTAAAAAACGTAGCATGCTCATAACAATCAATAGCATGTTAATCAAGAATCATGAAATAATCAACAACCTTCAAAGCTTGAATCACAAAGTCAAGAAATCACAAATCCGATTACTTGGTTCTTCCTTTCTTATTTTGCTCTCGGTTTTCACAGAGTTCACACACAAGGATTCTTCAAAGTGAAGAATCCAATATGAAAACCCACGTATATATATTTACAAGCATGAGGTGTCATCATTTAACAATTAAACACATGCACACACACATACACCAATCCGTATATATGTATATACACATACATACACATATATATTAACTAACACAATAATATATGTATATAATTCATTTGATTAATTAAATAAACAATTAATTAATCACGTATTAACTCACCAAAGCCTACGTTTCTACTAAGCCCAATCTCAGGATGTTACATAATAGTGTGTGTATATATATATATAACATTATTGGAATAAAGTAATCCATACGTATCATGTTTATGTTGATTTATAACTTATTATTTTTAATTATATATTTATGCCAAAGCTACTAGTCTTACTAGTTATTGTAACTTGAACAACTATATTTTAATCTTTAATAGTATATATATCAAATCTAGTTTTTAAAATATCTCGACTCTTTAAACATGTATTTATGTAAAATGAAAACCGAATTGTAAAAACTGATACACCCTTAGTATATAAAATTCTTTCAAATATTTTACATTTGAATAAATCAAAAGTTGGGTTTATTTAATTAAATTGATAAATAATTAGTTATTTATTAATTACTAGTTTATATGTTTGTGTAACATATGTGTTGGTTTTAAAAAAATATATTTTCAAACTATTAAAAAGATATCAAATCATTATAAGATGTAAAATAAAATAAAATTTTTTAATAATTACAAATAATAAGAATTTAAACCATGATACTTTCAAATATGGGTGACAATTGTGTCATGTTCGAGTTGGCAGGTCGCAAGTTGGCGGGTCAGGAAGGGCTGACACGAACAGGACCCGTTTAATTATATGGGTCAGAGTACACGACATGACTAACACTAAACACAACATGACCCGTGTAAACCGTTTAAATATATGGGTTGGCGGGTCATTCGCGGGTCATAAACGGGTTGGCGGGTCATTAATGAGTTGGCAAGTCCGCAGGTCTAGTTTTACTAATTTTGCACTTTGTTTGTCAAAAGTCACAATTCGAATGCAAAATTCTAAATTAAGTTCAACACTACCTAGATAATTTAATCAAAATACAAAATCTTGATTATTCTAAAAACACTTAAGCTACAAGTGATTTTGTCTACTTTTAATAGTTTCAAAACGGAGAAGGAACAAAAAGGAGGTGATGGATTTGTTTCTGATTAGGTTTACGATGACTAAGAAATAAGATAAAAGCCTAATAGTCAAATAGGAAACATGAAAATATAAAGATAAATAGATTAATAAAATATATATATGGGTTGACGGGTCGACCCATGAACCTGCAATCTAACCCGAACACGACCCGTTTATTTATACCCGTCAACCCAAAAATGACCCAAAACCGTTTATGCTCAATCCAAACTCGTTTATTTACGTGCTGGGTTCGTGTCGTATCGATAATTACCACCATTTCACACAATAATTCTTTTTACATAATACACTGTTTGAAGTGATTAAAAAGAGAAGTTGATAATATTATTAATCAAAATTTAGAATATTTTGGTGAAAAAGAGATCGAAGTGAAAGCACTAGATTTTGAGCAAAACCCATTAACTAGGCAAAAGGATAATTTCAAGACTTAATATTGGAAAGAAGCATATTTTTTATCATTATTTTTACGTAAAAACTTATTAAAATGATCACTAATATATTTGGGATTGACCGAAATAAGTTTGGTAATATTTAGAAATTATGAATTATAAGGATGAATAGTATAAAAAATTGCACACGACGCTTACGATGAAGAACTTGCAAATGGAAATTGAAATGCAATTACAGTTTAACACTTTTAGTTTGAATAATATTTTTAATGACCCTCGAAACAATATTTATTTCTATGTTATAGTAATTCATTGTTTAATATATATATCATACTCCTTTATAATACATTTACAACTTTAAAAACTCTTAATTTTAAGTAACTTGAATGTACTAAAATACCCATTCTTAACCATTTCATTCTCTTTTCTAATTTACTTTAACTTTTAAAATACCCAATTTTAACCATTTCATTCTCTCTCCTAATTTACTTTAACTTTTTATTTATTTAAAATATCACACTAACACTAAAACACCCTATCACACAAACACAATTATCCACTCACATCAACATAATTTTCAGAATCTTATTAACTTTTCCCTCCTTATTTCATAAAAATAAATCTTTTTCTTACTAATGTCTTTTAGAATTTATTTTTAAACATATTTGATGCAAATAAAAGAATAAAAAAATTGACATTGTATGATACTTTTTTGTGACATTGAATTACGCGAATAACATATTATTACATTTTTAAAAGCAACATGATGTAAAATAGAAATTATTTGTCGTCACAGCATTGCGCGGGTACCTTGTTAGTATATATATATATATATATATATATACTATATTATAAAGCATTTACACTATCTATACTATATTATATCTCTTAAATTTAAGTCAATTGAAATTACTTATACACCCCTATACAAATTTCCATCTATAGTGATTGATGTTGCAAGGATAATTAAATGAGAAAAGATATTTGAAAGAATAATTAAAGGTAATTAAATTACATGGTAATGGGAGCATAAATGGAAAATTAATTACATTAACACTAAACACCCTATCACACAAACACAATTATCCACTCACATCAACATAATTTTCAGAATCTTATTAACTTCTCCCTCTTTATTTCATAAAAATAAATCTTTTTCTTACTAATGTCTTTTAGAATTTATTTTTAAACATATTTGATGCAAATAAAAGAATAAAAAAACTGACATTGTATGATACTTTTTCGTGACATTGAATTACACAAATAACATATTATTACATTTTTAAAAGCAACATGATGTAAAATAGAAATTATTTGTCATCACAGCATTGCGCGGGTACCTTGCTAGTATATATATATATATATATTTATATTATATTATAAAGCATTTACACTATCTATACTATATTATATCTCTTAAATTTAAGTCAATTGAAATTACTTGTATACCCCTATACAAATTTCCATCTATAGTGATTGATGCTGCAAGGATAATTAAATGAGAAAAGATATTTGAAAGAATAATTAAAGGTAATTAAATTACATGGTAATGGGAGCATAAATGGAAAATTAATTACATTACAACTGTAAATTGAATGAATAAAGCATTTTTATGGCTGTGATTGGTATGCTACAACTTTGTAATGGAAACAAATTGAATGAAAAAAAGCAACCGATTGGAAATTCAAATATTACACCATAATTATTGCACATTCCGAAATTTTAATTGCCTACATATATATATATATATATATATATATATATATATATATATATATATATATAAACACATAACTCATTTACTATAGCATTCATCATTATATACACGCATAAAAAACATTAACGCGAAAGATAGTACCAACAATGCTCCTGTATGTGATTCCTTATATGTGGGCATGACGATTTGACGTAACTTTCAACACCATCAATACTCCGGTAATCGATGATGAGACGGTTAGTGAAAAAGAGATAATAACATATTATCAAATCATTTTTATGTTTTTTTCACGTGTTCCTTTCAACTATGCTTATTTTTATCACAAAATTAAGCTTTCTTCATATAATCATGTGTACATTTCTATATAACAAGAACCAGTGCAACATAATTCCATACCTTCTTATTTATGATTGTTTTTATATTAGGCTTTTCGTCATGTATGTATTCTAAAAATGTGATGTATTCCTTTAATGTATTATGTTTTTCTTTATAGTTTTCATCATGTATTTTGCACAACATTATGTATTATTATGAAAATAATTCGTAGTAATTCTATGGCTACAAAAAATAAGAGTGCAAAAATGCAAAGAATATTATTCCGTGTCAAATTTTATGATTGGAAATAACATCTACCCAATAATTAAGCTCACAATCAAAGTATCTCACGGTATTGATTTATATTTTAAGAAGAGACAATGAATAAAGATAAAACTTTTGTAAATCTCGTTAGATCATAAAGATTTACGAGTTTAGTATAAAAGACAAAAAGATATATGCAATTTTATAAAAAGACTATTTTAGAGACTTAAAGTGCATTAGATCAAATTATTGACTTATTTTAGTACCTTTATTTTATGAGTAAGTTGTTTAACATATTTATGGTGTAAAGTAGATAAAACATGAGAGAATTTCCATCATATATAAAACATACGAGAAACCAAAAAATAATTTTCAAAGTTACACAAAAATGCATATTAAATATTTTTTATATCAATAAATCAATTTTGCATAACATCCTTTCTTTTTGGAATCTATCTTTACTTATATTATAAAACATTTACATCAAATGCTTAATCTCTTCAATTTTAAGTAACATTAATCTCTTTAATTTTAAGTAACATGAAATGCTCTTATTACCCTCACACCTCATGAAATAAGTTGAATGGTTAAGCCACGACTCTTAGTTGATTGGCAAGTTTAATTTGGAAAATATGACACAATAATAAACATGTCATTTTTATGGAGGTATTGTCATATAAAAAAGTCAAATTTCTTTTTTAAAGGCATGAAATTCAAATTTCTATTACAAAATTAGCTATTTGAAATTCTTAAACTAATTTAATATTGCAATAAATTTGTATATGGAAAATTTTAAAAATTTTACACTGATTTGTCAATTTCAGAAATGATTTAGAACCATGTTCCCTGTTAATATCCCAAAATTGAATAAGTAAAAGTAGTTTGTATCGTTTATAAATTATCTCGAGACTAAATTATCAATTTCGGCAATAAGTGTGACTTCATGTAGACATCAATTCAAGTAAATCTAATTTGTAGTTTCAACACAATAAAACATATGCTACTTTAAACATTTTTAAGCAATGTCCAAGAAAATAAGATATTAGCACATTAATATCAAAACACGACTCTAATATATAAATAATCAATAAATATTACACCATCGGATCGATCTATGCCTTCATTTGCTGCATACAAGCCGCAATATTGGCATTGCCGATGATCGAGCAAATGTGTTGAAGAAAGATGAGTGAAACGGGGAAGAGAACGTTGATAATTGAAGCAAGGAAGAAGCATAGTAAAGTCATTAGATAACGACGAATGAAGAAGATTTTGGAATGTAAATCGTTGTTTTGTAATTGAAAGAGAAATAGTAGTGTCTTTATTAAGAAAAAAAGATGATAGCTCATACTATGTGTGATGTTAAGGAAACTGAAAAAGAAGGTGAACAATATGTTGTCGAGCACGAACATTTCTTGGGAACTGGAGATGTTGTCAAACACAAACTATTCACCGCCGCAGCATTGCGCGGGTATTATGCTAGTATATATATATATATATATATATACATATATATATAGAGAGAGAGAGAGAGGGAAGTTCCTTTAAGAACCAATAAAAATGCGAGAACTACGAGAACCAATCTAGACCGTTGATTTTGTTAGTTTTTTTAATTAATTAATTAATTATTTTTAGTTTCAAGGTTTTTTAGTCTTTCCATCAATTCATATGTTACGATTTTTTCCTTTTTTTTACGTTTTATAGTTGATCTTTTGATACACCTTCCATGTTTAGGGGATTCTCTCATTCAAGGCTATGTAATCTCAGAGATTTTGGTTTGCCATCGTTTTTCACCATTTGCGTATCTCAAAGTTTGTTTGATATTAGGTCAAGTTTTCAGATGGAAGGAGCTGTAGCCGATAATGAAGTCATGATTCAGTCAAACAACGAAGGTGTTTCGGGCTCTCGAGTGAACTCGAGTTTTCTCCTTTGTTAGGGAAGAACGATAGGTTTTTACATTACAGAACTAGCTTGTTTTTTTCATGTATTTTTTAGTTGAATATCTGCATATCAAGGTATATAGTGTTGTATGTGCAGTAGTTTATATTCATGGAGGTGCATATATGCAACCTGGTTTTGGGTGTGATGTTTACTGATATTTGATACCTTTCTTTATCACTTTTTTTCGGAATTTTTGTGTTTTTGGTGGAGGTGCATATATGTAACCTGTTTTTGGGTGTGGTGTTTACTGATGTTTGATACCTTTCTTTTATCACTTTTTTTTCCGGAATTATGTGTTTCGGTGGAGGTGCATATATGCAACTTTGTTTGTATTTGCGTCTTTGTTTAGTGGTTTATTTTTTGTTTCATATATCTACTAAGGTTTGTATGCATTTATACTTGTTTTTTTTTTTGAGTTTTTTTTAGTCACCTGTCATTTATTATAAAAAGTACATTTTTTCCCGTTTTGTAGGTGATGGATCATTTTTAAGCAATATCATCGAGACCCCGAATGGTACAAAACATTGGATTCCGATTGTTTCAGATAGTTTAAAGCCGAGGATTGGTACTGTGTTTGATAGCTTTGCGGATGTGAAACATATGTATGATGAATATGCAAAGAAGGTTGGATTTGATACACGTGTTTCAACGGTAAAAAGGAACCGTCTTACTATTACCAATCGTTATTTGTTATGCAACAGGGGCTGGTAAACCACGTAACAAAGTAGAAGATTCATTGGTGCTAGATTCCAAGCATAGAGATCAGAGAAATACCAACTTCATTGTTACCGATTGTAAAGCTTGTATTGGTGTTGGGGAGGTGAATGGTTCTAATTCATACGTAGTGAAAAAGTTCGTTGAGAACCACAACCATTCTTTGTTTGATGATAATAATGCGGATTTATCAATTGCGCGTAGAAAGTTGACGTTTGATGATCAAACGTTTATTCACAAGGTTTCTACGTCCAATATTGGTCCTACGAAGGCTCACAGACTTAGGTCTTTGTTGAAAGGTGGTTATGTTAATCTTCGTGGGACTGTTGTGGATTTTAAAAACTTTAGACGCGACATGAACAGATTTATCGGTGATAAAGACGCTCAAATGTTAGTTGACAAGTTAAATACTCGAAAGACGTGTGTTCCTGGTTATTCATTTGAGTATCAGGTTGTGAACAATGAGTTGACGTCTATTTTCTGGGCTGATGAAACCGCAAAATGTAGTTTCGACTTTTTTGGTGATGTTCTTGCTTTTGATGCCACGTATGCAACGAACAAGTAAGTGTTATATGCGTTTTTTATTTGGTTGGTTTTTTTATTTTTTTTGCTTATTTCTTTTTTTTTTGTTTTTTTACACAAGGTACAACATGATTTTCGTTCCTTTCACTGGGGTTGACAACCACAATAAGTGTGTTACATTTGGAGCTGGTTTGTTGAAGTCAAAGTCTATAGATTCGTACAAATGGTTGTTGGAAGCTTTTTTGAAAGCACATGGTAAACAACCTAGGCTTGTTCTTACTGACCAAGACCCTGCAATGAGACAAGCTATCCCATCCGTGTTCCCTGATTCTACTCACAGGTTGTGCATGTGGCACATAATGAACAAATTACCGGTGAAGGTTTTTTTTTAATGTGTTGTAAACTTTTGTGTTTTTTCTTTCTTGTTGTGGATTTATCGTCTTGTATAGTTAAGTTTCATATATGCAACGTGTTTTTTTTCTTGGCAGATCAGTGGTGATTTGTTACAAAATTCTGATTTCCAGAAACGTTTACACAAGCTGGTATGGAATGTGCTTACGACGCTTGCCAAGTTTGAGGAGGAGTGGTCATCAATGATCTCGCAATATAATTTGCATGATAATCATTGGCTTACAGATATGTTTGTGTTAAGGGAAAGATGGATACCTGGGTATTTTAGAGAGATCCCCATGTGTTGTTTGACGAAGACCACATCCCGATCAGAATCTGAAAACTCGTTTTTTAAAATTTATTCTAGCTCTGGGAATAGTCTTGTGCAGTTTATGATTTGTTTTGAAACTGCAATGGAGAAACAAATGTACGATCAAAAACTGCTTGACAATGCAAGTTCAAATACATTACCATTGTGGAAGATGCATTTGCCCATCGAGAGGTTTGCTGCAAATGTATATACTCGTGCGTTGTTTAACCTTGTTCAGAAAGAGATCGTCAATGGGCTGTACACATGTACCAAAAAATGTGTAGCTACCGATGGCAGTTCCGAAGTGTGCACAATAATACACAAAAACAAACACGGTGTTTTTGTTGCTGAATTTAAGGTTATTGCGTATTTTTTCACATGTTTTTTTTTTTTTGCATAAATTTATGTTAGGTATTTTTTTAATGACATTATCTATTTTTTTTGTTTTTGTTTTTTAATAGGTGGTTTTGAACAGAGAAGAGAGTACCGTTGTTTGTAGTTGCAACCATTTTACCGGGCATGGTTATTTGTGTCGGCACATCTTTTTTGTGCTTAAGGATTATAATTTCTCATGCATACCGGATTTGTATGTCCTTAAAAGGTGGAAGAGAGATGTAATTCCTCCGGAGTTGCGTATCAAACGCAACAAGCATGGCCCAAACAATTACGAGAATGAAAATCTGGCGGAGGAAGCGTTTGATATTCTGGAATCATGCGTTGCACGTCTAAGGACGGATACAGACAAATTTTCGTCATTTATACAAAAATTAAAAGAAGTGAAGAACGAAGTGTGTCGTATCATTCTAGATGACCCAACTCTAAAGACAAAGGAGGAGGCGATGAAATCATTGTTTGGGGTTGAACCACCAAAGAAAGTTGTTATAAAAGTTCCCCAAGGCATTAGGAACAAGGGTTGTGGAACACGCAAGAGACTTGTTGGCCCAGGGCAACAAGCTATTGAAGCATGTAAGAAAAAGAAAAAGAAACGAAAATGTCATACATGTGGGAAGTATGTCCGTAAACATGATTCCAGGAATTGCCCTACAAAGACCGGCGAACAGATCTTGAGGAGTCCGAGTCAAAGTCCGGGTCAGATGCAGATGTGGGTTCGGGCACGGAAACAGATAACGAGAGCTCGGATGATGGTTCTATGGGTGTTTGATTTTGTCTGGAATTTTTGCACATTTTTTAGAAATTTGTTAATTTTTCATCATATTTTTTTTCACAACATTTTTATGGGTTTACCTATTTCAGTTCCCCCCATTTTTTGTTGGCATATGACAAAGTATTCTTTTATCCACCACCGGTATGTACCGGTTGCACTTATGCATCACATTTTTTTTTGGAATGACGGATTGTAGACATACGCAACACAAAGTACATTTTGAAGTATTTGTGCAATGTTTTGAAGTTTTATAAACTTTTTGTGGGTGATGTCATGTTCTATCATGTGAATGTAACATATATTCATAATATCTGCACAATGTTTTGTGCCTTTAACATATGTCCACAATGTTAAAGTGTAAATTAAAAAAATATCATATATTTGCACTGTTTGCAAGTTAGCTATTTTTTTATTAAATGATGTCGAGTTTTAGCATGTGAATGTAACCTACAATCATCATATGTTCTCAAGGTTTTTGTGCTTTACATATAGTAATCATTTTTTAGTACAAGTGTTGCACACATGTAACACATATTCCGATCATCTATTAAACAGACACAATGTTGCATATATGCAACACAATGTGACACACATGCAATACAAGTCACAAATAGCCATTAAACACTCCTACATTTGGGGGTGATGTCATGTTCTATCATGTGAATGTAACATATATTCATAATATGTGCACAATGTTTTGTGCCTTTAACATATGTCCACAATGTTAAAGTGTAAATTAAAAAGAATATCATATTTTTTGCACTGTTTGCAAGTTAACTATTTTTTTTAAATGATGTAGAGTTTTAGCATGTGAATGTAACATATAATCATCATATGTTCTCAAGGTTTTTGTGCTTAACATATAGTAATCATTTTTTTAGCACAAGTGTTACACACATGCAACACATATTCCGATCATCCATTAAACAGACACAATGTTGCATATATGCAACACAATGTGGCACACATGCAATACAAGTCACAAATAGCCATTAAACACTCCTACATTTTTTTATAAAAAGCAAACACAAAGCATGAATAAAAAACCCAATGATAGTTGATGTATCTTGAACCTAA
Organism: Dittrichia graveolens; assembly: GCA_038502395.1. Lineage (NCBI taxonomy): Eukaryota > Viridiplantae > Streptophyta > Magnoliopsida > Asterales > Asteraceae > Dittrichia > Dittrichia graveolens. The sequence goes on along the minus strand of JARJIL010000008.1, from coordinate 6,926,546 downwards.
ACGAGCAAACCCATAGTCACATTGTTTTCAACACACTAAAAAAAGCACAGCTTGCACTCCAAAGAAACATAACTGTTTTTTCACCCCTGCTTACTTCTTCTTCGTTTCACCCGTTGATCTTTTATCCCTAATGTTCTTAGTCTGTTTTGTTTTCTTTGTTTTATCAAACTCTTTTGCTTTTCTGATCACCTCGTCACGTAGTAGGTTTATATCATACATCAGTATCTTAGCCGTGTACTTGTACCTCAGCTTGTTCAATATACCTTTCTGTACCTTCTCACTCTCATCCAAACCGCACTGCCAACCTCGTCCTCCATCTCCCATATATGTTTCTAGATGAAGCATAGTAAACACCCCACAATCTGTTTGGTTCTTGACCGATCTCCATGACATGTTCAATATTTGTATATCTTGTTGATCAATCTCAGCCGCAACTGGATGTTTAACTATTCTCAGATATGCCATGAAAAACGATTTCTACACATAAAATTTAATATACATATATTATTTCACATATGCAACAACTTTTTAAATTTTAAATATGTATAAAGTCGCATATAGTTTGTTCATTGGTTGCACATATGCATTTATTTCAAAAAAACAGGTGCTGCACATATAAAAAAAAACAAAAACTTGTTAATAATATATTCATCCATACCACAAACTTTGGAATCTCATCATAGTTATCCAACACCTCCTCATCATAAACTCTGTTATCAATCAGGTCTATGTTCTGATTCTTCGTCAAAACAAATGATGTAATAGTGGTTCAAATCGATCATTGGGAAGAATACCTGCATCGTGAAGTTATACATACCAGTAAGATGTTATTTTTTTTAAATAAATTAAGTTTTTGCATTGTAATGTATCATTTCTTGTTATTACCATATCATAATTTCGCAAGTTCAGTTCTTTTTCAAACCCATTCACCACCGCCAACATGTTGCTCCGGTACAACTCCAACACTTCATTTGTAACCTTTCCCTCTTCAAGCATACCATCCGACTATAGATATCAATCTTTTTTTAATTAGAAATCATTGTATATTGCAGTATGTCAAAATATCAATTCAAAAGCCAAAAGGAAATGTAATTGATAAGTAGTCTTACAATCATTGCAGTATGACAAAACAGCCTACGAGACAAGCCTGGACTTCTAAATTTTTCCTGATTGTTCAAGAAAATTGTCCAACAATCAATCACATTACTTATTACCCATGTTCCAGGCTTGATTGTTGCTATCGTGTCTCTCAACAACCTGTACTCGTATCCTGTCTCAAACACCCATTCCCTGTTTTTGGGGAAATTTTTTGTTTTTTGTATCAAATATCTAAACTTACGTTTTAATGTAGAATATGTTTATATTTTTACGTTAGGGTAAAAAATCTGGAACACTTACGTATCAATTAATGGTGAACTGAATATTTAGTTGCATATTCTTCGCTCTTCAGCGCCGACCCCTTTTTTCTCATCCACTAGCCTGCACACATACGGAGATTTCATTGCGTTTGAAATGTTCACAGATCTCTTCGATCCCCTCCTAGGATTTTTCGGGACCGTCACTTCCGGGTGTATGACTTTGATTGGTTCAACATTTATCGGCACCTTTATCGGAACAATCTGAGAAGATCCGGAATTTGTTTTCTCGTGTGTTAACCCCAAACTGAAACTAGGTGCGCCGTCATCACGGTTGGGGGTAACTTTTTCGGCGGAATATGGTACTTTTTGCACTGCTGATTCGTACGCTTTCTCAACTTCTGGATCCGTCCAAACTAACTCTCTGGTTCCGCAAACCCACTTAAACCCCCGGAACCCCTCTCCACTCCCGCTGCCTCCTCTGTCGTGTTTTTCGTGTGCACAGCCTCTCGCACATTGTCTACCCGGGTTATTAACTCATCAAACTGTCCTCTAAAAATCCTTATCTTCTCAGTTTCCCCAAACTTTTCGCATCCCTCCTGGTATGTATCTTCAAAATTCTTGATTTGTTCATTTATCACTTTCAAAATCTCTCTCAATCTACTCCCATAATCTTGGAGGAGATTACAAACGACAACATTATCATCTTTTTCCATTTTTTTTTCAATAGGTTGCACATATGCAACATACAAATGTCATTATTATATTCATTATTTTTAAAAAATGCATACGTTTCTTCCATCGATTGTTTCAAGCTTCTTTTGGTTCTTTATTGTATCGGCATCTACAGGAAACTTTGCAGAGGTCCATAACAGCTTCTTTTGCCTTTTACATATACCAAATCCACCCATCTTCATTTCCACATCCTCTCTTCTTCTCATCTTATCAAGTGTCCAACCCAAGATAGCTGGACGCCTACGTTCAACATCATACTTTTCACAGTATTTGCTATCCAAATACACAAGCTGCATCCATAATCATCAAACAAAAATCAACACATTCAAATAGTGTTACACATATGCAATATAGGTTATCACCTTTTTGAAACTTATTCAACTCATTTTAAATAGTGGTACACATATTCAACAAAGTATCAGAATTTCATATTGTATAAAACAAATGTAACTTTGGTAAAAAGTTGCATATATGCAACTTTAGTTAAAAGTTTTTTGGTTAAAGTGTTTTTTTCCTAATTGATATGATATACATTCATAGTCATTAAACAATAAACATTAAACATTAAACATATGAATATTTTAATTCGGGGATCATACCGCCAGGACTGCAATTGGACCAATGAAAAAACCTTTCGGGTCCTCCCTATTCCAGTTGTTTTTGCATTTGATCAGGCAAGAGATGAAAATCTTGCACCAATCTATTGTATCAATCTTAATACTAGGACGAAGGCACCGTATCAAGGATGTCTTTCACCTCCCGGTCTTGTTGCACTCTCCCATTGTGTACGCAAACAGCATCAAGAAATCAAGAATGAAGTTCCAACCGATTTCACCGCTCAATATGTTGTTCACTAACTCACCCGGCGTTACAAAAAGTCCATACCTTTTCCTCCATTCTGTTGTGCTTTCATCCTCACCGTTATCGTTATTCAAATCTTCTAATAAAACACCACCCATTGGTACGCCCAACATCTCATGCACTAGCCTGACACTTACTTGTATCGCTCCTTTCACCAACTTGATCACCCCACACTCTGAATCAAAATTATCAACCACATAATACCCAAGTTTTGTAGTAACCACATCAAGTTGCATCCCTAACATTCGCCCAAAACCAATTTCTGTTACAATTTTTTTCTGCTCTTTTGAAAGCCTTTGAATCGCCGTAAATAATGATTTTGGTGAGCTTCTAGTACGTAGAGAATTGTTGATTTTATGGACGGGTTCGCCTTTTTTGCTCTCTGTTTTCTGGTCTTTACCACCCTTGTCATTTCTTTTCAACTTTTGTTTTTTCGTGGACGTCAAAGGTTCATTTTAATACCTTCCTTCGTCTGGCAAACCTTTTCTCTTTTTTCTTTTCACACCACCAACACCTACTTTGCAGCTTTCACCTAAGGATTTCGCCCTCTTCGTTGACCTTTCACTCACCCGAACGACACCTACATGATATCTTAAACTACTAAAAAATACGATATTTTGTACTATAAACCATAACAAAATACAACATGTTGTTCCGGTACAACTCCAACACTTTTTGATTTACCACACTAAACACATATGCAACATTGATTTGCACGGCAGCAAACAAAGCATATATGCCACTTTAAAACACATAAACACTTCAACATTTTCAAACTTTAAAACTACGTTGCATAAAAGCTATAACTAACCACACATTGAAAACAAACACTTCAAACTTCAAAACATTTCTAACCATTTTTATATTCTTTTTTTTATCCCAAATCCTGCAACTACACACAAGATTTACAGCTCTCCAAGCTTCTAACTTTTGTTCACATTATGGCATATATGCAATCCAGAAATCATTCTGGCATATATGCAACAAATTACCACAATTCTAAAACAAACACTTCAAACTTCAAACATTTACCCATTTTTATAGGTTTTTTCCCCCCAATACTGCAAATACACTCAAAATTTACACTATCCAACCTTTCTAACTATTTTTCAAATACATGCCTATATGCAATATACAGAAACATACTCAGAACTCTTCAAACTTCCAAACAATTCAAATCCAGAAAATCATATTGTGGCATATATGTAATATACAGGAACATGCTTAGAACACTTCAAACTATAAAAAGAATTCAAATCCAGAAATCATTTTTGGCATATATGCAACAAATAAACACAAATCCATCATAAACATTTCAAACTTCAAACATCTATACATTTTTTAAATGCTTTTTTTAATCCCCAATTCTTGCATTTATGCAACAACTAACCAAAAAACCATTGTGACATACTTGCAACAACTACCAAAAACATCAACACTCGAATGATGATACAGAATGGTATCTCAAAGTTTATAAAGAATCATATATAAAACACATTTATTTCATACCTTGTTTCGACACCTGTTTAATATACTTTTTGATCATCCTTTTGAGTGGTGTGTGCAATGGCGTAACTTCCCTCCTTTTCCTTCTCCTATCAGCCTCCATAGATTTATCCTTGGTAACTGTTTTTCAAATAAGATTTTACACACATGTATTAAACACTATTCTATCCGTACGTTTTTTCTTCTCTCTTTTTGTAAATAAAGCATACCCAATTGTTGTCTGATCGCCCGTTTTGTCAACACATTTTGCATTCAAACATCAATATACATTTTTCCTTTTCTGAGATAATCGTTAATTGAAAAGATTAGTTTTTTTATACCAGTTGGTGACTCGCGGTTTACTTTATGTATATCTTCATCACTATCACTGGCTTCGTCCGAATCTTCAAAATCAATACATACTTTTCAAATGTTTTTTTAAGTATATATTTAATTTCCTAATTATATAATACTTTATAAGTACTAACCATCATGCAGATTTCTGTCGTCTGCTTCAAACTGTTCTTGACTCTCAAAATCATCATCTTCTTTTGATTCAACATCTTTCCCTACAACTACACATAACCATATCATCACACAGATCTTTGATGAACACAAGTGGTTTCATAAAAATGTTATGTCAGAAGTTCTTACCAGTTGCACTACCGTCGCTGTCATCTAACGATTGATTGTTAGAACTGCTATCAAAATCAACCCCTTTACTCACGATCCAACTCAACTGGATCATTCTTTGTGTTTTTAAATTTTGAAAAGGTATATTTTTTAGCAATTCGGCCACTTTTACGTACACCTACACATGTTAAACCCAACAAAATTTCAAACCTTCTTAAATCCCAAAAAAATTACTCATAACTTACATATATCCCTGTACCATCAGAGTTGATCCACCCCAAGTAAAAATGTTTATAACATATATCTTTTTCATAAATGTTGCATATATGCAACTTTTTGATTTTAGCACAATAAACACATATGCAACATTGATTAGCACACTAACAAACAAGCATATGCCACTTTGCCCAGAACACATCAACACGTCAACATTTTCAAACTTTAAATCTACGTTGCATATAAGCTACAACTAACCACACATTCAAAACAAACACTTCAAACTTCAAACATTTTCTAACCATTTTAACATGCTTTTTTTTATCCCAAATCCTGCAACTACACACAAGTTTTACAACTCTCTAAGCTTTCTAATTGTTTTTGACATTGTGTCATATATGCAATATACAGGAACATGTTAGAATACTTCAAACTTTAAAGCAATTCAAAATCCAGAAATCATTGTGGCATATATGCAACAAATATCCACAAATCCAAAACATACACTTCAAACTTCATATATGCAATATACAACTCTCCAAGCTTCTAACTATGTTTGACATACATGCATATATGCAATATATAGAAACATACTTACAACACTTCAAACTTTAAAACAATTCAAATCCAGAACATCATTTGAAGCATATATGCAATATACAGGATCGTGCTTAGAACACTTATAACTTTAAAAACATTTCATTTCCAAAAATCATTTGTGGCATATATGCAACAAATAACCACAAATCCATCAGGAACATTTCAAACTTCAAACATCTATGCAACAAACTAACCACACATTCAAAAAACTAACCAAAAAAACTAACCAAAAAAACTAACCAACAAACTAACCACACAATTATGCATTTATGCAACAAACTAACCAAAAAAACATTGTGGCATACATGCAACAACTAACCAAGAACTCAAAACAAACATTACAATCATCAAACATGTAACCATTTTTACATGTTCTTTTATCCCCAATTCTGCAAAAATACTATCACGAACTTCAAAATTACCTTGTTTGAAGGGTGCAAACCACAAAAATCAAACTAAAGAATGATATAGCAAGATTAATTATACCTTCAGTCATTTTTTGTCCCAACGATGGATGAAAATCACAAACTTTTCAGACCAGCATTCAACATTTGCAAACTACCATTTTCAAAAACCACGATTTTTATTTCACAAATGCAACTTCTATTTCAACATTTTACATCTTGTACACATCAATTTCGCAACAAAAATCTCACCGTATGCTTGGGAGTTTCCTTGCGCCGCCGCTAGACACGAAGTTCTTCACGAATCGTCCTCTCCGTTCTAGGGTTTTTGATCGCCACTGTTTTTCTAAGATATCAATAATGCGAAAATGTGATGAAAACGGCAACGAAATACTTTCCTCTTTCTTCTTCGCGTGGAAACCGCTCTGTCAGTTATGGAGAGTATACGAAATCGCGGTTTCTTCGGGAGTTGTGGGTTTGAGGTCGCCGGTTCGCCGCTCCTCTTTCTTTTCCTTTTTTTTTGTTTTTGGAGTATGCAAATTTACCTTTTTATCCATCCGGTCATTAATTTACATCTCATATTTTTACAAGTATTTACAATTATGCCATGACCCTTTTTAGCCTTTGATCAATCATTTTAATGGTTCAGATTGGTTCTCGCAGTTCTCTCATTTTTTTTTGTTCTCGATGGAACCGCCCCCTATATATATATATACTACATTATAAAGCATTTAACATTCTCTCTCTTAAAAATTTTAAGACTACTTAATTTTAAGTAGTACATGTTTTTATGTAAATATACTAATATATAAAGTATTTAACTCTTTCTCTCCTAAAAATCTTAATATCTTAATTTTAAGTAATTTAAAATTACTAATTTATCCTTCATTTAAACATAAAAGGAAACCATTAAGTAGAGTTAATTATATTCCTAAATACCATTTTAATAACTAAACCTTTCATAACTAAAACAAAAAGCTTAATCTATAATATATTTAACATTTCTTTTTTTACTTTACTTATAAACTATTAAAATTTAATTAATGAAAAATGATTAATATACTTTTAAATATCCTTACAACTTTTTAAACACTCAAACTAAACAATACACACTCTCATACAAACACAATTCTTCATTCACATATACACAATTCCTAAAGTTACGATATGGTTTCATGATCTTATTCTATAAGTAGATATTTTTTCTTATTTTATTATTTTCAAAAAGTTATTTTAAAAATTAATAAAAGAGTTGATAGATTAAAGAAAAATAAAGAAAATAGAAAAAGAAAATACATATGTTGCGAATGAAAATAATTCGATGTCACCATAGTGTGTAAATACCATACTCATACATTATTGAGTAGGAATTATTCGCCTCCGCCGTATTACGCGGGTACATATATATATATATACACATATACTAGCATCATACCCGCGCAATGCTGCGGCGGTAAATAGTTTTGTTATCAATATTTCGCTTTCAAGAATGTAATGATATGTTATTCGCGTGAGTCAATGTCACAAAAAAATCTCTACAACATGTCCGTTTTTTTTCAAATTTTCTTTTATTTACATTTAACTATTTTATTAATTTTAGAAATAAATTCTAAAAGATAATAAAATAAGAAAAAAGATTTATATTGATGAAATAAAGAGAAGAGTTAATAAGATTTTAAAATTTATGTTGATGTGGGTGGATAATTGTATTAGTATGAGAGAATATATTTTGAATAAAGTTAAAGTAAATTAGGAGAGAATAAAATAGTTATAAATTGAGTGAATGAGATTAATTTAGATTAAATGAAGGGTCAAGATTTTATATTGATTGAATTTTAAGAAGTCTTAAAATTTAAGAGGAGAGAGAGTGTTAAATACTTTATATAATAGTATATATATATATATATAGAGAGAGAGAGAAGTTCAAACGTGAACTGTTTTTCGTACGAGAACTGAGAGAAATGTTTTTAACGTCATTAATGACTCATTAATAGGGGTATTTTGGTAATTTATATTTTTACCCAACCGTGAATTGTATCCGGATGGGCCGTCATTAATTTGCGAGGCTTGATTTTCCAGAAATAACTCTCTGATGTGCGAATTGCGTACCAGTTTTAAATTTATAAAATCCGCTTATTTTAAATACGACTACAACACAATAAGCAAGTGAACCTAATCGTGTAGCAGTATAGAGAATAACTACGGGTGTCGAACTCACGGGAACGAGTATGATTTTAATATAACTATACTAATTAAATATTAAACTGATAAAAATAATTAAAAGGCAAATAAAGCAATAAGGGGGGGGGATGTGCAATTATCGGTCTAAAGCAATCAAAATCCAAACCTTAATCCTAAAAGGTCAGAAACTAAAATTAAGAAGCTAAGAAAACGAGAAATCAAATAACTCAAAGATTCAAACAATCAGGAAGCAAAGTATCTTTACTCAGACTCTAGATTCCCCTTTCCAAATCAGCAGATCTCAATGAAAGTGCAATGGACAATATGTAACAACATACTGATTCCTAAATTGGCTAGATCTCATGATCAGACTCACTAGTTCTATAGTTTCAAAGACAATAACCCAATGGTCATGGAATTAACTAATGTTATAACTAGTCAAATTATTCGTGTTATGTTAGACTTAATCTATTGACTTGTTAATTCACAAAATCAATCAATCATCAAAGAACATTAAAGTTCAAATCTTTAAACCCTAACCCTAGGATTTGGTTCATCACTAGTTATGAATCATAATGGTCAAAAAAATTCATAATTCAAGAAATCAATGATAGAATGGTCATCTAACCAATAAAAACTCAGTAATAGGAATAAAGATCAAAACTTTAACACACTTGGATCTTTGAAAAAGCTAAATCATAAGAAATATAATTCATTACGTGTTTAGATGAACGGGTGATGTTTTTCTTTTCCAGAAAAAAATGAAAAACATGTTTGGTTGAAGTGTTTACTTAAAAAAGTTGTTTGAAAAAAATTGAAAAGTTTAGGACAATGTGAAAAAGTAAGGGAGTTTTCTGTTTTCTTGAAAAAATGTGCAGGTTAAATCCAAACACATCCCGTGTTTGGTTCATGTAAAAGATAATGGGATTTCTAGGACAAATACAATGAAGAAGTTGACTCACCTTCACAACTTGACTGGCTTAGAAATGAGGAAGGCGGAGACAGTGAATGGCGACGACAGCGGAGGCGTAGATGGTGAAGTGTGATGATGATAGAGACGGAGACGGAGATGAAGAAGGGCAATGGTAGAGACAAGGAAGGGCGACGGCGAAGACACGGAAGGGTGATAACCGCGATGTCGGGGAAGTGGAAGGGTGACAACGGCGGAGAAAGGGAAGGACGACGGTGGAGACGAGAGTGACAGTGATGGAGGTGAGGAAGGGAGACGGTGGCGGAGGCTTAGATGGTGTAGGGCAATGGTTACAGTTGTGGTGGAGGCCGACTAGGGTGATGCCAGTCACGGTTATGGTGGTGGCCGATTAAGACAACAATGACTGCGAGAGTGAAGTGTCGGTTATGTAGTGAAGGCGAGAGTGGATTGTTTGTTAGATAGGTCCTGATTCTGAAATCCAACATGAGGGATTTAGAAATACCACCTCTCCTCCAAGGATTTTGAAATCCCATATCTATAGGATTTGAAATTCAAATCCCTTCCTTCTTATTTTCTACCAAACATGGGATTTCAAGGGATTTCAAATACAAATCCTGCGAAATCCCATAAACCAAATAGTATCAGCAAGGAACAATTTCATCAACCTGTAACTTTTAAGACTTGCTTTTGCCTTGATATTGAGTTATTAGTTACAAAGACTGATGGTAAACACAAGGGTTGATTTTACTGTCACTACAACTTCATGTCCTAAAACACTACAATGCTTCTTTCTAGTCAGGGTTTGCAGCCGTCTCCTGTTCCTGGACTTCAAGAATTCTTTAAACCCCAGGCATTCCATGATGTTGCATACATCGAGTTTTACTTTTGAACATTTAAGTAACGTTGATTATCAAGCCAAATAGAAGCACCATCCATAACTGGCAAGACACATTGGAACCCTTGGAGTTTGTTGCATGACGTGCCAAAAGAACTTCAACAGGTGGATTTGCCAAATTCTGAGATCAAATTAAAATTGATGATTGTTTCTTTAAGCATGTGAAGAAATCACCTCTTTCGACATATTGTCATTCCATCACCAACTGGTACCTATGAAACAAAATTCCAGGCAAAGCGTTTACGGGCTTGGTCCAAAGTTTGTGTGGACCATGTGAAGGGGATGCTCATCGAATCCATGCACTAATTATATCAAAGGTGTTGGATATAAGCATTGGCCATTTTTGTCCTTTTTAATGACATTTTAGGCATTTAATCAAACTTCTAGTCAAACGTTGCAGCATTTTTGTAGACTGTACAAAGTTCTTTACTTCTTTAGCAACGAGACTTACCATACTGATGCTAACACGGGCGTCATTCATTAAAGCTCTGTTAAAACTTCTTATGCTCTCAGTTTTTTTATCATTAACCTGTAGGAAGAGGGAATCTGTTAGATTTTTGAACTTCAACTAGAGGGGCAATGTATGTCATGCTTGTTCATTTACCAGTGGATCAGCAACTTTTCCGTGCCAAAGCACATTATCAATTACTATAACACCACCTGTTCTCACCTACAACATCAAAGATGTATAACTTAAGATAACATGTTCCAAAATCCTGCATTAAATATTTGCACTATCTGTTGCTTTAAGGGAGACTTTATGTTAACCAGTTTTAGCAGCAACTCAAAGTATTCTTGATACATTCTTTTATCGGCATCAACAAAAGCGAAATCATAGCTGTAGAAAGAAACACTAAAATGTTATTACACTCCACCAAGCCTCACTTGCCAATAGAACAAAGACTTGATATCTTAACTAAAAACAGTGATGAGGGTTAAAACATGTCTAGCTAAAATATTATTTCCTCCCTCCATGGAATTATTGTCCATCTTTTTCTTTTATTTTGTCCAGATTAATCATCCACTTCCAAGAGTGGATGAGTACAATTTACCAAATTTCCTATTTCGCCCACAAATAGACTAATCACATCACAAATCTTAATATGAGGAATAGATATAAAATTAAGTAACTAGACAAAGGGTACTATTGATATTAAGCTAACTAAAAACTGCATTTTTCCTTGTGCGTATTATTCGTAATTTACAAACTTCACCTGCCACCTTCCCCGTTCTGTATCATCGCGCTTAGAGTATCCATAGCTAATCCATATCTTGCATCCACCTAATATAAAATCAAACATCTCAATCATTAAGTATGCACACATTGCTTGATCATGTGACCTTTTGATCACGAAGGAGTAACATTACCTACAGCTGTATGGACATCAATCAAAGAAACATGCAAAAAGAAAGACTTGTTACCTTGTGTGAAACACCCGCTCGATAATAATACCTTTTAGCGACTTCGAGTGTATTCTTGTCCCTCTCACACGCAACTAGGATCCCCGACTCCGGGAGGGCTAGAGCAACAGCCAATGACGAGTATCCCTACAACATAAGAATGGCAGTGCATATTATGAGAAATACACTCAAACACCCATGTCCCAAAGAGAAAAAGAACCTGAAAAAACCATCAAATCTGAATCAAAAGTGCAACTCTTCTTTGCTACAAATGGAGTATTCGATTATATGATTAAACAAAAAGTAATAGAATGAGGCAGTCAACACAAATAATGTCTAGAAACATACAGTGTAGACCCCAACTTCAATGCATCTTTTTGCCGCAAGAATTTGAACAAGCATTGCAAGTAGTTGTGCCTGATCAGGGGATACCTGTGGAGAAGACATGTAAATATATGAATATATGATGTAAGATCATATGTAACAGAAACTATGTCTCTGTATAGGGTACACATAACAAAATCAACTAGTAATTAGCATTTCGAACAATCAATTGGACACTTTGTTTCTCACAACTGAACATATTTGCAGAACATTTCAAACTGGAGGAGGAACAGGACGCAATATCAAATAGTTCTGTTTTTCTCAAACGATCATATAATAAATCAGTATCTGCCTTCATTTCTTAACTTCCAATGAAAGAGACTGTAAACAGAAAGAAAATACCTGCATTTGACTTCCTTGCATGGTTGCAGTCTCCTCTCTAAGTTCTCTTAGAATCTGTAAAGCAAGTAAACTTTGTTCTCTGACTAATACCGGGTTTATTATATGAATATAATGGAATACTTGAAGAAACCATGAGAGCTGACCAGTGGTTCTCTAACATTGGAGAGCAAATAGTCGTATAGCTGTGGAGTCACATTGATCACTTGCTTATTGCCATAGCTGGGGTCACTGGCAATGGTCACAGCCCTGTCACTCATGCAATTGGTGGTGAATGGGAAAGGCTTTTGATGACCATATGACCGACCATTAGGTCTTGCAAAGGCAATGTAATGAGTGCGCAATCGGGTAGGAACAAAACTTGATAATGGGGGGAACACCCACCCACCATGAATCACAGAGCCAGTCATCAAATTACCACACCGAGCAACTGCATTATGTTCAGTGAAATCATTATGGTTTGCCACTGGTTTTATTCAATTGAATTAAAGGGTATTGAATTACTTATAGAAACTGCTTAAGAACTTTTTTTTTAATTCAGAAAGCTTATTTAAACCAGTTTATTTCACCCTTTGGAATGTTTATTTAAAGTGTGAATTGTAGAGGTGGTAAAACGAGCACTTTGAATCGGGTTTTGTAGCAGGTCAGACCGGGTTTGGGTTAAAGCGGACTCGGGTCAAATCGGCAATTTTGAAAGAGGTATTGAATGGGTTAGGGTCAAAACAGTCCTTTTCAAGAAAAAATATTAACAATAACTTGACTTTTACTACACCAAAAAGAAAGCTGTTGCAGCTATTTTTGAAAAGTAGAACTTGAAATAACAACATTCAAGATCCAAGGATTGATCGAATTAAACACAGATACCAACTGGACAACAAGAATTTCAATTGTAATTCAATAGATGAAACGAAAATTATAGAGATTAGACCTGCTATATGTTATGGTCTATAATAAGTGGGTGTAAGCCACCTGTATGTAGGTGTTAGCCACGTGTGAGTCTGTGGGTTTAGCGGGAACTGGGGAAGTTGTTGCAATAACAGATTGTTAGTTTAGTTGGTGCTATAAATAGAGCTAGAGTTGTATTAGGAAATAAGCTTGGTGGTCAATTGTATTCTCTCTGTCCATTGATTCATTACGAATACTATTTGATGCTTTCAATTCTTCTTCTTCTTCTTCACAAGAATTCTGAGCATTGAAATCAGTTCTTTCAATCATTTGATCCTGAGAACCTTTTCACCAACTGATCTATAACAATTGGTATCAGAACATTCGATCCTGTCCAATTTCAAATTCTACTATCTCCTAAGTGAATTCTTCGATGGTTCTTACACGATCAACAACAATGGATGACAGTTTGAAAGCGTTTATCTCAGAGGCAATTTCATCGGCAATTCAATCTTCACTGTTGGAGGTCCACAAATCGATTGAAGCGATGAATAATTCAATCAACCGAGTGTGTTTGCGGCAAAATTATTTGGCTAATGAGTTACAGAAGGTGTCAGAAGGAGCATCTGTTGCAAATACAAAAACCAATTCTTCGAAGTTTTGCAAATTCACCAAGGTAGATTTTCCAAAATTTAATGGGGAAGATGTTCAAGGTTGGGTTTACAGATGTCAGCAATTTTTCAACATTGAAGACACAGATGATACATATAAGGTCAAGATTGCGGCAGTGCATCTATACAACAAAGCACTCGCATGGCATCAACAGTTCATAAAGATGCATGGAGATTATGTTGATTGGGATTTTTAAATGGACTCTATTACAAGAAGATTTGGTTCTGTTTATGAAGATCCCTTATCAGATATTAAGAATTTCAAACAAGAAGGTACACTACAATCTAACCAAGATGTGTTTGATGTACTTAGTAAGGTTGAATAAACCGAGTCTCAAGCTATTAGTTTGTTTTTGGGAGGATTGAAACCAGAAATTGAAATGATTGTACGCATGTTTAAACCCCTAAGCCTTAGTGATGTATATTGCTTAGCCAAATTACAAGAAGCTAATAATGAAGCTTCAAAGAAGGGAATCAAAACCACTAGTTCCTATGTTTCACAATGCATTCCAAACTCATATCAGAACCATTCTGCATCATCTTCAAATTATTCATTCAACAATAAAAATGGGCCTCTTCTTGCTTCACCTTCTAATACACAAAATTTGGCCAATAAGTAACTGAGTCAAAAAGAAATTGAAGAAAAAAGAAGTAGGAGATTGTGCTTCTATTGTGATCAGAAGTATGCACCTGACCACAGACATAATGGTCAATTGTTTTCCATAGAGATCATAACTGATACGATGACTGACTTTGAAGAAGAACAAAAGGGTATGGAGCCAAGTGTAAATTCAGAAGTTACTCAAGAAATAGCTCCCCTCATTTCGTTGAATGCTTTGTCAGGTACCAACACTTTTCAAGCTATGAACGTGAAAGGGCAGTTAAACAACCATGTGATACACATTTTAATTGATAGTGGCAGCACTCATAATGTTTTGGATCTCTCTACTGCCAAGAAGTTAGGCTGTCCAATTAAAAACATTTGTCCATTATCTGTATCAATGGCGGGAGGAATTTCACTTACTTTTGCACATGAATGCAAAGATTTACATCAGAAATTACAGGGTGAATCATTTACTACTGATGTTATGCTCATTTCATTGGAGGGTTGTGAAATGCTTCTAGGGTTACAAAGTTACAATGGTTAACGACCTTAGAAAACACACAATGGAACTTTGATCAACTTAGAACGGAGTTTATGTACAAATGAAAGAAATTAGCTTTACAGGGTGCTACTACCGGTGAATGCAAACCATTCGAAGGGGAACATTTACTTAAAAATGTGCAGTTGAAGAAATCAAAGTGACTACCAATACTCAACAATATCTTACCTCTTTTGAGATTCTTGAGGACAAGAATCATTTCAAGGAGTAGGGATTGTTATGGTCTATAACAAGTGGGTGTAAGCCACGTGTATGCAGGTGTTAGCCACGTGTGAGTCTGTGGGTTTAGCGGGAAGTTGTTGCAATAACAGATTGTTAGTTAATCGGTGCTACAATAGAGCTAGAGTTGTATTAGGAAATAAGCTTGGTGGTCAATTGTATTCTCTCTGTTCATTGATTCATTACAAATACTGTTTGATGCTTTCAATTCTTCTTCTTCACAAGAATTCTGAGCACTGAAATCATTTCTTTCGATCATCTGATCCTGAGAACCTTTTCACCAATTCATCTATAACACTATATTAGTTCAAAAGCAGAAGTGGTATATATACAGCAATCTAACAATTATGAGAGTCTTTGTGTATCTATTAATGAAAAATAGATTTATGAATAACATTTGTTCTTAAACTGAGACCCGCAATCCTAATCGACATTCATCACATCAAATCCTTCATATTGAACTCGTAATCAAACAAATAATGAAATCTTGGAATGAAGTAGGAACAAAACAAGTTGACATTTTCTGCTACACAACAAAACCTTCAACCAAAGACAAAAGAATATGCAAAACTAGCAGCCATGTACGAGTTTTATTCCAAGAAATGTCAAGGGAAGAAACAATATCCCGGTAACAATTAACAAATCGCATAATAGGCTGTATATTTGAGAAACTTACAGAGAGTTAATCGGTTGTGTATCAATCAAGTTATCGAGGGTTCAACCGGCCGAGTATCAATCGAAATATCAATCTGAGTTATCCAGAGCTGAAATCGAGGAGTCAATCTACTGAGTATCAATTGAGGGTAAAGGCTCAATCGGCTGTATGAATCGAGTTATCGAGGGTTCAACCGAGTATCAATCGTGAGAGATATCAATCGGAATTATGGAGGGCTTCAATAGAGGAGTTAATCGTCTGAGTATCAATCAGAAGTATCAACAGAGTATCGAGAGATGAGAGACCTCCTTTGACTACCCGGATACGACCCGATTGTAGGTCAATATGACCAGTCTGAAATTAAGTAGTTTTAGCTAGTTTTTTTTTTTTTCTTTTTTCATTTTTTTTTACCTTTTTTTCAAACAAGCAATCTCAGTTCCCAAACATCTTTTAACCAATAGGCCATTAAACATGCCTTTGGGTTTGACATCATGGCTTCAAGTTCATTGACTTTTTTTTTTTAATCATTTCCGGACAAATTGCCAAGAAAGGTAATATAAATATCGAAATTTGTCAATAAAGGTAACGTCAATTTTTTTGGGCCAAGAAAGGATTCTAAATTTCAATTTCTAACATTAAAGGTAACCGATTACCGTTGTAGCAGGTAACAGGTTAAATTGATGACGTGACTAATTTTTATATTATGCAAATTGACAAAAAAGGTAACATAAATATCAAAATTTATCAATAAAGGTAATATTTATTTTTTATAGACCAATAAAGAATGATGAATTCCAATTTGAAACAAAACATCATGTTTGTATCTAGGTTCGTGTTCGTGTTCTTGTATGTGTTTTCTCTTTCCTTTATATAATAATAAAATATTTAAAATTAAAATAATATTACATCATTTCCGTATATGATAATTAGAATATATTATGTTGGTAGTTTCACATTTGACTACTTGCAGTTGATATTTTGATACTTTAATATCTTATATTGGCTTTATAATTGTATTGACACGAACACAGTAACAAGAACTAGTCGCGAATTGTCAGCATACCCATTTTTACTACAGATTGAAATTTATCATCCTTTTTTTGACTTAAAAAATTAGACATTACCTTTATTGGCAAATTTGGACAATCTTAACATGCTGACTAAGCGCTCAGCAGGTCATTCAGGTCACCATTCCCTTTTTTGTTAGAAATTAAAATTTAGAATCCTTTCTTGGCCCAAAAAAATTGACATTATCTTTATTGGCAAATTTCAATATTTATGTTACCTTTCTTGGCAATTTGCCCTTTCCATTAAGGGTCAGTTTGGTTGGACGAAAAGAAATGACAAAGGAATGTAATAGACAAAGAAATGGAATGAACATAGGAATAGAATAGTTCATTACCATTTCATCCACATGTTTGATTGCTTTCTCGGAATGAAATGAATTATTACTGTAGTATGTTTGGTACATAGAAATAGGCATTAGAATGGAATGAAATAAATAAACGACCAAAAGGCCCTTGTATTAAAAATAAATATAACTTAAATTTAAAAAATTTCATATATAACAATTTATTTTAAATACACTTTACACATCTTAAAAAATGATAAGTATCAAAACTACAAGATTATCTATAATAAATAATGGCAATCTAATAATAACAAAACCATATAAAAATTGTCACATCAATTAAGAAAAAACAAAAAAAAGATGGAAATAACTATTCTTATACAAGAGTACCACTTCGATTCTACTCACGTGGTTGTTGATTAGATTGAAAAAAAGCAGGAACAAAATTCACGATCAAGAAAAAAAGCAAGAATAATAGATTGGAAATATAACACGGGAAGATAATATGGGGATAGAATCATGAGTTAGTTAGAGGGTATAATGGTCAATTTTTATGTAGTCAAGAAATGGAATGAAAAAAAACAAGGGGAGTGGATGGAATGAAAATGAAGGAATGAGATTACTTGTGTAATTATTGATTTCTTTCTCTTATCTCAAACAAACAAGTTTTTAACAAAGAAATAAAATGAATATTCCATTCCCTTCTCCATTCCTGCCTAACAAACACTACCTCAGTTTCAACATCCTAATATCATAAACTTAACACTAAAAAAAATTGTAAATAATAGGTTAAAACTGTTATCCAATGTGTCGGAGAAACGGTAGAAATCGGTTGAATAGAACCGACGTGAAAGACACCATAACATCAAACTTGCAGGTTTCTTGACTAGTGATTCGCCAATGATACTTGGATTTTTTTAAAGAAAATGAACAGCTGATATCACTGACAACTTGCAGACAATCATTGGATTTTAGATTTTTTTTAATTTATGGTTCACAAAAATTGTTGTTTATAGCCTAAGGATTTATTGTCTTGGTTTTGATCATAAGGGAATATGAAAAACGAGGTAGGACTTCATTTTTCTATATTACGTTTGGAACTTTATTATGATCACTATTTTGTGTTGGTACAAGTTTCAAGTATCAATGAGTGAAGCTATTTCTCTTTCATAAGAGAAGTAGAAGAAGAAAATTCCCGAACATACACTTCATACGCAAACACATACTATTTCTCTTTCAAAGGTTTATTGTAGATATAAAAGCTTAACATTCAAGTTTTGGCTTAATTCATTGTTATACAAAGGGTAAATACAAGCCATAGAAGAATGTTCAATATGGTCTATACTTAATTCATAGTTCTAAGAAATTAATTTTAGTCTTTGGATCAGTTGATATCAATGGTCTATATTACATTTAAAAATCGGGCGGAGTGGCATTTTCGTAATTCACGTGTGATGCTTTTACAAATCACATGTGATTGTATAATGAATCACATATGATTGAATATTAAAATTTTAGGACTATGTTTTTACATAGACTTTATTGAACACAACTTGTAACATCCATAAAATCAACCCAATCATTATCGGGTTGGTGGTGAGTTAATTGTGTTTATTTACGTGTTTGTTTGATTATATGTAATTAAATAAATATTTTATATCACATGAGTTTATGAGATAAATGAATCCGTTTTTGAACGAGGGTCGCAGATAATACCTTGTTGCATGTTAATTAATTGAGATTGACTGCTTATTTGATTAACTGTATGTTAGTAAGCAATGTAGTGTACTAGTGTTTGTAAATATCTTATGTTTGTTGCCCCAATTAATGGATATACCTCACCGTGAAGTTATCCATGTGTTTGTATGTGTGTGGTGTATACATGAGTTTTGAAAAGAAAACAACCAAAGAAGTTTTGAAGCAAACTTGATTTCTTGAATCTTTGATTTAGTGAAGGTTATTGTAAAACAAAGGTTGGTATATGTTTGTACCATGATTCTTATTTATATTTGATATGTATATGCTGAGTTTTGAATGTTTAAAAGCTTGAACTCCATTAATGGAGATATGAAGTTTTGAAGAAACTTGAGAAGTGGGTTTTGTTATTTTGGATGTTTTAATTGGTTTTGATGAATTCATGATGATTGCTTATATGTTTTATGAGGTTAGTATATAGTTTTGTAGTGTTTCCTAGTGATTTGCAGATTTAAGGTTGTGTGTTGTGGCTTGGTTCTCAACTGGAAATAAGAAACAAGAACAAGGAAGAAGATGAAGTTGAAGTCGGCGATAGGATGGTCCGAGTTAGTCCATCTGACTTGTTGAGATGGTCCGACTTCAAAGGGGTCCGACTTTTGTGGCCCCATGCGACTTAGGCTCCTGTCCAACATTAAGTTGTTCGATTAAAGTGGTCCGACTTGGGGCTTGCCCTATCCGACTTAGAGTGTCCGACTATGGTTGGTCTGACTTACATATGGTCCGACTTGGTTGATGTTGTTTGAAGGATTGGTCCGACCTTGGGCCTATCCGACTTGGAGTACTGTCCGACTTGGAGCGATCCGACCTTGGGTTGCCTACTTTTGTGGTCCGACTTACTTGGTCCGACTTTGCTTGGTTCTACATGGTTAATGCTGTTGTGGTTCGACGGGACGCGTCGGAGGGATTTCCTGATTTTCGAGTTTTGTTTGTTGTTTGTTCGTGTTGCATGTTGTATGCTTATTTCATATGTGAAACTAATATGTGTTTATGATTATGAAATATATGAATATATCTTTATGAATTAGACCTGATTTCGATGTTGTTGTGTTCTCAGGAGACGCGAAGACTCGGTAAGATTAGACAGTACATAGATTGAGAACAAAAGTGAGTGGAGGTTTATTAATGAGTGGTATTGGTTGTAACTGATATTGTTACTTGGAATTGAGATGATTGATGATGTGATAGACGGTTTAGTTTGATGATTGTTGATTCATGATTGAATAACTGCTTGTGTCTTATTTGATCGAGTCAAAAGATGTGTTCACATGGTAAATATATGTGCGCATGATACAGATAGAGGTCGGCTGCTGGATGGGGCTGGGCTCGTTTACTATTGGTTGCACAGTTCTAGACCTTTTGATGCATTTGTTGCAATGGAAGGGGTTTAACTGTACCAAGTAGTAAAGGGCTATCGGTAAACCTTTGCCTTCGCCCGCATTGGTTGTAGGTTCTGCGCTGAACCGCCGGTCCTCTAGAATTATGTGATTGTCTGATTGCTATTCTTAAACTACCTAGTGGATATGATGATTTTGTGGTGTATTGCGATGCTTCTTTTGCTGGTATGGGTTTGTGTTTTGATGCAGCGTGATCAGGTGATTGCTTATGACTCACGTGTAACACCCTGGTTTTCGGTCCAAATTTAAACGTTTCGAAATCTCAATTTCGAAAGTATTTTATACACGATTGCGGAAGCTTTTTAATCTTTAAGAAATATATTTCAACAAATTATAAAATCTTTCATCAATAAATCATATCAATAATACAATTTCAAAATCCTTGGTGTTACCACAGTCAATCTCACGACCATATTTAAAAAGGTAGGAAATCCAAGATTACCGGAAATGCAAACAATCCAATAATATGCCCAAGGCATCTACCCGCCTCACCAAGGCCTCTATACAACCTGCGGATACAAAACATTTTAACACACTGGGTTAGCTATAAACATAGCTAGTGAGTACAACCAAAAATCATTTATCTTTACAAAACCAAGTCATCATTTTCTCTTTTGAAAACCAAGTTTGCCAATCAATGTACTTCAAAAGTATACACATAGCACATAAGGATGCGGGTCTGTCCATTGGGCCACAATGTATCAACGTGGTAGCTAGCCACGGTCAACACGTACCCACATGGGGGATAACCACATCACCCCGTCAAGGTGGGGGATGCACAAAGCAGTCCACCATACAACAGTTATCTCGAGTGTAAGCCCTGTTCACCAAATCCACACTTGTTGCCCCGGGTTCGGTGGCTCGTCAGCCTAGTGAACCCACACGGTCATGATGGCTACTGACATACCCCTCCACTCTCTGCACCGATTCCTTAACCACCCGTACATCGTGGTTCCTCAATTGCCGAAGCCACATGAACCTCTGTGCACGTCCCAATGGCTAGGAACCCTATGGTACAGAGTTCATATCACACAGTGGTCCGGACCAAAACACATACCCCAAAGGGTCACATAAGCATATACCCCGAAGGGTCACATAATCACATACCCCGAAGGGTCACATAATCACATGCCAGCAAGGCCAACAAATATCTCATGCCATAAAGGCCAAGTAATCCAAGCATACCAGCTTATCATAAAACGAACAAGTATCATAGTTCATATCACTTGAGCATAAATGCTCAACAATCAAAACCATATTTGGCATCTCAATATCCAAAAGATCTTTGGTATAATCATATCTTTATTTCTCAAAACCATGTTACAGTTGGCATCTCAATGCCCAAGGTACACCATGAGTGGAAACATGAATTTCATTAACTCAAAACCATGTCTTTTGTTTCAAAATCAAAGTTTACTCCAACATGGAGTGTCATGTTTCAAAACCATCCATTAAAGCACAATTTAAACATAGACCATCTCCAGCATGGAGCAATGGTCTTATTTTGAAATCATCATTAAAACACATCTTATATCAAGTTCACAATTCTACATTCTTAAACCCAAAGGTTTCATAAAACATTTATAATTCATATGAATCATATTATAAAACAATCCATAGTTTCCACATTCTTTAAGTTCAAAAACTTCATAAACACTTGCAATTCATATAACCTGCATCATGAAACAATTCAATAGTTCCGCAATCTTTGATTCATCAGGTTTCATCAACATTTGCCAAACAATTAAAACACAACATGATGACTTGTAGTTTTCACAACAGTTGGGTATCCGCAGGGTGTACTCACCTGAGGGTGTGATGAGGATCACAACCCCATCCAAACCAAAGCCCAAACACTTGATCACAAGCCTATGATCACAAAACATAAGGTTAATTGACATAAGTTAACCAAAAACAAAGTTTCCAGAATCAATTCTAGTCTTAGACACCCTTTCGGGTCTTAAAAAACTCCAAATAAACCTCCTATAACCATAGGAATCAATCCCCAAGCATATATGAGGTCACAATGGGTCAAAATAACATTTTAGGAGGCTTCAGGGTATCTCGCGCCGCGAAGCATCCATGCTCGCGCCGCGAAGATTTTGCTGGAAAACTCATCACGCAGGCAAGGCTGCGTTACGCCGCGATGACCTGCAAACAACAACTTATCCTTGTTTTTCTTGCTGTAAATCCGATCCAAGTCAAAAACTTCCCAATCAAAACTCCAATATAACATGAAATAAAGACCAAGATACCACATAACAACCTCCATATCATCATATGACTTACTATTGTCATAACTTGGTATTTAATCCCTACTTCAAGGATTTTGACCCATTTACTATCCTTTCACCAATAAACTACCAAATTCAACACATATAGCTAAAATCAAACACAATTTTAAGTTAAGACTTACTTGATCAACATTCAAAACTTGTTGCCTCCTTCTTAGTTCAAAACCCAAGCTCTATGATGGAAGAACTCAAGGGTTTACACCATGGGAGCTTCATCCACACAATCATCAAGCTTCCCAATGATTTTCCCTTCCATTTCTTGAAAAACTCCAAGAACTCTCTCTTTCTCTTGCTTCCCACGTTCCTCTCCTTCCAGAATTTTCTTCTTTCCTTTGTTGACTTCAATTTGTGAAGTTATCACACACATATATATACTAAGTTACACATTGGGTCCTTGAACTTCTTTCCCATTTACATAAATCACCCATAATCATATATATATATATATCCAATTACCCAACATATATTCTATATATATAACATAAAAATAACATCTTAAACATGTAATTTTACTAATTTCAAGTGAACTTGCACACACATATATAATTTCCAAAAATCCGGGTATTACAATTCCTCCCTCCTTACAAAGATTCCGTCCTCGGAATCGAATCAATCCACGAATTACACAATAGCGTATTTACTAAGATCCTAGAGAGGATTACATAACTCAACTCACGGTATTAAGCTTCTTCATAATCTTGCAATCATACTTTCTACAAGAGAAATCATTATTTTTATCTAGACCTTTAGTATAGCCTAGTATCTCATCATTAACAGTTCATAGATAACTCCCAATTTAGGCTATGAGAATTTTAACATCGATAACTCAAATTTTATGACTCTTAAGTCATATAGTTTCATGGTTAGTCATTGATCTCGCTAAATAATGAACTATCATTCACCATTAAATTCTCAAACATTAAAGCAATTACCAGCCAACTTGGGCAAACAACCCGCTCATGAACATAAGTGTCCCTCATAAGTATTTTCCCCCGTAATTGGAGTAACACAAGAGGGTTTATTCATAACTACATGTCATGATTACACACTATCTCACCAATACAGTTCTATATCAAAGTAAGTCTACTCACATAAATAGTGAAGTAAACTTACAAGTATCACAAATAAAGTCATTCTTTAGTATTGGTCCAACATTGACCCATGTCATAACATATTCTCTCAAGGTTCTTAACAACCTTGACACTTCCCATAATTTATTTGTTTCAAATTTCATATCGTAATTCACTGGCTATACCTGCCATTATCAATCAATACTAATGCACGAGATCAAATCTCCGCACAATATTCACACAATACCAAGGAAAGGTTTACTAGAACCAGTATACATTAAACGCAAATAACCCATAATTCATATCAAATCTAAAAGCTCTAATTGGCCTGCTAGTCATAACTGACATAATTATCGTCCTTAAGACAATCATATCTGCAAGCACAATCTTTCTTAGAGATCTTTATCCCGCAAGGCCTCTCGTTGAGCACCTCTCAATCGCCTCATAAGTCCATAACAACTTTTGGTCTAGAAGACCCACAATATCACTATTAGGACTATAATCTAGCGACTCCAAACTTAGGTCACAACTTATGCCATGCCCGGATAAAACATATCTCAAGGTCAAAACCCTAGACCAACTCAAGCTACCCACATCGCCGCACGCTCTTGATGGTCATATACTCAGTCAACTCTTGTGGTTTAAAAGCACCACACTATGTCACACACATATAAGCTAACTATTTGTCACAATGACATCTATTATCAAAATAGAAGGATCTCAACTCTATCTCATAGCCTGAGGACATGCCTCAATTCATGCACAGGAGCTTCACTTTCGGGTTCAGCTCCACTAATCTCTAAATCTCTTTTGTATCCAATCACACAATCAGAGTTAATTACTCCTTAGGTAACAACCCATACGTTATTCAATGATAACATAATCAAACTATTCAACCCAAAGAATCACAGGTGATTCCAAAAGTAACCACTATGAGGCACTAAAGATTTTTCACCTCAAAGGTAAATCTATAGACCCCCAGCACCATATCACATAAAATTTTATGTTCTTAATGGAATTCATATTTCATACATCAACTGGATCATTGATCCGACCATAACTAACTGTAATCATTAAGAAACTCTTTTCAACACTACCCACAACGGGCCACTTAGTCAACTTATCAAATTCTCAATCATTAACACTTATCGCAGTTCTAATGAACTTACAATTACTCATTCCCACTATTGGGGATAAACTGATACATAAGGTTACACCAAGTTATAATTCAAATTTTCATACCACAAAACTGACCTTATAATAGGTCTATCCTCATAAGAGGTTCAGTACTCTACAATTATCTTTCTTTTACACCACTCTCTAAATCATCAAAGGAGAGAGATTTGGTTACACAGATTCTTAAGTGATCACATCACTATTCAATAATACCACACTCTTAATTCAGAAGAGCCTCAATCACTCGAGAGTTAAAATCTCTAAGATTATTTAACAACTTAATCACAAGGTTGCTCAATGTACAACCTTACTCAGACATTTCATTACATTATCTCAATCACAAGATACGATTGGGATTACCCGACTAACTTTATGCTTCTTATCTCCTCTAAGCACATAACAAGTGCTGAGAGCGGTTAATAGCTTTCAACTGAAACTTGAGAGCTTATGAGACTTAAAAGGTTTTCAATTCAAACTTAATCATTCTACTTGACATCTCAATGGGAGATTCATTAGATCTCCAGATCCATAAACAATTTCAATGAGAAGTCCAACTCAATAGGACTAAACCACACAACTTCGATGGTGACACAATATCTATTCTTCTATCATAGAAGATACACTTCAACAGAAGATTCCTGTTTCCTTCGGAGAAACACACAAACACTATTTCACTTGCAACTTAACTCATCAGAGTAAGTCTGTCACACATGGATCAATAACTTTAGCTCTAATTTCGTCTCAACTCATAATCTCTATAAGATTCATACGTAGACAGAGACTCCATGCTTAAGTCTAAACACAATAGGGTAGCACCAATAGACAATTCTGTCCATAATCCATAAATGATCCGAACCCGCAACCGCAGTCGCATAAAGGGTTTATTCTACAGACTAAATCGTCTCTTATATCACTTCACACAAGATGCCTCCCTCCTTAAACCAAGGATGATGGCACTTTTATGATCCAATTCCATTCTAGGAAAGTTTATAACTTGCTCACCTTATTAACTAAGGTATACTAAACAAGGCTTTAATAACATAATCCCATGTTTCTATTGGCAAAACTAATCTTGATCAAGACTTAGTTTCTCATTCTAGTGCTCAAAGCGTCTCATATATCATCAAGGAAATATTTCCTTCTAAACCATCTATCCTTACAAAGGATTCATCAATGACTTATCCATAATACAGGATTCAGTACACAAGCTCAAACAGCTTTCTGTCACTATCCGAGGTTCTATGTGAACCAGGACAACTATTCTTAGTACTTAACACACTTGAGTTACCTAACACTCAGGCAACTCTCAACCTAACCCAAGTTACCCCTTCCAGCTCAAATGGATTTCCTGTAATGGTCGGCCTGGTTTGAGACCAAACACTAACTCGAGTGCATGATTCACTCAAACCCAGGCTTTGATACCAACTTGTAACACCCTGATTTTCGGTCCAAATTTAAACTTTTCGAAATCTCAATTTCTAAAATATTTTATACACGATTGCGGAAGCATTTTAATCTTTAAGAAATATATTTCAACAAATTATAAAATCTTTCATCAATAAATCAAATCAATAATACAATTTCAAAATCCTTGGTGTTACCACAGTCAATCTCACGACCATATTTAAAAAGGTAGGAAATCCAAGATTACCGGAAATGCAAACAATCCAATAATATGTCTAAGGAATCTACCCGCCTCACCAAGGCCTCTATACAACCTGCGGATACAAAACATTTTAACACACGCGGTTAGCTATAAACATAGCTAGTGAGTACAACCAAAAATCATTTATTTTTACAAAACCAAGTCATCATTTTATCTTTTGAAAACCAAGTTTGGCAATCAATGTACTTCAAAAGTATACACATAGCACATAAGGATGCGGGTCTGTCCATTGGGCCACAATGTATCCACGTGGTAGCTAGCCACGGTCAACACGTACCCACATGGGGGATAACCACATCACCCCGTCAAGGTGGGGGATGCACAAAGCAGTCCACCATACAACAGTTATCTCGAGTGTAAGCCCTGTTCACCAAATCCACACGTGTTGCCCCGGGTTCGGTGGCTCGTCAGCCCAATGAACCCACACGGTCATGATGGCTACTGACATACCCCTCCACTCTCTGCACCGATTCCTCAACCACCCGTACATCGTGGTTCCTCAATTGCCGAAGCCACATGATCCTCTGTGCACGTCCCAATGGCTAGGAACCCTATGGTACAGAAGTTCATATCACACAGTGGTCCGGACCAAAACACATACCCCAAAGGGTCACATAAGCATATACCCCGAAGGATCACATAATCAAATACCCCGAAGGGTCACATAATCACATGCCAGCAAGGCCAAATATCTCATGCAATAAAGGCCAAGTAATTCAAGCATACCAGCTTATCATAAAACGAGCAAGTATCATAGTTCATATCACTTGAGCATAAATGCTCAACAATCAAAACCATATTTGGCATCTCAATGCCCAAAAGATCTTTGGTATAAGCATATCTTTATTTCTCAAAACCATGTTACAGTTGGCATCTCAATGCCCAAGGTACACCATGAGTGGAAACATGAATTTCATTAACTCAAAACCATGTCTTTTGTTTCAAAATCAAAGTTTACTCCAACATGGAGTGTCATGTTTCAAAACCATCCATTAAAGCACAATTTAAACATAGACCATCTCCACCATGGAGCAATGGTCTTATTTTGAAATCATCATTAAAACACATCTTATATCAAGTTCACAATTCCACATTCTTAAACCCAAAGGATCATAAAACATTTATAATTCATATGAATCATATTATAAAACAATCCATAGTTTCCACATTCTTTAAGTTCAAAAACTTTATAAACACTTGCAATTCATATAACCCGCATCATGAAACAATTCAATAGTTCCGCAATCTTTGATTCATCAGGTTTCATCAACATTTGCCAAACAATTAAAACACAACATGATGACTTGTAGTTTTCACAACAGTTGGGTATCCGCAGGGTTTACTCACCTGAGGGTGTGATGAGGATCACAACCCCATCCAAACGAAAGCCCAAACACTTGATCACAAGCCTATGATCACAAAACACAAGGTTAACTAACATAAGTTAACCAAAAACAAAGTTTCCAGACTCAATTCTAGTCTTAGACACCCTTTCGGGTCTTAAAAGACTCCAAATAAACCTCCTATAACCATAGGAATCAATCCCCAAGCATATATGAGGTCACAATGGGTCAAAATAACATTTTAGGAGGCTTCAGGGTATCTCGTGCCGTGAAGATTTCGCTGGAAAACTCATCGCGCAGGCAAGGCTGCGTCACGCCACGACATTCATGCGTCGCGCCACAATTACCTGCAAACAGCAACTTATCCCTGTTTTTCTTGTTGTAAATCCGATCCAAATCAAAAACTTCCCAAACAAAACTCCAATATAACATGAAATAAAGCCCAATATACCACATAACAACCTCCATATCATCATATGACTTACAATTATCATAACTTGGGTATTTAATCCCTACTTCAAGGATTTTGACCCATTTACTATCCTTTCACCAATAAACTACCAAATTCAACACATATAGCTAAAATCAAACACAATTTCAAGTTAAGACTTACTTGATCAACATTCCAAACTTGTTGCCTCCTTCTTAGTTCAAAACCCAAGCTCTATGATTGAAGAACTCAAGGGTTTACACCATGGGAGCTTCATCCACACAATCATCAAGCTTCCCAATGAATTTCCCTTCCATTTCTTGCAAAAACTCCAAGAACTCTCTCTCTTTCTCTTGCTTCCCACGTTCCTCTCCTTCCTGAATTTTCTTCTTTCCTTTTTTGACTTCAATTTGTGAAGTCATAACACACATATATATATATATACTAAGTTACACATTGGGTCCTTGAACTTCTTTCCCATTTACATAAATCACCCATAATCATATATATATATATCCAATTACCAAACATATATTCTATATATATATATATATAACATAAAAATAACATCTTAAACACGTAATTTTACTAATTTCAAGTGAACTTGCATACACATATATAATTTCCAAAAATCTGGGTATTACAAACGTTAGTTGAAATTATGTGAAAGAATTATCCGACTCGTGACTTGGAGCTTGTAGTCGTTGTCTTTGTGTTAAAATTGTAGAGACATTATCTGTATGGTACTAGATGTGTGATTTGTATTGATCATAAGAGTTTGCAGTACGTGTTTACACAAAAAAAAGTTGAACATGCAGCAAAGACGGTGGTTGGAATTGATTAAAGACTATGATTGCGAAATTCGTTACCACCCTGGAAAAGCTAATGTGGTAGCGGGTGCGTTGAGCCACAAGGGAGCTAGTGATAATATTTGATTCATGCAAATAGAGATTATGTCTAACTTAGTGGATAGACTGAAATCCACTCAACTGGAAGCTTTAAAAGATGAAAATTTAAATTCATAAATTATGATGAATAGTAAAGAAGAATTGATTGATGATTTACGTAGATTGAAGACTTACAAATCTAGTGTTTGGGTGCCATTGCTTGGAGAACTACGGAAATTGATTTTATCAGAAGCTCACAAGTCCAGATTGTACACCCTGGTAGTAACAAAATGTATAACGACCTTAAGGTACTGTATTGGTGGCTTACAATGAAAGCAAATGTTGCACAATTTGAGAATCATGTCATATTTGTGCACAAGTCAAGGCAGAGCACCAGAAACCTTATGAATCATTGAGACAGCTAGAGATACCTTAATGGAAGTGAGAACATATCACGATGGATTTTGTAACCAAATTTCCACGTACACAGTGGAATCATGATATGATCTGGGTGATTGTTGATCGTCTAACAAAAAGTGCTCATTTTTTTGCCACTAGTGAGATGGCATCTCTTGGCAAATTAGCTCAACTGTATATTGACGAGATAATATCACGACATGGTATTCCTTTATCAATCATTTCTGACAGAGATTCTAGATTTGTTTCGAACTTCTGGAAAAGTTTACAAAGAGAATTGGGGACGCAAGTTAATTTGAGTATAGCTTATCATCCCCAAACTGATGGTCAGATTGAACGAATCATACAAACGCTTGGAGATATGTTGCGTGCTTGTGTGTTAGAGTATGTGGTTCTTGGGATTCACATTTGCCATTGATTGAGTTTGTGTATAACAATTCATATCATTTGAGTATCGGTATGCCACCTTATGAGATGCTATACGGGCGTCGCTGCCGTACACAGACATGTTGGTTAGAGGCAGGTGAAAAACAGTATGCGGGTCCAGAGATCGTTCATATGACAGCCGACAAGGTTACTATTGTTCGAGAGAAATTCAAAGTTGCTAGAGATAGACAGAAAATGTATGCGGATCCACGTCGTCGAACAAGAAATATATTAATTCTAATGTAACATATAACCGAATTATATAAATTACATTTCTGTACCCTATGTGTCAACAGGTCACAAATCACAACATAAAATTTAATACTAAGTACCCTTACTTGTGATGTACAGGTCGGTTGTCTTTCTTACAACTTTTGACCCATTTATCAACCCATTTAGCCTCTGAAGTCTAAAGATGGATTAAAGTATCTCCTCTTAGCTTTAAAAAGATATAAACCTCGCCTTCTAACTCTCCGTGAGTGACTTTATATGATTTCATGAAACAGACGCATATCTTTTTAACAAACTCCGACCTAAAAATCTCGGGTTTTGAGCCATTTAGAAATCAAATTGATCATCAATGTCTAATGTTACTTGAAAGTATACATGTTAAGATTTCAAACCACATATATTACAATTTAAACCGACACCCGAGTGATTTATATAAATTAAACAAGACAGCACATGTTTGCTGCCATATACAGCAGCTCTACTTTCTCTTCTAAATCACCATCTAAACCATTCTTAATTTCATAATTTATAATGGTTTGAGCATAAAATCATACATGGACATTCAAAGGATGAAATTCGGGCATGAAGCTTGAAACTTGACTTCATAAGGTTTCTAAAAAACGCAGCTTTGCTGCCTTTCCCTTCCTTCATCAATTTCCATACACACATCATGGTTTCAAGTCTTATTTTATATATACACTCTATCTTCCACTCACACAAATGACAACATATATATGCTTTCTTTAATGAGACCAATCTCATCTCATCTCGTACATATAATAAAGTGTGAATAATGGTTTAAGCATTAAAGTTTTACTTCAGTTTCGATTTAATCATCAAAGGTTTTTTCAAACAGTTTTAACATAAAGTTTGAATTTATAATTATTTAATCCTCAAAGTTACACCTTCTTTTTGGTTTAAACCTTATAGTTTTTTCCCAAACGATTTTAACCCTTAAATTTTTGTTAAAAATGATTTAACCCTCTAAGTTTTGTTAACTTTTTAATAAAAAGTAAAATGCATAATAAGTAGAGAGGGTAAAATCAAAAACCATACAAAATTTAAGCGATTAATCGATTTTTTTTAACAAAACTTCATGGTTTAAATTATTTGAAAAAAAGTTTGAGGTTTAAATCATAAAAAATTCAAACTTTATGGTAATTTCGTTTAGAAAAAACCTTTGATGATTAAACCGAAATTGAACAAAAAACTTTGATAGTTAAACTATTATTGACCCTATAATAAATACATAAACTTAAAGTTTTCCAAGCCTTTTGTGTCCATAAACCCATGGCCAGCAAATAACCTATCAAACCTAGGGGTGAGCATGAGTACCGAAAATACCGAACCGTACCGGCACCATACCGGAACTGGTACCGGTACCGGTACCGAGTTAGAGCTTTCGGTCCGGTACTTGATACTTGAAATAGTGCTAAATCGGTATTCGGGATTTGGTATTCGGGACTAGTACCGAAAAAACTAGGTAAAATAGGTACTCGGTACGGTATTCGGTACCATCTTTAAACCAAATTCGGTATTCGGTAAAACCGGTACCGGTCGGTACCGATTCCGGTACCATGCTCACCCTAATCAAACCCTTACCATTTTCATAAATTAAATTAATTAATGATATACCATTATACTAATATCCTTTTCACCTAGAACCCAACCACTCTCGGCTTAAGCTTTATCCCCTCCCAAGCAGTTGTCTAAAGCAAGGAAAACTTATGTAGGAATTAGGGTGATAAAATGTATACCTTGAAGTCAATCAATTTAGTCACATGCTTGATCTTCAATTGATTACCGCCGAATGTAAAACGCACACCTACCCATGATTTGTTTTCTTAAACTGCTGTATCCCACATTCAAGTTAACCCTAATGTAGTCTTAATCCCCTTAGTTGCAAACTAATCCTCAACGTTTTCCTTTTACCCCCTTTAGTCCTTAGGCTTCTCGTTTGGTATCAGGAAAGAAATAAAATAGAGAAATGGTGACTCAAGTCGCCGGACGGCGGTTGCGGCGTTGGCCGCCTTGCCGGACGTCGA
Source organism: Dittrichia graveolens (assembly GCA_038502395.1). NCBI lineage: Eukaryota > Viridiplantae > Streptophyta > Magnoliopsida > Asterales > Asteraceae > Dittrichia > Dittrichia graveolens. The sequence goes on along the minus strand of JARJIL010000008.1, from coordinate 6,894,048 downwards.
CGATGATGATTAGAATGTCGGAAACACATTGCAACTGGACATCGACAATGATGAGTAGACATTGGTTGTCATTTCTCACCATTTCTCCACAATTTGAAGAGAAATGAAAATACAAAGGAAGGGGAGAAATGGAAATGGGTGGAGAAACAATTTCTCCTTCAAAAACTATAACCATTTCTCCCAAATAAGAGAAAACAATTCTCCCTATTTCTTTTCTCTCTACCAAACACCCCCTAGTAATCTAGATGTAAACGATTTATGTTCCCCTAATTAAATATTCATAGGCGTACTTAAAAATTATTTATTCAACCCGTGCATATCTTTAATCACCTTAATTTAGTTAAAATAATGAACTTTAAAATTCCATTTTTTTACAAGTTTAGTAATTAACATACTAAAATAACCATTTTTAGATGAAAAATATTACTATCATTTATGATGAATGATATAAAAAATAATTTACATACAAAACAAACTGGTAACAAAAACATAAAGAAGGATTTATATAAAAAACCTCATATTATAAAAAGAAAAAAAACATAAATACAAAAAATAAAAAAGCATAAATTTAAATACAAGAATTTAAACCCATTTGAAGGTGGAGGTGGCGGTTCGTCGGCGGCCTTCCTAAGATCCGAAGGCGGTGGTTCTGCGGAGGCGGTCGTTTTTCAAGTCAGATCCGGCGGTGGTGTGTTGGTTACTTTCAGCATGGAGGGAAAGATAGAGAGAGAGAGCGTCATTCTTCAAGTCACATCCAGCGTCGTCAACGGCAGCTTTAAGTGCACCATGGTGCTCGATTGTTTAAATCATAGGGCGGTGGTGAGTAGCCGTACGTTGTTCTTCAAGTGAGATTGGTGGCGATAGAGAGATATCGACAATGGCTTGGCTTTTAGTGCTGGTGGCGTCCAGACCATGACTTGTTTCGACCTGGTGATCTCCATGGTGGGTGTGGAGGCTATGGCTACCGTATGGAGAGAGGGAGAGAGATAGATATTAGTATATTCTATACACTCCTAGTTCTTATTTTATTAGTATATTCTATGGTATATGAATCTAAAGCTTCCAATTCTTGTATTTCTTCGGAGTTGATTCATCCATGTCTTTAGTATTGTTGTTTTCTGTATTAACACCAAATGTATCCTTCTTACGACAACTTTTATTAGATGGAGATTTACTCCACTTTTTTTTATCCTTGTTCTCCAGCATATCTCTTCAAGCATACCTTGTTACCAACTCTTATTGGCTCTTCACTATCATTGGTCATTACATCATTACTTCGTTCAAAGATTTCATCAACCCCTTGCCCTTTACTTTCTTTCTCTTCCAATCTTTCATTCTTAAAACTTCATTCTTTTCTATTTTTCCTTCATTATTTGCATCTCTTTCTTTCTTCATGTCCACTTTCTTATCCTCACCCTTTGGGTTCACTCACTTTTTCCCAATCAAATGTTTCTAAATCTTATGTATCGCAACTATCAACTTCGTAAGCTTTCCTAATTTTCTCCGTGGCAATAGTAATTTTCTCCGTGGCAATCTTATGTTATAAGCTATTTAAAATAAAAGAATGATGACATCATCATTCTTTTCAAAAAAAAATTATGTTTCACAAATTGATGACATCACATTTCCAAAAATGTTACGCGGGTTTAACCCATTTTTGGCGTAACCCGCTTTACAAAGAAAAGGATAAGTAGCACCCTTATATATAGCTTTCCATCATATGCAGTGGGAATTGTACGGTACAAGCACCACAATGCTTTGGTTGAAATATGGTATAGGTATTCAATGCAGTTGTGATATTTGTGATGTGTAAGTTGTAGGATTTTTCATTCAAATTGCAAGCATGTGGATTGAATTAGTTAGATTAGTTAAAACTAATTTGATCAAAAATTAAATTTGAATGTTAGAATAGTTAAAATTAATTTGAAATCATTCAAATTTTAAATATGGAGATGCTTAATAATAGTTAAATTAGTTATTAAAGATTGTTAGATTAGTTAAAAATGATTAAAATTAATATAATATATATGTAGAGGAAGGTTTATTTGAGAACCCTTTTTATTGCGAGAACCAATCTTAGCCGTTTATTTTGGATAATGGAATTCATGGATCAAGAACGTTGGGGATTGAGTGTGCCAAAGTGCATGTAAGGAATTCATAGGCGAGCAATCTAATTGAAGGAGGAGGAATTTGAAGGCTAAGATTGGTTCTCGCAATAAAAACAACTCTCAAATGAACTTTTCACTATATATGTATATCTTATATTTCTTAATTTTTAATATATATATATATATATATATATACACACACGATTGAAAGTAACTTCAAAAATTTTAATATTTAGATTAGTTGAAACTAATCTAAATAAATAAAAATTGCAAGCATGTGAATTGAACTTAATAAATCGGATTACAACATCCCTATTTTCGAGATTTGAAACCATATGTTCGAAAATTAAGATATGGAGATGCTTAATAATTGTTGGATTAGTGAAAACTAATTTGACCACAAATTAAATGTGAATGCTTAACAATAGTTAGATTAGTTATTAAGGATTGTTAGAAACATTTTTCAAGTGCACCATGGTGCTGGATTGTTTAAATCATAGGGCCGTGGTGAGTAGCCGTACGTTGTTCTTCAAGTGAGATTGGTGGCGATAGAGAGGTATTGACAATGGCTTTTAGTGCTGGTGGTGTCCAGATCATGACTTGCGTCGACCTGGTGATCTTCATGGTGGGTGTGGAGGCTATGGCTACCGTATGGAGAGAGGGATAGAGATATATATTAGGGTTTCTTAATGTGGTTGTGGAGATGAGAGTTTTTAAATAGTAAAATAATTTAGGTAAATATTATGTTAAAGAAGAAATGTCTATTTTACCCTTTTAATTTAATTTAATAAACCTTAAAGACACAACTTAATTATAAAAATGCCAAACATGATCCTATGATTACAAAAATGCTCTTAAGCTCATAAACTTAAGCCCAAAAAAATAAGCTTAAACAAACACCCCCTCAGTTTGCTCGGTTACGACTACAATTTTTTTGTAAAAACACATGTTTTGCCTTTGAGAACACCCGACCTTAGGCCTTAAAAAAACCTGCCTGTTTTTGTCTTGTGAGAAAACCTGCATCTTTTTGACTTTCGGGAAACCCTCATGACTTGTTCTTCTACAAAACCATCTTGATTGTTGTCAATGAGAAAAACTGTTACTATTTAAGAGAACCGAGTTTTGCTTTTGGAGAAAACCTCTTAGCCTTTGAGGGAAGTAGGGAACCAAGCTTTGGTCTTTGAGAAAACCTCTTCCCTTATGAGATAAAATTTTGTCTTTGAGAAAACCATCTTGATTTTTGTCTTTTAAGAAACATTTTTGTCTTTAAGAAATCCCTTTTGACTTTGAGAAAACCGGTCACTGTTTCAGAGAATCAGAGTTTGTCTTTAAGAAAACCATTTTGCCTTTGAGAAATCCCATCACTTGGATTTTTTCTGAAAATTTCCAACTTTTAGGTTTCCAACCAACTTTCAACCAAAGTTTCTCCCAGCTTCCACAACACATCATGCACTTCATTGTCAGTTCAAATGTATATTGTTCACGCTTTTGTGCACGCCTGTCTGTTTCATACTCTCACATCATTCAAATTCTGATTTTCCGTCTCATATTCATATGTGAACCATACACTCTTACTGAAATCTCTTTGAGAAACCCTTTTTTCTACAGTTATGAACCTATGAGATGTGTCGCTTACTGAAATCTATTTTGTGCATTCACATTTGAAACTTAAATTTGTTAAACACTTTCAACTAATTTTGGGGACATCTTTCATACTCTGCTTGATCTCTTAGTTTGTTATTGTACTAACTATTTTGACTTTGTAGAATCAATGGATGCTGAAAACTCAAAACCTCTTCCTGAATCCAAACTCCTTGCCCCAGATAAACTCTTACCCATCCAAGCTAACAACTATCACCTCGACCGTACCAAATTCAAATGCCATCACCCATTTATCCTCGAAGTTCTAAAAGGACACCCATTATTCTATGCCCTCACCGCAACCACCCAAGTCCCTTAGATATATGTACAGCAACTCTGGCATACCCTTAAATACAATTCAGAAATTGATCCTCCTCGGTTTGAAGGACTACTACATGAGTACAATGTTATCCTTACCAAACACCAAGTTCTTTGGTTACTCCAACCACCCCGAGAGACTTAATATTTAGGGCGAAATGACTTTGATCCTATAACCTCATAGGCCCAAATACTAGCAGATCCTCAGAGTCCCAAATACTAGCAGATCCTCAGAGTTTAGGATACTGTGGAGAACTAACCAGTTCCATTTACTTCTCACGAACCCGCCTCTCATCCTTATGGTACACTCCTTTTGCCATCCTAAAGCGTTGCCTAACCCCAAAACACACGGGTGTCGAATGATGCAATTTCAACACATGTTCCATGCTTTTGTCTTTATTCATTGCCGGTATGACTATGACTAGAGTCTTTTTTTCTAGAATGAACTTAATTATTTCCGTAGTCAACACCAAGAGCTTTCATGTTCGAGGAAAAAACTTTGTCCCTTACCTCTGATTCCTCTAACTTCTCATTTTTGCCTTCATGGATGCTACACCTGAAATTCCATGACGTGAAAACAGTCATCAAGTTCCACAGTTTTCTATGAGTTATCTTCAACTATGGTAACTAGGCTGATTCCGGAAGCCTTGCTTGCACTTAGCAGATCATTCATCAACTATTGTTATCAAATATCAAGCAGATTACACTTTAGTTTGTTATGAATCAAATTGATAAACAAAAAAGTAGAATATAATGCACCCGTAGTCGGATGCTTAATCGAATAACTAAAGCCAAGTCAAGAATAGATAAAACGAAACATTATCTAAATGAAAGCCCTAGTGGAAGTCGGTTGTAGAATAGAACGTAGCTGAGATACATGAAAAACCGGATGTATCGTTGATGTCTCCGATAATTTCACACGTATGCCACCTGCCCGATTCTCTCCAAAACCTATAAACGACCATAGAACTTAGCTGCCAGCTTCATACCCCCCTGCTTGCAACTGTCACCTAACGATTTGGTCGCAACTTTAAGTAAACCATATCCCCTACGGCCTTACCATAAAAGTTATATCCCTCCTTTTACCATCTGCCCGTCTAAACAGTTCCTTAAGTTCCTCCATCAGCTTATCCCGTTCTTGTAAATAAAGATCCACATCAAAACAAATCACAATCCATGGTCATAACCCACTATATGAGGTGGGTCTCTGCCATACAAAACCTTGAATGGAGTCATACCAATGGTCGAATGATAAGATGTGTTGTACCGGTACTCAGCCCATGGTACCGGTTTCCCCTGCCCAAGAGCCCACCAACTAGGTGAGCACGTAGAATAAGAACATGACCATGAGGGTGTACAAGATGGCCGGGAAAGTGAAAGTGAACACCTCTAGATAGCACTCTGCAAGGTGTTACCATTTCTTCTCGTTCTGAATCTACTATTCAATTCATAGATGATCTAGCTCATCGTATTAGCACACGCACATAAGTCCACTCCTTTGCTCGTATTGCTAGCATACAGTCGGATGAGCTTTATGAGAACATTGCCATTTGACCGGCTTCGACTTCCTTACCATATGAGGCATCAAGTTTTCATGCTGATGAGCTCAACCACGAAAATGGTAGATTGCTAGAATATTCAAGCTTAATAAGTGCTTTTCACAAGTATGGAATGATTGATGGTTCCCCAACTTTATCCAGCCAGGGTGCGACATATGCTGTTGGAAATCATGTGTTAAGTTCCAGCCTTGAACAAGTCGTCATTGGACCCCATGACGCATGCACAAACCTCACTTATCTACTCACGTCTCTCAATGGAAGATTATTTCATTACAGGACGACTTTCCATATACACTATCGATACCTCATTCAGAGGCTGCTAGTATTGAAAATAGAGGACCGTCTCTCCCATCCTTAATTTCTTTGATCACATTGAATCTAGATCGAATCGTGACATATATCCATTCTAGGACACAAAATGACACGCTTGCAAGTCTTGTTGACTTAGCCGGAACTTCTGTAGTTGCACCTTTTGAAGGTGTAACACAAGGACAAGTAAGAAATCCTACCGGCATTATAGGTCACACTGTTGCCGATTAAAACAAGAACGCCTAAGTGGCTCCGGCATTACCATTCCGGATTTTTTAGGGAGCATTTCGATAGTGCCCCAAAGATTGTCGCTTGTAACACCGGAAAATCACAAGCCATTTTTTTTAAATTTGCACTGCGGAAGCTTTAATTAAACAAACTTAATTACATATAAACCAATATTAACAAATATACAGTACTTGATCAAAACCAACAATAACTACAACTGTTTGGTGTTACAAAAATAACTGGCTCGTATCTTTTAAAACAAAATATCAGATTGAGGTCAACTCTTCCTTCCGCAACAACAAACACGAACCTGCAAGACAACAACTGAGGGGAATTAGCACAAAGCTAAGTGAGTAGAGTCTAAACACCGAAAGAAAACATTCACAATCAATATCAAAGCATGTAAACACATATCCGAGAAGACCGGCGGTTCGGCACAGAACCTACAATCAATGCCCGCCAAAGCAAAGGTTTACCGATAGCCCTGCACTGAATTGGCATAGTAAACTCCACCTCTGAAGCAACATATGCAACAGAAGGGCTACTACTGTTCAACCAACCAGTAAACGAGCCTAACCCAAGTCTACGTATAGCTGACTTTCCAACGCAGCTGAAAATCATCCTAAGAGCGCGTATCGACCAAATAGTCATGCAGCAGATATCAACAATTAATATCACAATCAACAATTCAATCAATCCAATCTCAATCACAATCATGCATCACATCAATAACATTAACTACAATCTTTACCATCCGCGATTAACGTCCACTCACCTCAATATCAGCACGAACTCAGATGCCTAATATTACCGAGCTTTTAGATTGCCTGAAAACATAGCAATAACCAAACCAGTCTCGAATATATAAATATATTTATCCACATATATTTATAAGTTAACCATTTATCAAGTAAACAACAAACAATTACAAATCCAAACACCAAAAAGTCGGATTTCCAAAACTCCCGGATTTCCAAGAATCCGAAACTACAAGTGTTGGATTTGACTTCTATCGTATTTCATGTAATCGGATTTCTAACACTCGGATTCCCAATTATCGGATTTCATTATGTACCGGTTTTCACATGTATCGGATTTGGGTCTCGGTTTCTCAAAGTATCGGATTTAAGGGTAAAGGTTTTCTAGTCTCGGATTTAGCATGAATCGGATTTTAAGGTTCTCGGATTTCAACCCCGGATTCAAAGTGTCGGTTTTCATAGCTTTCGGATTATCAAGTATTCATAAACAAGGTATCGGATTATGGTATCCGGTTTATTGGCCATAGGATCGGATTTTGATTTTAGCGGATTTTGGGTATTGGTTTTATGAGTGTCGGATTTCAATACCTCCGGTTTTCATTTTCTCGGATTTAATCATCTTCTTCATCCAAATCCGATAACTTCATAACTTCATCAAAACTCAAAACCCATAAATCATAGATTCAACCAAACATTCCAGAAACATGTTTAAACACAATTAAACATATATTCATGCATCAAATCATCTTACAAGCATATAAATCATAAGAACATATAAAACCCAAAAATAAAGTTTCTACAAAACTGATTCTAATGTTCTTCATAAATTCATGTTATTCAATCATTGATCTCATCAACTTAACATGTAATCATAATAAGAACAAATTCTAACCTTGAATGAGTTAAAACACACAAACTTGAAAATCCGATTATCTTCTTGTTCTTCTTCTTCGGCAGGGAGTTTTCCACACAAACACAAACTTCACTTTTCTTAATTTTGGTAAATGGCAATTAATCCCCACATATTAGCATACACACACGTATACCTTTCAATTACCAAAGAATGAGGTGGCTAGCCCACCTCTTCTTCACCATACACCAACACGTATACACTTTTGCATACATGCATACATACATACAATTAATTTATACATTCATAAAAATATTAACACATACTTTAACTAAATCAATTACTAAATAACCATTTAATTTATATAAAAACAGATAAGCACATACCATAAACCGGCTCATCTCCTAGCCCAAGTTTGCGGGTGTTACATCGCTGACATTTGAACGGCCCAAATCACTACTCAATTAACAGTTCCTACCCAACTTGCCAAAAAACTTCAACCTATACAGAATCTACTCAAAGGTAAAGGTATAGAACTTGAACAACCATGAATTACAGTCTTTGAGATAGTACACAACAAGCCCAACTTTCCGTACAACTTCCACCCCTCTCAATGGGCTACCTCGAAGCAAATATGGACACTATCCTTTCAAGCATTAACATTATTTTTGACACTACACAACAAGCCCTTCAAGATCTTTCTCATCGGGTGACTATTCTTGAAGAGACCTGTGAAGCTCAAGCTGAATCGAGGAAATGTAGGCATGAAAACTGTGATGACCCTAAACTCCATGAGGGGAAGAGGAGGCAAATTAGACATTTGGGAACAAGTTTTGAGCATATGGTGACAGTCGTACAAGGATCTCCACCTCTTCAAGCAATACAGAATTTTATAGAGTCGAAAACTGCCTTTTTCGGAGTATTGGTTGTATTTCTGCATAAATTTTAATTGGAGGATCGCCTTTTACATGGAAACATGGTGAATCACTTGGATGTGATCTCCGGGGACACCATAAATTGAAACCATAGCCTCTTTACTATAAACTTAATGTAGAATCGGTAGAAACTATGTTCTAGATACTAACTATATATATGTACGGAACTTTAGTTCATCAAAATGTATTCAACTTGTCACCTTTTACAATTGTATGTAGCGATGTTTGAAACTTATCATTTAATGTATTGAATTTTGAAAACTTAACATTTTGTGTATTGTGTAACCTGTTGAACTCTTAGCCGGTTATCTCATGGCTGACATGTATTTTTACTTTAATTTTTATGTGATGTGGAAAAGCCAGTTGTGTATTGTTAGAATTGTATCTACTTAGAGCCTTTTGTAAAGTATAGGGACTAGTTATTCTTTGTAAAGGTTACGTGTGTATACCATTGTATCCTAGTTTTCATGTTGAATAGACAAAAACACACTATTGCTCTCTGATTTCACATGGTAACAGAGCCATCACAATTTCTTTTGGTTCCACTGCCTTCTTTATCATCTACATCACAATCTACCTTCGTGTCTCCCTATCCGAAGGTTCTGTGGTGTGGGTGATCACTATTCAATCGATCAACTGTCATCGGTTGATTGTTGTTGCTGTATTCATCAATCACTATTTTTGGATTATGCAATTGATCGACTGCTATCTATGGGTTATTCAATGTTCATCGTTTTTCTGCAATTTGTTTGTTAATCGATATTCATTTTTAATCGATTGATTCAGTGTTAATCGATTGAGTTTGAGTTTGATTGGGTTCCATTGAATCTTCAATTGGGTTGCTGCCACTGTTGATTGTGTGTTTGCCTTCAATTGAGTCTGCGATTATTACCCTAGGGCTCCATCTGCGCACTACTCTCCGTGCGCAAACTTCTGTCTAAGCACACATCTTTATCTTCGCAAACCTCTCATTGCGTACAATTCTCTCTGCACACAGAACTCTTTAGTGCAGAAACTGCTTTGATATACACAATATAGGTGATGTTTTTAATCCTCCTAGTACAACTACAATATCATTTATTATTGGAAACCCATTTATTACTTCAGATAAGCTTACTGGCTCAGCCAACTATGTATCATGGCTGCTTCAGTAAAAATGTGGTTTAAAGGTCAAGGACAGAGTGATCACTTAATCAAACAAGCTACAGACATTCTAGCATTTGATCGAGCAAAAGAGGAACAAATTGATGCCCAAATCTGCAATTTGAGTGGTAATCCATTAATTCCTTCATTATACAACTATTTCATCCCTTTGACACTTGCTACGGTGTATGGACTGAAACTTCTGAATGCTACACCAATGATATCCAAAGACTATACACAGTTGTTTATAATATACAACATTTGAAACAAGAGGGAAGTATGGAGTCCTATCTTGGACATGTTCTTGGCTTGATGCAGTAATTTGAGGCCCTGATGCCATTTGTCAACTCTAAGGAGAAAAATTCTTCATGGCTGCTGATATCGCAAAATTTAGATATATATTTTAAGCGATATGTGTTTTATTTTAGCCTGTTATTATTCATAAATAAGTAAAAGATAGTTAGTCATCATCATTTATTGAATTACAGGTTAAAAAGACGGAATATGAAAAGTTTTGAGCAAAAACTAAAGAAACCAGAGAAATAAGAAAAGTTGTCCGCTCCGACACCTCAATTGTTTTGATCATATCTCATTCATACGAACTCTGATTGAGGTGATTCAAAAGGACACGGAAACTAGACTCAGAGGGCTACAAAATCACTTTTATGGTCAATTCCTAAAAATGTGAGGTCGTGGCGCGACCATTAAAGAGATCGCGACGCAACGCGACTTGATAAGTGATAATTCAAATTTTAAAAGAGTTTGGATCGCGTTAAACCCATGGGTCGCGACGCGACACCCCTGTTTTCAATTTTCTATATAAACGCAACTCTAGATCTATTTTGGGGTTAACAACCCAACTTATACTACCCAAGCGCTGCCAAAACTCGTCCAAAAGCATTCGAGGGGCGGTGGAACTCAATTGTGGAGGATTGGAGCTTATTATTTTGAAGATTTTGGCTTAGATTCATCCCGGTTCCATCATTCTTTATATTTTATCTTTTGTATTCATAATGTTTATTGATTTCCAAAAGTATTTTATGATGTTTCTTGGCTGATTTTTCATGTATTCCTCCCCAGAGGAGATGGATTCTTTTAAAGTTGGTTGCTTTTTGTGTTTATGATGCTAAAGTTCATATATTTATCAATTTTAGTTCTACCAAAGATCCACATGTGTTTTAGATCTTGTTTTGACATGTTTATATTCTGAGTTTGCATGGAGGACCAATCCGCTTGTGTGGCTTTTATCATGACTATTTAGGACAAATAAGTAGTTTTGACTAGTGATGGACCAAATCCTAGGCTTAAATATGAAAAGATAGGAACTTTAATGTGTGTGCAATTGCATTTGATGACCTTTATATGTTAATTGAGTGGTTTGTTGATTTATACAATTATTAAAGGTAGAATCTTGATTGATACGAAAAAGACTAATGTAACACCCTGATTTGTAGTTCAAATTTAAATTTTTAGAAATCTCAATTTAAAGCGTACTTTTACACAATTGCGGAAGCCTTTTAATATTTTGTAAATATTTCAACAAAATATAAACTTTTCAACAGTAAACCTTATCAATAATACAATCCAAAAACTTTGGTGTTACCACAGTCAATCCCACGACCATAATCACAACAGTAGGAAATCCAAGATTACCAGAAAATGCATCAAAGCTATGCCCAAGGCATCTACCCGCCTCACCAAGGCCTCTAGACATCCTGCGGATACAAAACATTTAAACACACACAAGGTTAGCTACAAACATAGATAGTGAGTACAACCAAAAAAATCATTTGTCTCTTCAAAACCAAGTCATCATCTTTTCTCTTTTGAAAAAACGAGTTTGGCAACCAATATAATTTAAATTCATACACGTAAGCACATAAGGATGCGGGTCTGTCCATTGGGCCACAATGTCTCCACGTGGTAGCTAGCCACGGTCAACACGTGCCCACATGGGGGATAACCACATCACCCCGTCAAGGTGGGGGATGCACAAAGCAGTCCACCATACAACGGTTATCTGGAGTGTAAGCCTTGTTCACCAAATCCACTCGTGTTACGCCGGGTTCGGTGGCTCGTCAGCCCAGTGAACCCACACGGTCATGATGGCTACTGACATACCCCTCCACTCTCTGCACCAATTCCTCAACCATCCGTACATCGCGGTTCCTCATTTGCCAAAGCCACATGAACCTATGCACGTCTCAATGGCTAGGAACCCTATGGTACAGAGTTTATATCACACTGTGGTCCGGACCAAATCACATACCCCAAAGGGTCACATAATCACATGCCATAAAGGCCAAATAATCCAAGCATCATGCTTATCAATAAACACATAAGTGTCACAATCATCTCTTTTGAGCATAAATGCTCCATAAACAATATCATATATGGCATCTCAATGCCCTCAATACACACAAAGTGAAAAACATGATTTTCATTAACTCGAAACCATATTTGTTATTGTGAAATCAAAGGTCAATCCAATATGGAGTAACATGTTTCAAAACATCAATTTGAACTCAACATTAACATACACCATCTCCAAAATGGAGCAATGGTCTCACTTTGAAAACCATTTTCTTAAAATGCATCATATATCAAATTCACCACTTTTCACATTCTTTAATTTCAAAAGCTTCATAAACATTTATCAATATCAAAAAACACCTTATAAAACAATCCATATGCCACATCCTTTGATAAATCAAGTTTCATCAGACATTTGCCAAACAATAAAAATACAATCATGATGACTTGAAACTTTAAGAAAAACAGGGTATCCACAGGGTGTAGGTGTGATGAGGATCACAAACGCATCCAAATCAAAGCTCAAACACTTGATCATAAACCTATGATCGCAAAACACAAGGTCAACTAACATAAGTTAACCAAAAACAAGGTTTCTAGACTCAATTCATAACTTAAACACTCATTTCGGGTCTTTAAGACTCCCTACGAACTCCTGAAAACCATTAGAAACAATTCCAAAATAAATATAAGGTCAAACGGGGTCAAAAAATAACTTTTTGGACAAATCAGGGGCCTTGCGCCGCGAGGCAAGGCTGCTCGCGCCGCCAAATAATCGCTGGAAAAAGACCCTTTCGCAAAACAGGGCCTCGCGCCGCGAGCCCTCGTGAACAGTAATCTGCAGCTTCCTTTTAAATACCTATTCGACCCAAAACTCAATTTTTCCCAAGTCTAACTTATTTGCAGTTTGTTTAACCCTCAAATGCATTTCAAAACATTACAACAACAACATCTAACATAACTTTGATCATCAAAACTCTATCCACACCAATTTCCCCATTTTTGACCCATTTAACAAGTTTTTCAACACCAATAGCCAACAATCACTACAATCAACCATATTTTTTACAACAATTCACCAACACCACATGTAAACCCCCCCCCCCCCCCCCATCAAATTCAATTATCAACACTTTAAACACACTCATTCATTCAAAACCCTAACTTTGACAATTACCCCAACTTTGACCCATTTAACAACACTTTCACCAATTTCAACCATAATCTACCATAAATAACAATCAAGACTTAAAATCAAACATCAATTAGGAGTAGAACTTACTTGACGTGCAACCCTACTTGAATGTTTCACTTCTTTTGCTCAAAATCAAGCCAAGGTTGAAGAATATGGAGAACTATCATCAAAACTTGAACCCCAAACACTTGATCCTTCAATTTTCCTTGATTACTTCTTTCTTCTTCCTTGAAAGCCTCTAGAACCCTCTTCCCCTCTTGCTCACGTCTCTCTCTCTCTTTCTCCAGATTTTTTTTAACAATTGACTTCAATTGATGAAGTCAATACATATAAAGACATATTTACATGTCTAGTCCTCTTTCTTTGTTTCTCTTTACATTTATTTACCAAATCCTTATATATATATATATATCACACCTCTAACTAGCATTAATTAAAAATAAACAAACATATAATTTTACAAATTTTCATTTAAACTTGCATTTTAAATAGTTTTATAATTTTACAAAATTTCGGGTATTACAATTCCTCCCTCCTTACAAAGATTCCGTCCACGGAATCTAATCAATTACTAAGCTCTCACAATAGCATGTTTAATCTAAGATCCGTGATCAGATCACCTAACTTACCGACAGTATTAAACTTTTCATAATCTCTTAGTCTTTCTTTCTTCAAGAGTAATCCTTACTCTTATCTGGTCTCAAGCTCTTAATCATAGATTAAGACACTTAACTGCCAATATAACCCATGAATACAACTTTTCTATATCAACTCAAAATCAATTTCTTTAACTAGACCTTTAGAATAGCCTAGTATCTCACCATTAATGGTTAATAGATAACTCCCAATTGGACTATGAGAAATTTGTAACACCGTATTTTTAACCCAAAATTTTTTCATTTTCATAATCACTGCAGAAGCGAATTAAACACCAAAGTATTTACAACTAAATACAAACCACTGTTTACAAAATATCAGTATTACAAAACACGGCTCGTCACAATTAAACTATGTGATTACTCCCCAATCTAACCATTCTCAGCCGAGCCGCTGACTTATCAAAACCTGCAAAAGAGTGAGAGGTGGGGGATTAGCACAAAGCTAAGTGAATGGAATAAACCACAATAGATCTATCAGCAAATAACCGCATGATATCAACAACACATAACAGATAATCGTGCCCCGGGAAGACCGGCGGTTCTGCAGGAACCTACAACCAATGCCGGCCAAAGTAAAGGTTTACCGATAGTTCATTTTCTATTCTCACACAGTATTACCTTAAGTTGCAACAAATGCATAAAAAGATTCCAATACGGATTAGCCGATAGCAAACAAACCCAGCCCATATGCCCAGCCGAAGCTGACTTTCCAACCATCATGTATACATAGCTCCGACGCAACAATTAATTAACAATCAACAGTTAATCAATTATCAACTGCACAATCTATCCATGCGTCAAACCAATAACAGTTGCAACCCAAGCCAATTACAACTAATAACATATGTGAGTAAACATCCACTCACCTCAAGCTTCAGTTTCTCCACTCAGTGATCTTATATTACTGAGCCTTGTCTGTTCCTGAGAACACAACAAACTGAAATCTCATAAATATGTCCAACACATAAATTATATCCTTTTTTAATCAAACATAAGCATGTATGATTCACATACTTATTATGCTAACTTAAACCAAGTAAAACATAATAAAAACAAGTAATTTTCTGAAATTGGGTCCGTCGTGCCGCGACACAATACCCGTCGCGCCGCGACCGTATCGGATTTCAAATCCGGAAATCAACATTCGGATTTCGGTGGTGGATTTGCCAAGTTTCGGATTTCCAAGGGTCGGTTTGAAAATGTCGGATTCCTACAATCCGAAACCCATTTTCTCGGATTTCACCCTTGTCGCGCCGCGACACGCCACTTCACAGATTGTTTTCTTCATTTTGTGTCGGATTTCCAGTCAATTCTAACTTCCCAAATCTGATTCAAACCCTCATAATTCATTATGAACACTTCTAAAACATGTATAAACACCTTATAACATGTATACAACAACAAGAGCACATCAAACCCTTTTTAACATGGCAAATCATACAAAACCCATCAACCAAGTTTACTTCTAAACTTCAGCAATGGCAACTTCATGTTCTAAGCATAACTTTACAAACAAAACATGTTAAGATGTTCAGAATCATGCAAGGAACATTATCATACCTTTGATTTGAATTAACACAACGCAAATCTCAACTTCCACTTATCAAGTTAACTTGCTTCTTTTTGGCTTTTCTCTCAAACACATACAAGCACACATACAATCGGATTTCAAGAATGAAAGAACTCAGATGTTAATTCAATTAAAACTCACGTATGCCTTTTTCTTAATTCTTGTAGCATGAGGTGGCAACTTATTAACATACTAACATGCATACTACACCTATATATATATAACCGTACGTATATATATTCTAAAAACCTTGCATTATTTAACTTTTAATCAATTAATTGAAACCATGTAATAATACTTAACAAGTAATTAATCACAATTAATCACAAATTAACATACCAAGCCACTCTAATTACTAGGTCCGATCTTAGGATGTTACAAATCCTCCCCCCTTAGCAGGATTCCGTCCTCAGAATCTATTCACTATCAAATAACTGAGGGTAACGAGCTTTCATATCTGCCTCAGTTTTCCACGTTAAGTCTGAACCCAAACTGTGCCTCCATTTAACTAGAACCATCGGAATCTGTTTCTTACGCAGTTTCGTCACTTTCCAATCTAGTAGTTCAATGGGTTCCTCCACTAACTTCTTGCTGGAATCCACTTTAAGATCATGTAGAGATAGAATCTGTCTCTCATCCTCAACTCTACATTTCCGCAAGTAACAAACGTTGAAGGTATTGTGAATACATGATAATTCGGCTGGAAGATCAAGAGTAACCGTCTAATCATTAAGCCCCCGTTGGACACGAAATGACCCAATATAACGTGGAGCTAGCTTTCCCCGCTTCCCAAAATGGATAACCCCCTTCCACGGAGAAACCTTCAGATAAACCAATTCCCCCTCAACAAAAGTAATAGACCTACGACGTGGATCAGCATACATCTTTTGTCGTTCCCTCGTAGCTTTCAACTTTTCTTGCGCAATAGCTACTTTGTCTGCGGTGATCTGCACAATATCAGGCCCTACATACTGTTTCTCACCCGCCTCTAACCAAGATGTAGGAGTACGGTAGCGACGACCACATAACATCTCATAAGGCGGCATACCGATACTCGAGTGATAAGAATTATTATACGCGAATTCAATCAACGGAAAATGAGAACCCCAAGAACCTCCATATTCTAATACACATGCCCGCAACATATCCTCGAGTGTCTGAATAGTTCTCTCAGATTGCCCGTCTGTCTGAGGGTGGTAAGTTGTACTCAGATTAACACGTGTACCCACCTCCCGCTATAAACTGTTCCAAAAGTTTGACACAAACCTGGAATCTCTATTTGATACGATCGAAAGCGGTATACCATGTCGGGAAACAAATTCATCGATATACAACTGAGCCAACTTACTGAGTGACGCTGTCTCACCGGTAGCCAAGAAGTGAGCACTCTTGGTCAATCTGTCAACGATCACCCAAATCATATCATGATTCCTCTGCGTACGTGGAAGTTTAGTTACGAAATCCATCGTTATATGTTCCCACTTCCACTCTGGAATCTGTAACTGTTTCAATGATCCATAGGGTTTCTGGTGCTCTGCCTTGACCTGTGCACAAATATGGCAAGACTCCACAAACTGTGCAACATCTGTCTTCATTGTAGGCCACCAATACAGCACCTTTAGATCGTTATACATTTTTGTGCTACCTGGATGAACATATAGTCTCGATTTATGAGACTCGGTCATAATCAAACTCCGGAGACCTCCAAGCAAAGGCACCCAGACTCGAGGTGGATAAACCTTCAATCCCCTAGAATTATCAGTCAGATCATTCTTTTTCTTTAACATTATCTCAGACTTTAGATTTTCATCCTTCAAGGCTTTCAACTGAGCTGCCTTCAATCTATCCATCAAGTCGGAGACTATTTCAATTCGCATAAATTTAACATGTTCACTGACTCCTTTGCGACTCAAAGCATCGGCTACTACGTTGGCTTTCCCTGGATGATAGCGAATCTCGCAATCATAATCTTTAACAAGTTCCAGCCATCGTCTCTATCGCATATTGAGTTCCTTTTGCGAAAATACATACTGTAGGCTTTTGTGGTCCGTATAAATAACGCATTTTGTACCATAAAGATAATGTCTCCATAACTTTAACACAAAAACCACAGCTGCCAATTCCAAATCATGGGTTGGATAGTTCTTCTCATTAGGTTTTAACTGACGAGAAGTATAAGCGACAACTCTATCCCGCTGCATCAACACGCAACCCAACCCTGCTAGAGAAGCATCACAATAAACTATGAAGTCATCATCTGGTAACGCAAGAATAGGAGCCTGACATAAAAGTCGTTTCAGTGTCTGAAAAGCCCTCTCCTGTTTATCAGTCCACTTAAATGGAACCTCCTTGCGAGTTAACTTAGTCATGGGATTCGCAATTTTAGAAAAATCTCGGTTAAACCGTCTGTAATATCCTGCCAATCCCAAGAAGCTTTTAATTTCAAAAGGCGACTTCGGAGCCTCCCAATTCATCACTGCTTCTAACTTTGCCGGATCAACCATGACTCCATCACTGCAAATGACATGCCCCAGAAAGTGAACTTCTCCCATCCAGAATTCACACTTTGAGTACTTGGCATACAATTTCTCCCATTTCAAGGTTTCAAGAACTTGTCTCAAATGAATCTCGTGATCAGTTTTGGATTTAGAATAAACCAAAATCTCGTCGATAAATACTATCACAGATTTACCCAGAAACGGTCGACAAACCTAGTTCATCAAATCCATAAACACTGCAGGTGCATTAGTCAAACCGAACGGCATGACTAAGAATTCATAATGACCATACCGGGTATGGAAGGCAGTCTTGGCAATATCTTTGTTAGAAACTCGTACGTGGTGATAACCTGATCTCAAATCGATCTTAGAGAAATACGAAGCACCCTGCAACTGATCAAATAAATCATCAATCCTGGGCAGAGGGTATTTATTCTTTACCGTCCTCTTATTCAGTTCCCTGTAATCAATACACATCCGTAGCATGCCATCTTTCTTTTTCACAAACAAAACCGGTGCACCCCACGGCGAAGAACTCGGACGAATAAAACCCCGATCCAATAGATCCTGAATCTGTGTCATCATCTCCCTAATTTCAGAAAGAGCCAACCTATAAGGAGATCTAGCTACTGAATTAGAACCTGGTATCAAATCAATATTGTACTCTACCTCTCGAACGGGAGGTAGCCCAGGTAACTTATCCGGAAACACTTCAGGAAAATCTGATACGACTCGCACATCAGTAACTGCCCGCTTTTCCTTTCTAGCATCAATAGCATATGCCAGAAAACACTCGCATCCCTTACTCAAGGATTTCTTAGCCTTCAACATAGAAATAACAGGAAATGTAGACCTATTCCTTTCCCCTGGAGCCACCACATGCGGCCCATCATGACAACGGAAAAGAAATCAATTTCCTATGACATTTAATGCTCGCCCTGTGCTTACTTAACCAATCCATCTCCAAAACCACGTCAAACCCCGCTATTGGCATCAATAGGAATGATACAGGAAAGCACTTACCATCGATATCTATATCAGCCCCAGTCACAGAACTTGTAACAGGAACTATCTTACAATCTGCTACTTCTATCTCAATCGGTACTGAAATAACAGTAATAGGCAATTTCAACTTATCACAAAAAGCCACAGAAATAAAGGAGCGATTCGCTCCAGAATCAAATAACACACGCGCATGTAGGGAGTTTATAAGAAACGTACCGGTGTTAACATCATCAGTGGCAGTAGCATCGTCTACTATCATCCAGAACGCCCTACCCTCCGGTGTCGGAGGATTCTTCCATTTCTGTGCCCCTGACGATGATCCCCCAACGTCCCCTACCCCCGTCCCCGTCCAGGATCCTCTCCCAGTATGGCAATCACTAGCCCTTTGCCCTTCTTTTAAACAATTCCAGCAAACATTGCGGGGAAACCTGTAATCTTTCGTTTCATGCCCATGTGTGCCACAATGCAAACAACGCATAGTCTAGGCAGTACACTGCCCAGAGTGACTGGATTTAAATCGTGTACACCATTGGGACTTCGTATTTGTACCCCCTGTGGTTGGCTTCCGACTCTGATTGCCCTGAGAAGAATTGGCCTGCCACTTCTTCTTTTGTTGACCACTTGCCTGGTCATACTTCGGCTTCTTCAAAGCCGCCTCGTCTTTATTCTGTTTATCCCTAGCTTGAATGTCTCCCTCAGAAGATTTTGCCAAGGTGAAGACCTGAGACAGTGATCCAACCAGCCAAGTAGTACTCCTGTACTCCGGTAACAAAGCTCCGATGAAATGTTGAACCTGTGAAGATTCATCCGGTACCCACTGAGTAACGAACCTCTGTTTCGAGTTAAACTGTTCAATCAATTCATCAACGGACATCCTCCTGGTCATCTTCAATTCCATGAATTCCTACCTTATCTTATTCAGTTCGAAGGCATTGCAATACTGCTCGCATAGTTTATCCAGAATTGATTCCATGTTATTGAATCCATCCGAGCTCTCGATAAGTGGGTGGTAATGGAATCCCACCAAACCATCACCTTGCCTTTGAGCATCCGGGTGGCAAAGCAAACTCGCATCTCTTCCTCACAGTTACAGGCATCCAAAATCCTCGCGGTATCTGTCAACCAGTTTAACGTAACGTTAGGATCCGCGCTGCCATGGTATTCCTCTGGTTTACAATCTAGACACTGCTTGTATGTACATGGCTGCTTGAATCCCATATTAGGTGGATATCCCATAAACGGATAAGAATAGGATCCTTGAGGCATAGATCCCTGTGGATAAGACCCCTGGGGAAACAAGGGGAAGAAGAACGGTTGTGACGTAGGTTGAGACATCGGCGGTAGCAGTACAGATACTGGTGGAATCTCAGCCAAAGTAGTAATTGGTGGAAAAATCGATTGTATCGCAGGTGCAGTGGATATCATAGTAGTAACCGGGGGTTGAATTATAGGAACTTGTCTTTGTTGCTCCAGTTCCTTTCGCAAGTCTTGCAGCTGGCCCTTCAACTGAAAGATATATTCGTCTCTTTCATCCCCAGCGGTACCAGATGTACCGGCATTTAGCAAAGATTCCACTATTATATTAGGGACTTCAGCAGTAGACGGGACAATAGGGGCAACAGTTCAGTGATCATGATCAGCCATTGTTATCTGTAACAATCACATCACCTCACGATTATTAGATAAATCCATTAGTACATAACATACTAACCACACTCCAATTCACCCCAATCCCACACAATCGACCTACCACGAGCCAAGATTTAGGAATGTAACACTTCCACTATGCCTACACTGCCAAACCAAGGCTCTGATACCAAACTTGTAACACCGTATTTTTAACCCAAAAATTTTTCATTTTTATAATCACTGCGGAAGAGAATTAAACACCAAAGTATTTAAAACTAAGTACAAACCACTGGTTACAAAATATCAGTATTACAAAACACGGCTCGTCACAATTAAACTATCAGAGTCCTAGGTGATTACTCCCCAAGCTAACCACCCTCAGCCGAGCCGCTCACTTACCAAAACCTGTAAAAGAGTGAGAGGTGGGGGATTAGCATAAAACTAAGTGAATGGAGTAAACCACAACAGATCTATCAGCAAATAACCGCATGATATCAACAACACATAATAGATAATCGTGCCCCGGGAAGACCGGTGGTTCTACAGGAACCTACATATATATATATATATATATATATATCACACCTCTAACTAGCATTAATTAAAAATAAACAAACATATAATTTTACAAATTTTCATTTAAACTTGCATTTTAAATAGTTTTATAATTTTACAAAATTTCGGGTATTACAATTCCTCCCTCCTTATAAAGATTCCGTCCTCGGAATCTAATCAATTACTAAGTTCTCACAATAGCATGTTTAATCTAAGATCCGTGATCAGATCACCTAACTTACTGACAGTATTAAACTTTTCATAATCTCTTAGTCTTTCTTTCTTCAAGAGTAATCCTTACTCTTATCTGGTCTCAAGATCTTAATCATAGATTAAGACACTTAACCGCCAATATAACCCATGAATACAACTTTTCTATATCAACTCAAAATCAATTTCTTTAACTAGACCTTTAGAATAGCCTAGTATCTCACCATTAATGGTTAATAGATAACTCCCAATTGGACTATGCGAAATTTGTAACACCGTATTTTTAACCCAGAATTTTTTCATTTTCATAATCACTGCAGAAGCGAATTAAACACCAAAGTATTTACAACTAAATACAAACCACTGTTTACAAAATATCAGTATTACAAAACACGGCTCATCACAATTAAACTATGTGATTACTCCCCAATCTAACCATTTTTAGCCGAGCCGCTGACTTACCAAAACTTGCAAAAGAGTGAGAGGTGGGGGATTAGCAGAAAGCTAAGTGAATGGAATAAACCACAACAGATCTATCAGCAAATAACCGCATGATATCAACAACACATAACAGATAATCGTGCCCCGGGAAGACCGGCGGTTCTGCAGGAACCTACAACCAATGCCGGCCAAAGCAAAGGTTTACCGATAGTTCATTTTCTATTCTCACACAGTATTACCTTAAGTTGCAACAAATACATAAAAAGATTCCAATACGGATTAGCCGATAGCAAACAAACCCAGCCCATATGCCCAGCCGAAGCTGACTTTCCAACCATCATGTATACATAGCTCCGACGCAACAATTAATTAACAATCAACAGTTAATCAATTATCAACTGCACAATCTATCCATGCGTCAAACCAATAACAGTTGCAACCCAAGCCAATTACAACTAATAACATATGTGAGTAAACATCCACTCACCTCAAGCTTCAGTTTCTCCACTCAGTGATCTTATATTACTGAGCCTTGTCTGTTCCTGAGAACACAACAAACTGAAATCTCATAAATATGTCCAACACATAAATTATATCCTTTTTTAATCAAACATAAGCATGTATGATTCACATACTTATTATGCTAACTTAAACCAAGTAAAACATAATAAAAACAAGTAATTTTCTGAAATTGGGTCCGTCGTGCCGCGACACAATACCCGTCGCGCCGCGACCGTATCGGATTTCAAATCCGGAAATCAACATTCGGATTTCGGTGGTGGATTTGCCAAGTTTCGGATTTCCAAGGGTCGGTTTGCAAATGTCGGATTCCTACAATCCGAAACCCATTTTCTCGGATTTCACCCTTGTCGCACCGCGACCTACAAGTGTAGCGCCGCGACACACCACTTCACAGATTGTCTTCTTCGTTTTGTGTCGGATTTCCAGTCAATTCTAACTTCCTAAATCCGATTCAAACCCTCATAATTCATTATGAACACTTCTAAAAGATGTATAAACACCTTATAACATGTATACAACAAGAAGAACACATCAAACCCTTTTTAACATGGCAAATCATACAAAACCCATCAAGCAAGTTTACTTCTAAACTTTAACAATGGCAACTTCATGTTCTAAGCATAACTTTACAAACAAAACATGTTAAGATGCTTAGAATCATGCAAGGAACATTATCATACCTTTGATTTGAATTAACACAACACAAATCTCAACTTCCACTTATCAAGTTAACTTTCTTCTTTTTGCCTTTTCTCTCAAACACATAGAAGCACACATACAATCGGATTTCAAGAATGAAAGAACTCAGATGTTAATTCAATTAAAACCCACATATGCCTTTTTCTTAATTCTTGTAGCATGAGGTGACAACTTATTAACATACTAACATGCATACTACACCCATATATATTAACCGTACGTATATATATTCTAAGCACCTTGCATTATTTAACTTTTAATCAATTAATTGAAACCAAGTGATAATACTTAATAAGTAATTAATCACAATTAATCACAAATTAACATACCAAGCCACTCTAATTACTAGGCCCGATCTTAGGATGTTACAAAATTTAACATTGATAACTCAAGATTTATGACTCTTAAGTTATATCATCTCATTGCTAGCTATAGATCATGCTAATCAGTGAACTATCATTCACTTTAAATTCTCAAACACTAAGGCAATTACAAACCAACTTGGGCAAACAACCCGCTCATGAACATAAGTGTTCCTCATAAGTATTCTCCCAATAATTGGAGTAGCACAAGAGTGTTTATTCATAACTACATGTCATAATTCCACACCCTCTCACAAATATAGTTCTATATCAAAATAACTCTACTCACATGAATAAGGAAATAAACTTACAAGTATCACAAATAAATTCTTTAGCATTGGCCCAACATTGACCTAAGTCATAATATATTCTCTCAAGGTTCTTAACAACCTTGACACTTCTCATAAATTATTAGTTTCAAAGGTCACATCTTAATTCACTGGCTATACCTGCCACTATCAATCAATAACTAATGCACGATTTCAAACTTTTGCATAATAATAACACCTTGCCAAAGAAAGGTTCACCAAAACCGATATACCTTAAACACGAATAACTCATAATTCATAACAAATCTTAGAGCTTAAATCAACCCATCAACATAAAATAGCACAACTATCGTCCTCAAGACAATCGTCATTGCAATCACAAACTCTATCCAGAGATCTTCATCCCGCAAGGCCTTTTGTCGTGCACCCCTAAGTCGCCTAATAAAGTCCAAAACATCCTTTGATCTAAAAGATTCACAATAACACAATTAGGACTATACCTTGCGACTCTAAACTTAGGTCACGACCTTTGCCATTCCCGGATAAAACAGATCTCAAGGTCAAACTCTCAACCAACTCGAGCTACCGGATTCGCCGCATGCTCCCGATGGTTAAATACTCAGTCATCTCTTGTGGCCTAAAGGTCAACGCTATGTCTAACCAGGTATAACCCAACTACTTACCACAAGGATGTCTATCATCAAAATAGAAGGGTCCTAACTCTGTATCATTGCCTGAGGATTTGCCTCAATTCATACGCAGGAGCTTCACTTTCGGGTTCAGCTCCACTAATTTCTAAATCTCTTTTAGTGTAACACCGGAAAATCACAAGCCATTTTTTTAATGCACTGCGGAAGCTTAAGTAAACAAACTCATTTACATACAAACCAATATTAACAAATTTACAATCACTGTTCATAAGCAAAAGTATTATCTGTCTTGGTGTTACAAAATAAACAGGCTCGTTTCATTTTAAATTCAAATATCAGAGTCTGGTCAACTTTTCCTTCAGCAAACCTCACAAATACGAACTTGCAAAACAACAACTGAGGGGAATTAGCACAAAGCTAAGTGAGTAGAGGCTAAACACCAAAAGCAAACATTCACAATCAATATCAAAGCATGCAATCACATATCCGAGAAGACCAGCGGTTCGGCGCATAACCTACAACCAATGCCGGCCAAAGCAAAGGTTTACCGATAGCTCTCTACTGAATTGGCACAGTAAACTCCACCTCTGAAGCAACATATGCAACAGAAGGGCTACTACTGTTCAACCAACAGTAAACGAGCCCAACCCAAGTCCACATGTAGCTGACTTCCCAACGCAACTCAAAATCATCCTAAGAGTGCGTATCGACCAAATAGTCATGCAGCAGATATCAACAATCAATATCACAATCAACAGTTCAATCAATCAATCCAATCTCAATCACAATCATGCATCACATCAATAATATTAACTGCAATCTTTACCATCCACGATTAACGTCCACTCACCTCAAAATCAACAGAAGCTCAGAGATCTAATATTACTGAGTCTTTTGATTGCCTGAAAACACAGCATCAATCAAATCAGTCTCAAACATATATCTTTCCATATACATTTATATCTTAAATTCATATAAATAACTCAATATAATCATATAAGTAACATCCGAACTTATCCCAATCAAAACACAAATAAAACAAATAATCTTTCTGAAATAGGCCCTATCGCGCCGCAAGATATACGTGCGTCGCGCCACGACGCTATCAGATTTCAAATCATTGAATCAACTTTCGGATTTTGGTGTCGGATTTCAAAAGAATCGGATTTAAGGGTCGGATTTGGAGTTTTAGCGGATTTCTAAGGTCGGTTTTGCAAAGTCTCGGTTTCTCTCAATCTGAAACAAAAGTGTCAGATTTCCACAGGGTCGCGCCGCGACCCTTTAAAATGTCGCGCCGCAATCATCGGATTTGCAGGTTGTCTTCTTCCTTTTCTCGGATTTCAGCCAACATAAAATTCTTATAAACCTTGCTAAAATCATATTTCTTCAAACAAAACACATATAAACATATAGCATGTATACAAAACATCACGAACACCTTTTTAATCAATCAAAACAACAAAATCCATAAAACCCACTAATCAAGCTTTCTTTCTAAACTATATTAATGGTGAAACTTTATTTAACCATGTAATCCAACAGATAAACACATCAAAATGAATCATAACATGCTAAAAACATATCCTCACCTTCTTTTTGAATTCTAGAACTCTAAATCTTGACTTCTTAAATTCAAGTTTGCAAGTTTCTTCACTTGAAGGTTTTCTTTCAAAACACACACTACACCTTTAGCACTTTTAGAAAATATGAGCAGAGGATTAATCCCATATACACGTACACATATATTTAGTTTAAACCAAAGCAGGTGGTGGCAGTTTTTGAAATCCTATTCTTTATATCATGCATGCATACATACTATCATATTACATACATACATAACAACCTTTCCTTTTACTAAACTTGCCAGTAACTAACATGCACATATTTTAAGTTAATTAATTCAATTAATCCTTAATAAACACATAATAATTTAAAAAACAAATAACCACATACCGCCAACCCGCTAATCTCCTAGCCCAGGTTTGCGGGTGTTACATTTAGTGTCCAAAGACATAAACAGAGGGAATCACCCTTAGGCATCAAACCACATGTTATTCTTTAGTAACACAAACAAAACCAATTAAACTCAAATAACCATGTTTGATTATGGTGGCAATAACCATTACATTCTAAAGGTTCTCCTTCTCAAAGAAAGATCTATAAACTTGTCATTACAATGTCATCTATTATACTTATGATCTTAATATACCTCACTTTCATAAACCATCATGGTCTTTGAGCAGACTATAACTAAATGTAGTCATCAAGTGTAACACCGCTTCTGAATTTAGTTGCTTTAATCACAAAACAAATTTTAGCAACGGAAAATTTTCTTTTTAAAACAACCAACCGGTTATTTACATTAATAACTTCTCAAAACAACGTTGGTGTTACCAACTAAAGGAACCCACCATAGTATCTATTTACATTACAATATACAATACAAGTGTTCCACCCACAAGGAGCAATGCATATCCCCAAAAGCAACCCGCCTCACAGGCCATCTAATCTTTACCTGAAAAGGGAAATATAACATCATTAGATACACTAGCTAGTGAGTACATACAATCATAAGCATCAATACAATAAGTCATGCATCATATCATAAACAGTCATTGCTAGCTTAGCATAGCGGTGTGCTGACAAGATCGGTAAGAGTCGTGTCTTGCAGGGTAATCAATCTCGCTTAGTAACTTAGATCGGGGAATCAGACACGACCAATCCGCGCTGGTGGGGGAGCACAAGGCAGTCCACCAAGCATTGTTCACAGAGCCAGAGACTCCACAGGTAATCCAGCTACAACCGGATGATCACCACTCACGTTAAGGCACGGTTGTTTTGCAGAACCTATGATCCAGGATGCCTCCTGAATCCCCGTGAAATCCCGAAGGATCCAGTTACAACCGACTGACCTTAACCATGCTTCAGATAGTCTGTAGACAGTTCACAAACACATATACGTACATTTGATCCCACAGGGATCCAACATCTTTCAAGAAGTTATTCATGCATAGCATCGTATATTAACTAAGTGGTTCCAAACTGGACCCATTGGCATGCTCCTGACACATATTCTAACATCTTACAAGTCATACATTTATCTCCTCGAGCGTACCTGCAAAAGGAGGTTAAATACACAAGATACATTCACATAGCATGCAAGGTCTTACTCTACTGAGTCTCATGAAAGCAGACACTCACCTGATTAGCTTACAACGTTCGTTCACTTAAAGCTGGTTCAGCAGACATGTTCACCTAAAATATTCGGCAATCTCGTTAAGCGTTTGCACGCGTTAGGTTCTATTACTAGAACACTTACAACCTTCTTAATAGTCTTAAACCATTCATTAAACTTGCTTTGAATACTACATAACCTAATCAGCAAGAACATGTTAACAAAACACATCCTTGCTGAAAAGGCCCCGTCGCGCCGCGACCATATAAGGCGTCGCGTCGCGACGAGTGAAAGTCGGACCACACATGAAAGGTTCATGCGAAAGTCGGACCAAGGGACATTTGAACCATCCGACTGTCGGACCATAAGTCGGACGGGTCATCCGACTCTCGGACCAAAAGGTCGGACCATTCATGCGAAGGTCGGATCAAAAGGTCGCATGGCTCAAGTTCATACGGTGTCGCGCCGCGACCACTAATCCGTCGCGTCGCGATCGAGCATTTTCCAGATTCTATCATCTTCTTCATTAGATTGCATGCGACTTTCACTTTATATGCCACAAGACTGACCTTGTTATGGGTCCATCCTCATAAGAGGTTCAACATACTACAATTTATATGCCACGTCAGGTTTGGACCTAGGTTGTGCTTCCACTTCACAAGGACTAGTTTAATCATCTTCTTGCGTAATTTCTTGACCTTCGTATCAAGAATCTCAACTAGTTCTTCAACTAGTCACTTGGAAGAGTCAACTTTCAATTCCTACAAAGGAATAATCTGTTCTTCCTCAACGTGGCACTTGCGTTAGTAGCACACGTTAAAGGTGTCATGTATTCCAGATAGCTCAGGCGGCAGCTCTAGAGTTACCATCTGATTATTCACTTTGCGTACAATCTTGAATGGGTCAATGAAACGTGGACTTAGCTTCCCCTTGCACCCAAAACGAATGACGCCTTTCCAAGGAGAAACCTTCAAGAACACACAGTCACCGACTTCAAATGTAGCGGGGCGACGCTTTGGATCCGCATACATCTTTTGTCAATCCCGAGCTGCTTTTAGCTTTTCAAGAGCCACATTCACTTTGTCAGAAGTAATCTGGACGATTTCAGGTCCAGCGAACTGCTTCTCACCAGGCTCTAACCAACAGGTCGGAGTGCGACATCATCTTCCGTAAAGCATCTCGTATGGTGGCATTCCAATGCTGGAATGATATGAATTATTATAAGCAAATTCAATCAAAGGGAGACGAGAATCCCATGATCCACCAAATTCGAGTACACAGGCACGAAGCATATCTTCTAACGTCTGTATCGTACTTTCAGATTGGCCATCAGTCTGCGGATGATAGGCAGTGCTCAAATGAACACGAGTGCCAAGTTCACGTTGCAGACTCTACCAAAAATTCGAGACAAACCGAGAGTCACGATCAGTTACAATAGAACATGGAAGACCGTGACGTGACACAATCTCATCAATATACAACTGGGCTAAACGGGTCAGCGAAGTAGACTCGTTCGTCGCCAAGAAATGAGCACTCTTCGTCAATCGATCAATGATAACGCAGATCATGTCGTGCCCTCTAGACGTTCTCGGTAGCTTTGTCACGAAATCCATCATGATATTCTCCCATTTCCACTCCGGAATATCCAATTGGTGCAGATTACCATAAGGTCTCTGGTGCTCCATCTTCACTTGTGCGTAGATCTGACATCTCTCCACGAATGAAGCGATGTCTTTCTTCAGAGTTGGCCACAAGTATAATATCTTCAGGTCATGGTACATCTTTGTGATTCCCGGATGGACAGATAATTTGGACTTATGGGCCTCCTGCAGAATCAGCTCACAGTTACCTCCAGCAGAAGGTACCCAAATCCTGGATTGAAAAGTCTTCAACCCACGATTATCTTCAGCAAGCTGATCCTTTAACTTCTTCATTGTCTCAGCTTTATGGTTTTCTTCTTGCAATGCAGTCTGCTGAGCTTCCTTCAGTCTAGAAATCAAATCTGAGACAATAGTAATCCTCATAAACTTAGCTTCAGCTGTCGGTCCTTTACCGCTTAAAGCGTCCGCTACAACATTGGCCTTGCCAGGATGGTAACGGATCTCACAATCGTAGTCTTTTATTAACTCCAACCAAAGGCGTTGCCGCATGTTGAGTTGTTTATGAGAAAAGACATACCGAAGACTTTTGTGATCTGTGCAAATCACACACTTTGTGCCATAAAGATAATGCCTCCACAGCTTTAGTGCAAACACAACAGCAGCAAGCTCCAAATCATGGGTTGGGTAGTTCCGCTCATGTGATTTCAACTTCCTAGAAGCGTAGGCAATCACTCTATCACGTTGCATCAGGACGCAACCCAAATCCGCATATGACACATCATAGTAAACCGTGAAGTCCTCCGAACCCTCAGGCAGAGTAAGGATTGGAGCTTCACATAACAACCGTTTCAAGGTCTGAAAAGCTTCTTCTTGAGCTTCCGACCAGATAAAAGCAACATCCTTGCGAGTTAGTTTGGTCAACGGACCCGCAAGCTTCGAGAAATCGCGGATAAACCGCCGATAGTAGCCAGCCAAGCCAAGGAAACTTTTAATTTTGGAAGGAGTCCGAGGAACTCCCCAATTCATAACAGCCTCCACCTTAGCTGGATCTACTTTGACACCGTCACGGCATATAACATGGCCAAGGAAATGAACTTCCATAAGCCATAATTCACATTTGGACAACTTGGCATATAACTTTTCTCGCTTTAACGTCTCGAGAACCTGACGAAGATGAAGCTCGTGATCAGCTTCCGTCTTCGAGTAGACAAGAATGTCAACAATAAATACAATCACGGATCTGTCAAGAAATGGACGACAAACCCGATTCATCAAATCCATGAAGACGGAAGGGGCATTGGTTAAGCCAAACGGATAACTAGAAATTTGTAATGACCATAACAAGTTCGAAACGCAGTCTTCGGCACGTCTTCTTCACGAACTCGTACTTCGTGATACCCCGATCGGAGATCAATCTTAGAGAAGCTTGTAGCTCCCTGCAATTGATCAAAAAGATCATCTATTCGAGGAAGCGGATACTTATTCTTTACAGTTCACTTGTTCAGCTCCCTGTAATCTATGCACATTTGCATTGTTCCGTCCTTCTTCTTCACAAACAATACAGGAGCTCCCCACGGCGAGGAACTCGATCGAATAAAACCTTTGTCTAGCAACTCCTGAATTTGAGTCATCATCTCTCTTATTTCAGAAGGAGCAAGACGATACGGAGATCGAGACACAGGTGTAGCTCCTGGAATAAGCTCTATCTTGAATTCAACATCACGAATCGGAGGCAAACCCGTAAGTTCTTCAGGGAATACCTCAGGGTAGTCAGACACCACCTGAATATCACGAACTGGTCGCTTCTTCATCATAGCATCAATAACGTATGCCAGATAAGAGTCACAACCTTTGGCAATCGACCGTTGAGCTTTAATCATGGAGACAATGGAAATGTCAGAATCCCGTCATTCTCCACGTGCTACAGCATAAGATCCATCGGAGAGAGGGATCTTAATCATCTTTTTGGAACAAATAATCTCAGCATCACTCTTGCTGAGCTAATCCATCCTGATCACGACATCAAATCCCGCAATGGGCATAACTAAGAAAGAAATAGGGATATTACTCCTGTCAATATAAATCGCAGCTATTGGGACTTTCTCTGTAACAAAGACAACTTTGCCGTCAGTGACCTCTACTTTGAGCGGCTCAGTCAAAGGGACAACAGGTAATTGCAATCTTCTACGACAGGCCACAGATACAAAGGAGTAGGTAGCTCCGGAATCCAATAAAACACTAGCAGGGATATAGTTGATAAGAAAAGTACCCGTAATGACATCCCCTGCTGCTTTGGCCTAGAAGAAGAAGACCCTTTTGTTAGAACCTAGAGGGGGGGTGAATAGGTTATATGCCCACTTTTTGAAGTTTTTAACAATGTTTGCAAGTAATTAAAGAGTTTAAGGAAGAATGATATCACCAATAGAGTAGTTTGGACACAATGATTTATAGTGGTTCAAGCAAGGGTTAACAACCTTGCTCTACATCCACTCCTTGGCCTCACCCACCAAGAGTTGCTCCACTAACTTCTCTCTTTGAAGGTAGAGATAAACCTTTTACAACTTCTCTCTAATTCTAAGGCTAGAGATGATCCTCACTTCTCTCTAATTCTAAGGCTAGAGATGATCCTCACTTCTCTCTAATTCTAAGGCTAGAGATTATCCTCACACAATTACAAATATACAAGAAGGTAATGTAGTGTTTGAACTTTGAAGGCTTTCACTCTTGCTTCATTCTTGATCTTGAAATGTTGAATTTCTATCAAGAATATGAGCTCACAAGTTTTTGTATATGTTCTGTGTTTTTCAGATTGCAAGAGGTTGGTAAAAAACAAGACTTGAGTTGCCTTAAATAAGCAAAAAGGTGCAAGCTCAAAAAGTGTCCAGACTGTCCACGGTCGATCCACGGTCGACCGTGGCATCGACCGTCGGCCTGCTGGAACTTTTTGAGACTTGTGAATATAGACGTTGGCCTTTTACCAAAATCACACACAACCCATTTTTACCATAAAAATGCACTGAAAAGAAGCTTAAGAAAAGTTGGGTTAGTGTCATACTTCTTAAGTTTGAATTTAATCATAAAAATGGTAGTTTAGAAACCAAATGCACAAAGCATGTTGGAATTTTAACTCTTTGAGAGATTCCTTTTGCTAAATATGGTTTTGGCTTATTTCAATAGAAGATTATGTTTAGTATTTGCCAAAATAGGAATTAATTTGCTTTGACTACCAAGCTTGTGATTTTATAAAAAAATTTCTCAATTTTTATAAAAGTTTTTATAAAAGTTATTTTATAAAAACTTAAACTTATTTGATTATTTATTTTGTAAGCTTATAGACTTTGAATGTTTATTTGTAGGAGACTTCAACATCGGCTTCTACTTGAACTCGGATCTTGACGATTGGAGCTTGCCATTTGATGAAGCTTATTTTGTAGATCATAGATGAGAATATATTTGATTGAATATATATATGTATATGTGCACATATGTTAATGTTAGTACATACAATTATATAAACAAGTTATATATTTTTGTGTCAACAAAAGAGGATATATTTGTAAGCCTATTTTTCCCAACAGCTTTAGCTCCAGCACTTTGTCTGTCTAGGCAGTCAGTCAGCTTGTGCCCAGGCTTGTGGCACTGGTAGCTGACATCCTCTTTGAAACCACACACAGTCGTAGCGTGACCCTTCTATCCGCATCTCCAGCAACGTCTGGTAGAGTTAGAGCACTCACCAGAGTGGTATGTATGGCATAGAGAACACCAAGGAGAATTAGGCCTCGGCTTCTTGGAGGAATCAGTCTTCCCGCTTGCTGAGGATTGTCCTTTGGAAGGACCCGATTTATGAGACGGATTAAACTTCCTCTTTGACCCTGCACCTGCAGATTCGCCCTTGCAGTATATACGGTCACCTTCCAGTTGTCGGGCTATATCAAACGCCCGATCCAATTCAACAGCTGCCCGTACATGAGGGCGAAATTCCAGTGGCAGAGTTGTCACAAACCGCCTTATCTTGGTGGTCTCGTCGGGGATCAGATGGGGAACAAACCGCATCTTATCAGTGAACGCGGTTATATGTTCTTCGATTGGCGTGTCCCCTTTCTTGAGATCATTAAAATCTCTTTCCATACGTTCTAGGTCAAACTCGGTGCAATACTTCTTGAGCACCTTCTCAGAGAACTGCTCCCAAATGAGAGCACTCAACGCTTCTTTCCAAACCGACGCTTTCACCGTATCCCACCAGAAGATGGCACGGCCCTTTAACATTCTTATTGCGTATTTCACGCAATATTCCGGTTCGCATTCACATGATTCAAATACTTGCTCCATCTCCCGGAGCCATTGTATAGTAACAGTGGGGTTATCACTCCCCTGGAATGTCGGAGGATTGCAAGTTAAGAACTTCTTGTATGAACAAGTCTTGCGGGGCTTGTTCAGTGTCGCTTGCAATAAGAGCTCCTTCGTCACACGAAGCTCCTCCTCCAACCGCCTAATAATAGCAGCCTGATCTGGCTCAGGTCTGCCTTCTCCGACATTTTGCTAAGATCGTTGATCCTCAGCCTGATGAGGCATATGAGAAGCCTCATCCTCTAGCTCTTAATAGCTTGTTCTGTATGGCCATGTTCGGTAGACATCTTTCTAGACTTCTATATGATAGAGAAAGAGCAGTTAATACTCAATCTCACTTACTCAACTTACGAACAAGTCATCATATAATGCTAGCATACATATAACTCTCACTCAATCCCCCCTTATAGGAACACTTCTTTATGGTCGGGCCCGAGCTTGAGATCGAATACTCTTACAAGTACCCAATTCACTCAAACTTAGGCTCTGATACCTAATTGTAACACCACTTCTGAATTCAGTTGCTTTAATGACAAAACAGATTTTAGCAGCGGAAATTTTTATTTTTAAAACAACCAAACGGTTATTTACATTAATAACTTCTCAAAACAACGTTGGTGTTACCAAGTACAGGAACCGACCATAGTATATATGTACATTACAATATACAATACAAGTGTTCCACCCATAAGGGGCAATGCATATCTCCAAAAGCAACCCGCCTCGCAGGCCATCTAATCTTTACCTGAAAAAGGAAACATAGCATCATTAGCTACACTAGCTAGTGAGTACATACAATCATAAGCATCAATACAATAAGTCATGCATCGTATCATAAACAGTCCTTGCTAGCTTAGCACATAGCAGTGTGCTAACAAGATCGGTAAGAGTCGTGTCTTGCAGGGTAATCAATCCCGGTCAATAATTCAGACCGGGGAATCAAACACGACCAATCCGCGCTGGTGGGGGAGCGCAAGGCAGTCCCCCAAGCATCGTTCACAGAGCCAGAGACTCCACAGTTAATCCAGCTACAACCGGCTGATCACTACTCACGTTAAGGCACGGTGGTTCTGCAGAACCTATGATCCAGGATGCCTCCTGAATCCCCGTGAAATCCCGAAGGATCCAGTTACAACCGACTGACCTTAACCATGCTTCAGATAGTCAGCAGACAGTTCACAAACACATATACGTACATTTGATCCCACAGGGATCCAACATCTTTCAAGCAGTTATTCATGCATAGCATCGTATATTAACTAAGTGGTTCCAAACTAGACCCACTAGCATGCTCCTGACACATATTCTAACATCTTACAAGTCATACACTTACCTCCTCGAGCGTACCTGCAAAAGGAAGTTAAATAAACAACACAGATTCACATAGCATGCAAGGTCTTACTCTACCGAGTCTCATGAAAGCAGGCACTCACTTGATTAGCTTACAACGTTCGTTCACTTAAAGCTGGTTCAGATGACACGTTCACCTAAAACATTCGGCAATCGCGTTAAGCGTTTGCACGCGTTAGGTTCTATTACCAGAACACTTACAACCTTCTTAATAGTCTTACACCATTCATTAAACTTGCTTTGAATACTACATAACCTAATCAACAAGAACATGTTAACAAAACACATCCTTGCTGAAAAGGCCCCGTCGCGCCGCGACCATATAAGGCGTCGCGCCGCGACGAGTGAAAGTCGGACCACACATGAAAGGTTCATGCGAAAGTCGGACCAAGGGACATTTGAACCATCCGACTGTCGGACCATAAGTCGGACGGGTCATCCGACTGTCGGACCAAAAGTTCGGACTATTCATGCGAAGGTTGGATCAAAAGGTCGCATGGTTCAAGTTCATACGGTGTCGCGCCGCGACCACTAATCCGTCGCGCCGCGATCGAGCATTTTCCAGATTCTATCATCTTCTTCATCAGATTGCATGCGACTTTCACTTTACAACTCAAAAAACCAGATTTCAAAACACGACTTTTTCACTCTTTAAACACTTCTAAGCTTCATAAATCACCTATATGAATATTATAAACAACTTAACACCTTTTAAAACATCAAAACATGAGAAACCTACTTAGAAAGTAAGCTTCATGTTTATCCATGGTGTTTTTCATTTCTAACACAATTTCCAGCTTAAAAACATCCATGTATCTAGCATAATTCATATATCTTTCATAGTACAAACACCATACTAACCTTGCTTTAGGTTTAGAACTTCAAATCTTCAAACTTTATGAACTTTTTCTTCAAAACTTACGAGAGCAGAGAGAGTAGTATGTGTTTGTGTTTTCTTTGCAATCTTAGCTATCTTTGACTTTAAGAGTCAAATATCACAACACACATACATATATATCTTATCCAGAGGCAAACCGCCTCTGGATAAAATATCTAACTCTTATTCTTTATCCTTTTCCTTTATTCTCCATTCTTTATTTATCTAACTAATACATATATATATATATATTTAATAGAAATACACAAGTACACATATACAAATATACATATATAATTTGATCTCAATTAATTCAACAAATACACACAAGTACTTACATAATCATTCGTCTATTATTCTAACTACATACGCGTATGTACAATTTGCAACTAGGCCCAAGTTGAGGATGTTACATCAAGAAACTCTTTTCAACATTACTCAAAACGGGCCACTTAATTAAATGATCAAATTCCTCGGTCATTAACACTTATTGCAGTTCTAATGAACTTACAATAAACTTATAATCCATTCATTTCCACCATGTAGGTCTAACTAATACATAAAATCATATTGAATTATAATTCAAATTTATATGCCACAAAACTGACCTTGTTATGGGTCCATCCTCATAGGAGGTTCAACATACTACAATTACCTTTCTTTAACACATCTATCTAAATCATCAAAGGAAAGAGATTTGGTTACACAGATTTTTAAGTGAACAAATCACTACTCAATAACACCGCAATCTTAATTTCAGAAAAGTCTCAATCACTAGAGAGTTAAAATCTCTAAGAATATTTAACAACTTAATCACAAGGTTACTCAATGTACAACCTTACTTAAACATTTCATCACATTATCTTAATCACAAACTACCATTGGGATCCCCCAACTAACTTTATACCTCTTATATCCTCTAAGCACATAACAAGTGCTAAGAGCGGTTAGTAGCTTTCAATCAAAACTTGAGAGCTTATGTAACTAAGAGATTTTCCAATTCAAACTTAATCATTCTACATCACATCTTAATGTGAGACTCATTAGATCTCAAGATCCATAAATGGTTTCAGTGAGAAGTCCAACTCAATTGGACTAACCCACACTATAAGAATGGTGACACAATGTCTATTATCTTACCACCGAAGCTATAATCCAAAAAGGAGTTTTTTCTTGCTTCTTTTGAGAAACACACAAACACTATCATAACTCATCAAGCAAGTCTGCTATATCTGGAACAATCACTTTAGTTCCCATTACAACTGAACCAATAATCTTAGTCAAATTCATACTTAGATACAGAAACAACTCTCAAGTCAAAACTCATAGAATGTCACTAACAGATAACTCTATCAATAATCCATAAATGATCCGAACCCGCAACCGCAATTGCATAAAGGGTTCATTCTATAAACTAAGTCATCTTTTACATTACTTCACAAAAGGTGCGTCCCTCCTTGAACTAAGGATAAACGACACTTTTCTCATTCAACTTCATCCATGAAGTTCATCACTTGCTAACCTTATTGTCTAAGGTATACTAAACAAAGCTTTAATAACATGATATCATGTCTCTATTCGCGAAACTAGTCTTAATCAGGACTTAGTTTCCCATAGTGTCTTAGACATCACTAAGGAAGTCTTTCCTTCTAGCTAATACATCATTACAAGGGAGTTCACCAAGGACTTAACAATACTAAATGTCTCAATATACAAGCATGAACAGCTTTCTGTCACTATCCAAGGTTCAATCTAAACCAGGGCCACTATTCTTGGTGCCCAACAGTACAATTAACTTCTAAAACTGCTACTCAAGGTAGGCTATTACATAAAACTTAACTCATCTATGAAGTCAAACTCAGTAGCATAGGGCTAGAAACATACACATGAGTTACCTAACACTCAGGCAACTCTCATCCTAACCCAAGTTACCCTCCCGGCTCAAATGGAATTCCTGTAATGGTCGGTCTGGTTTGAGACCAAACACTAACTCGAGTGCATGATTCACTCAAACCCAGGCTCTGATACCAATTTGTAACACCCTGATTTTTAATCCAAATTTAAAATTTTCGAAACGTCAATTTAAAGCGTACTTTTACACAACTGCGGAAGCCTTTTAATCTTTTGTAAATATTTCAACAAAATATAAACTTTTCAACAGTAAACCTTATCAATAATACAATCCAAAAACTGTGGTGTTACCACAGTCAATCCTACGACCATAATCACAAGGGTAGGAAATCCAAGATTACAAGAAAATGCATCAAAGTTATGCCCAAGACATCTACCCGCCTCACTAAGGCCTCTAGACATCCTGCGGATACAAAACATTTAAACACACACAGGGTTAGATACAAACATAGCTAGTGAGTACAAAAAAAAATCATTTGTCTCTTCAAAACCAAGTCATCATCTTTTCTCTTTTGAAAACACGAGTTTGGCAACCAATATACTTTAAATTCATACACATAAGCACATAAGGATGTGGCTCTGTCCATTGGGCCACAATGTCTCCACGTGGTAGCTAGCCACGGTCAACACGTGCCCACATAGGGGATAACCACATCACCCCGTTAAGGTGGGGGATGCACAAAGCAGTCTACCATACAACGGTTATCTGGAGTGTAAGCCTTGTTCACCAAATCCACTCGTGTTGTCCCTGGTTCGGTGGCTCGTCAGCCCAATGAACCCACACGGTCATGATGGCTACTGACATACCCCTCCACTCTCTACACCGATTCCTCAACCACCCGTACATTGCGGTTCCTCATTTGCCGAAGCCACGTTAACCTTTGCATGTCTCAATGGCTAGGAACCCTATGGTACAGAGTTCATATCACACAGTGGTCCGGACCAAATTACATACCCCAAAGGGTCACATAATCACATGCCATAAAGGCCAAATAATCCAAGCATCATGCTTATCAATAAACACATAAGTGTCAAAATCATCTCTTTTGAGCATAAATGCTCCATAAACAATATCATATATGGCATCTCAATGCCCTCAATACACACAAAGTGAAAAACATGATTTTCGTTAACTCGAAACCATATTTATTGTTGTGAAATCAAAGCTCACTCCAATATGGAGTAACATGTTTTAAAACCATCAATCTGAACTCAACATTAACATAGACCATCTCCAAAATAGAGCAATGGTCTCACTTTGAAAACCATTTTCTTAAAATGCATCATATATCAAATTCACCACTTTTCACATTCTTTAATTTCAAAAGCTTCATAAACATTTATCAATCTCAGAAAACACCTTATAAAACAATCCATATGCCACATCCTTTGATAAATCAAGTTTCATCAAACATTTGCCAAACAATAAAAACACAATCATGATGACTTGAAACTTTAACAAAAACAGGATATCTGCAGGGTGTAGGTGTGATGAGGATCACAACCCCATCCAAATCAAAGCTCAAACACTTAATCATAAACTTATGATCGCAAAACACAAGGTCAACTGTAACACCCTGATTTTCAGTCCAAATTTAAATTTTCCAAAACTCATTTTTTAACATACTTTATACATGATTGCGAAAGCATTTCAACATTTTTGAAGTATTTTAACGAAATACTGTACACTTTATCATTTAACTTCTGATAATTATAATTCCAAAACCTTGGGTGTTACCACCGTCAATCTCACGACAATACCTAAAAGAGTAGGAAATCCAAGTTTACCGGAAATGCAGGCAAAACTATGCCCAAGGCATCTACCCGCCTCACCAATGCCTCTGTACAACCTGCGGATAGAAAACATTTTTATACACAGAGTTAGCTATAAACATAGCTAGTGAGTACAACCACAAACATTAGGTTTATCAAAACCAAGTCATCCTTTTCACTTTTGAAAACATCAGTTTGGCAATCACTATCCTTTTAAAAATTCCACATAATAGCACATAAGGATGCGGGTCTGTCCATTGGGCCACAATGTATCCACGTGGTAGCTAGCCACGGTCTACACGTGCCCACATGGGGGATAACCACATCACCCTGTCAAGGTGGGGGGTGCACGAAGCAGTCCACCATACAACGGTTATCTGGAGTTCATGCCCTGTTCACCAAATCCACTCGTGTTGCCACGGGTTCGGTGGCTCGTCAGCCCAGTGAACCCACACGGTCATGCTGGCTACTGACATACCCCTCCACTCTCTATACCGATCCCTCAGCCACCCGTACCTCGCGGTCCCCCAATTGCCGAAGCCACAGGAACCTCTGTGTACGTCCCAATGACTAGGAACCCTATGGTACAGAGTTATATCACATAGTGGTCCGGACCGAAGCACATATACCCCGAAGGGTCACATAAGCACATACCCCGAAGGGTCACATAATCAGATACCCCAAGGGGTCATAAAACCACTTACCCCGAAGGGTCATAAGATCTCTTACCCTGAAGGGTCATAAAACCATTTACCCCGAAGGGTCATAAAACCAGTTGCCATGAAGGCCACAAATTATCTTGCCATAAAGGCCAATTAATCCAAGCATATCAGTTCATCAATAAAACGAGTAGGTTTCACAATTTATATCACTTGAGCATAAATGCTCGACAATCAAAACCATATTTGGCATCTCAATGCCTAAAACATCTTTAGTGAAAACATGAGTTTCATTAATTTCAAAACCATGTCGTTTGTTTCAAAATCAAAGTCCACTCCAACATGGAGTATCATGTTTCAAAACCTTTAGTTTAAACACAATATTAGCAAAGACCTTCTCCAACATGGAGCAATGGTCTTATTTAGAAAATCACCATTTAAAACACCTCTTAACTTGAATTCACAATTCCACATTCTTAAACCACAAAGGTTTCATAAAGCATTTATACTTCACAAGACCATAGTATAAAACAATACATGGTTTACATATTATGTAAGTTCAAAGCTCATAAACAGTTTCAAATCATATAACCCGCATTTATAAAACAGTTTCATAATCCGCATCCTTTGAATCATCAAGATTCGTCAACCATTGCCAAACAATCAAAATACAACATGATGACTTGTAATCTTATCAAACAGTTGGGTATCCGCAGGGTGTACTCACCTGAGGGTGTGATGAGGATCACAACCCCATCCAAACCAAAGCTTAACACTCGATCATAACCTATGATCACCAAACACAAGTTTAACTAACATAAGTTAACCATACATGGGAGTTACACACAAGTGTGGACTCAAAATACCACTTATTAGCTCATTTCGGGTCTTTCGAACTCCCTATGAACTCTCTAAAACCATTAGAAACCAACACCAATCAAATACAAGGTCAAATGGGGTCAAAAACAAGTTTTTGGACACTTCAGGAGTCCTCGTGCCGCGAGACAGGGTACCTCGCGCCGGGAGAAAATCTCTGGAAAAGTCACCTTTGCCAAAAATGTGTGTCGCGCCGCGACGCTTGGGGTGTCGCGCCGCGACGCCCCTGTGAACAGTAACTCTGGGCTGATTTGTTTGCTGCAGCCCCGATTTTTACCCAAAATTCCACAACCAAACACATGTTTTCATCATAAGCCTTGAAAACTCTTACCAAATTACTTCATAACTCAAACATAACCATTTTCTAACACCTTTAACAACAATTTAATCATCAATACCCCTTTTCTTCCTTAATTTCAAATCTTTTGACCCATATACCAAACAAACACCATTTCAACCATAGTTTTACCAACATAAGATGTAAATTCACCATCAAACTCATTGATCAACACTTTGAAACATATTTGATCATCCAAAACCCTAACTTTGACAATTACCCCAAACTTGACCCATTTATCATGGTTTTTCAACATAGAAATCAAAGATCATGCCAAACAACAACTTAAACTTAAAATAAAACATGAATTCAAGATTACACTTACTTGATTTGCAACCCACTTGTTTTGTTGCTTCCTTGATCCAAATCAAACACAAAAGAACCAAGAAGTGAAGCTCAATCACCCAAAACTTGAAGTTATACACTTGAATCACAAGTTTACTCTTTGATTTCTTCTTCCCCCAAGCTTTCTCTCTCTAGAATCCTCTCTCTTGGCTCTCACGTCTCTCTCTATGGAGTTCCGGAATTTTCTTCTTCTTTCTTCTTCTTTGACTCCAATAGAAGAGTCATCATATATTTATACATATTTACATATTTGGCCCTTGCACTTATTTCCCCTTTACCTCTTTCACCCATACACACACACACATATATATAAGACATAAATAATATCTTAAACATATATTTTACTAATTTCAAGTGAACTTGCCAATATATATATATATATATATATATATATTTATAATTTACAAAATTTCGGGTTTTACAATTCCTCCCTCCTTATCAGGATTCCGTCCTCGGAATCGAACCAGTACACAAGCTTAGGTATTTTCACATGTTTGCGCTAAGATCCCAACTAGGATCATTTAATTCAACTATTGGTATCAACTCTTTCATAATGAAAGCTCAAGATCAATTTCCTTAACTAGACCTTTTGAAATAGCCTAGTAACTTACCACTAAATGGTTTATTGTTATCTCCCAATTGGACTATCATAGATCAATATCATTAATCCCAGCTTTACAGCTCTTAAGCCACCTAGTCTTATTGCTAGCTATTGCTCACACTAGATAGTGATCTACCAATCACTTCTAAATTTTCCAAACACTATGGCAAATGCCATCCAACTGGACAAACCACCCGCTCATGAACATATCTGCTACTTACAAATAATCTTCAAATAATTCGAGTAATGCACAAGGGTCTATTCATAACCGAATATCTTGACCCTATGTCTTAACACAATCATATTCTTAAAGTACTTGTCCAAAATTTGGACAGACAAACGCATAAGTATCATTAAAATGAATTCATTATTTCATCAATTGGTCAACGAAGACCCAAATCATATAATCTACTCTCAAGGTTCTTAACAACCTTGGCACACGACCCAGAGGGTATGAACTGACTTCTATTTCTAGAATTTCTACGGTAAAATTACCGATCACAATATGGCACATCTCATAACTCAAAGGTTCTAAGCATCATAAATTAATTCAATAATCATGCAAGCCATTAAAATCAATAGCTAGCGCTCGAGTTCAGATTTCTGCCCAATACTATCACATTACCAAGGGAAGGTTCACCAGAACCAGCATACGCTAAACACAACAACTCATACTTCATATCCCACCTTAAGGCTCAATTTGACCCATTGGTCAAAGTATTACAATATCGTCCCTAAGACGGTCATATCTACAAGCACAATCTTACTTAGAGATCTTTATCTCTCAAGGCCTCTCGTTGAGCACCTCTAAGTCGCCTCATTAAGTTCATAACAACTTTTGGTCAAAAGACCCACAATATCCCTATTAGGACTATAATCTAGCGAATCCATACTTAGGTCACAACTTTTCCATGCCTGGCTAAAACAGATCTCAAGGTCAAAGCTCTCGACCAACTCGAGCTACCGGCATCGCCGCATGCTCCTAATGGTCATATACTCAGTTAACTCTTGTGGTCTCAAGGCACCACACTATGCCTAACACATGTAAGCTATCTACTAGTCACAAGGACATCTATTATCAAAATAGAAGGATCTTAACTCTATCTCATAGCCTGAGGACCTGCCTCAAATCATACACAGGAGCTTCACTTTTGGGTTCAGCTCCACTAATTTCTAAATCTCCTTTCAAGGGTCCGAACACATAAACAGAGTGAATCACTCCTTAGGTAGCAACTACCCATTACACTAAGATGTCACAATCCAAACGGATTTAACCCAAAGAATCACATTTGATTCCCAAGGGTAACCACTATGAGGTCCTAAAGATTCTTCACCTCAAAGGTAAATCTATAGACCCCCAGCACCATTTCACATAAAATTTTATGTTCTTAATGGAATTCCTATTTCATACATCAACCAGATTATGGATCCGACCATAACTTACGGTAATCATAAGAAACTCTTTTCAACACTACCCAATATGGCCACTTAGTCAACTTAGCAAACTATCAATCATTAACACTCATCGCAGTTCTAATGAACTTACCATTACTCATTCCCACTATTGGGGATAACCTGATACATAAGGTCACACCAAAATATAATCCAAATTTTCATATCACACAACTGACCTTATAATTGGTCTATCCTCATAAGAGGTTCAATAGTCCATAATTATCTTTCTTTTACACAACTATCTCTAATCCATCAAGGAAAAGAGATTTGGTAACACAGATTCTTAAGTGATCACATCACTGATCAAAACTACCACAATCTTAATTTAAAAAATCTCAACCACTAGAGAGTTAAAATCTCTAAGATTAATCAACCACTTAGTCACAAGGTTACTCATAGTACCACCTTACTTAAACATTTCATCACATTATCTCTATCACGAGATACGATTGGGATTACCCGACTAACTTTATGCTTCTTATCTCCTCTAAGCACCTAACAAGTGCTAAGAGTGGTTAACAGTTTTCAATCAAACTTGAGAGCTTACGTAACTAAGAGATTTTTCCAATTCACTTAATCATTCTACATCATCTCTCAGCAAGAGACTCCTTGGATCTCAAAATCTATACATGATTCCCATGAGGAGTCCAACTCGTTTGGACTAAACTACACCACCCTGATGGTGACATAATATCTATTCTTCTATCATAGAAGACATAATTCAACAGAAGATTCCTGTTTCTCCCGGAGAAACACACAAACACTATTGCACTTAGAATTTAACTCATCAGAGTAGGTCTATCATACATGAAGCATTTACTTCAATTTCAATTTCAACTTAACCATTAATCCCAATAGGATTTATACTTAGATAGAGAAACAGCTCCCAAG
The DNA here is from genome assembly GCA_038502395.1 of Dittrichia graveolens. Taxonomy (NCBI): domain Eukaryota; kingdom Viridiplantae; phylum Streptophyta; class Magnoliopsida; order Asterales; family Asteraceae; genus Dittrichia; species Dittrichia graveolens. Next base: position 6,849,424 of record JARJIL010000008.1, on the reverse strand, counting down.
TCAAAACACATAGAGTGTCACTACCGGATAACTCTAACAATTATCCATAAAGGATCCGAACCTGCAACCGCAGTCGCATAAAGGGTTCATTCTATAGACCAAATCGTCTTTTATACCACTTCTCATAAGATGCCTCCCTCCTTGAACCAAGGATAATGGCACTTTTTTCTAATCTAACTCCATTTCATGGAGTTCATCACTTACTCGCCTTAGCATTTAGGCATACTAAACAAGGCTTCTAATATCATAATATCATGTTTCTATTGGTGAAACTGGTCTTAATCAAGACTTAGTTTCTCATTCTAGTGCTCAAAGCATATCATATATCAAGGAATTTGTTTGGCATAAACGAGAAGCAACAGAAGCAAGATACAATACAAAAACTAAACTAGCCAAACAAACACACATGCCATGGACCAACATCTAAATATGGAATTGCAACTAATCAAAAGAACAAGATGGATAGAAATGTACCACTATGCAAGTACTACAATCTTCCTCTTGTCAAGCTTTAAGAATCCAACCAAGTCAAGCTTCAAGAATCCAAACTAGGATTCCTCTAGTGAAGTCCACCCCAAGTTGTGTTGATTCCCAAATGCTAGTAGGTTGGTGTGTAATCACCAAGACAACAATCAAGTATATCTTACACTCTTGTGCATCAAAAGAACACTAAAAAGAAGATCAAGTTCTAGATAATATTCGTATGCATGGACTAACCCAAAGAACACCCAAAAGACTGTTCTTCAGCAGAGAAAAACGTAGCCTCTTAGTCTACCCAAGTTAATGACATAAACACCATTAAATCAAGTGTTTAAGGCTGTTAATTTTGTTGTTACAGGGATCATACATGGCCCGTGTTGGCCAACACGGCCGTGTAGGCCCAAAGCCCACGGCCTCAATTGGGCCAAGTTAGCCTATGTCTAACAGACACAACACGGCCCGTGTTCAACTACACGGCCGTGTAGGCCCAAAGCACACGGTCTATACTTGGGCCAAAACGCCCCGTGCTAGTTGGGCTGGACACGGCCCGTGTACCATGCTGCCAAAACCCATTTTGGCCTTTTCTCTCTCTTTTGCTTGATCGTGTTGTCGGAATCAATACTTGGTGTATGACCCAATAGGCCTATACTTCATCAGCAGTGCTATTAACTCGTTCGTGTCAGCGGGCATATTCCAACAGTTCTCCCACTTGCACGTGGCACGACTACGAAAAATAACACAAACATAGAGCGGCCTCTAGCAAGACATCTATGCTCCCAAGTCAGTATAGGGTATGCCACTCTTGACAAGATCCCAATCATAAAATGATTGTCCTAAAGATAAATGAACATATACATCCCTTTGTTCGCGATATCCTATGTGAACACAAGGCATGGAATAAAGTCAACCTTCAGATTGTTCATGATTATGTTTCTCGATTCTAGATTAGTGGTGACCAACAAACCAAGTTAATATTGATCCATCATCAATATAACTTGAGCACGGCCATGCATATAAACGTTAGCACTCAATCATCGAGGGGCCCATGGATATCTTCTCTATACATAGAGGAACAAATTCCTTTCGACTACATAGTCCCGCCACATAGATAATACTCTACCCAATCATCTCCCTTATAACGACCAGTTACTGACCGCGTTAGAAAACGATCAAAGCAAAGCAGATCTATGCTTTGGAATCACATGCACCTCTAGTTTAAGGATGAAACGTCATCTTCATCCCGAGTTTCTTATGACTAGAACCATGAAGCGAACTCGGGTACGGGTCCTCCAATCACTTGAAACCCCTTTCAAGTATAGGCAAGAATCACGTTTAACAAAACCAACTCTTTACCTCAACCTTAATTTATACTTCCTTCCCATAAAGTATAACCGATTGTAGAGATTTTAGAATGGAAACCATTCTCGGAAGTCTTTAAACATGCTAAGATGGAACACAATAAGGATTCATAAAATACCCGCCCTCGGCGTATTATTAAATCTCCATTTAATAATCGATATAGTATGAATTGCAATACTGCTTAACGTCCCCAAAACATAAGTACAAATCAATCATAAACCAAAACATATTCAAGCGAAGTTATACGCATTAGACATGCTAATGGACCTAGTATGACAAACACCACTAGTCCATAACAACGGCTTAACTAGTGGATTTGTCCCACAACTTCCACAAGTTATTTTGTTATTCAATTATATCTCTTTTGACAAGACTACTATCCAATTTTGTATCTCTTAAATCCCCCTATGAAGCAGTAATTCCTGAATTAGGTTTGCAGATAACCTAATATCGGGACATTATCTTCCATAGACATTTAACACTAGGAATACAACAAAGCTCCCACTAGCCCTGACATACGTAAAAGGTTTTATCTATGCTTCTAGAAAACTCGTCACTATGATTTTCTAATAGTAAGAAAAGATATTTCCTTTAAGACGCAAGCATAAGCCCGAATCGGACTTATCCACTTCCATAGACACAATACGGATACTACGGATGTATATTAAGACCCTCGGAGAGTGTTATAAGCACTTCCTCATCATATTGTTACATGACGGAACACGGTCGTTAATATCCACGAGTATCAAACATTCTTCAACATAGCCACTAGGACAAGTTTCTCCATAACCATCATAAAAACTTTACCACTAGTCGGTATTTGAAGTTGTCTACAATTCCATCCATGTTAACCCCATCACTGCCACCTTGGTTTACACCTAGATATGGGATCAAGTCAAGTCAAGTACTTGGACATTTCAAATGGATTGCATCTCTTTATCATTTACTTCTTTTATTTTTAGCGAATTCTGGATCCACTACGTCTTCTGATAGGTGGTGAACTCAACATGACTCACCATCAAGTCATTGCCACTTAGATATGAGAAACCCATATCTCTTTGGCTCTATATGACTCTAATCATAATTAAAATAAGTAATGATTCTTAGTCAGGCATACCAGCATAACCATGCTGATCATCTATCAAAGATATCAGACTATACGCTAGTATCATCATCAAGTCTTTCATTTATCAAGTCTTTCATTTATCAAGTCTTTCATTTAAGTTCAACGTTCTTCCACTGGAATGCCTTAGTTTTAGTTTCTCTCTTCTTCCCCTTTTAAACAACAAACATTGTTCTCAAAAGGTTAAATAACTAAAACTTAGAAGAACTCCTCAAATGTATTAGCACTTCTTGATTTCAAGTTTATCCTTCTCCCACTGAATGTAGAATGGATAATTTCAAACTATTAAGATAGACAAGCAAAGAACCTTTCTAGTCGTATCTTAATAAATGCTAAATAGACTATCTATTGAATTTGGATTTGAGGACTTAGTCACAACGGCAAATGAATATCCCAACAAATCAGACACACATTCTTGACCCGTCATAAACCGGATCAATAACACCTGGTTCCCTACTCCATGACACCATGTACCAATGTGTCTTAGTAGGATATGAATTGTGAAACAATTCCACAATTCACTATATGGTCATCCAATATATAGATAATAGATAACTTAGCATCTTAACTAGATCTAAGTACCTTGATCTATATGCCCTATTGATTCTTAAAGTTGTTTTGGCTAATTCTGAACACCAACAAGGTTTCAGACATATGCCTAAACTAATAAACGTCTCGCAATTACTACCATCAAGGTAGTGATGAAGAGGTTTCTCTTTCGTTATTCTTTGTGGTATGCTTGAACGGATTATCCACAAAGTGTGATCAATATCCAACAAGCTTATAATCCTCTCACAAACTCCGGCGAAGGATCTCATAATCATCTTAGCCTAATAAACAAGATCAACATCAAAGCGTTTAGCCCGAGACTAAACTATTCCAAGATCCTACCCACATGGATCTAAGCGATATATTTCTTGTTTATGTGATTAAGTTGATTATCACACGAAGATAACTCATCCAAATTATTTTGGATTCAGAATCAATTATTCATGAATATTCTATTACTTGTAACAATCCTTGTGTATGCCATGACATGGGAAATTTTGAACAAAATATCTCACAATAGAATTTCATAATAAACTTCATATTTTAAGAATAAACTCATCGTCACCCCATGTTAAGTTGTGTGCCACGAAAGGCAAAACAACACATGAGCTATGACATAAAAAACCTTAAACAACCAACGCTTAAAAAGGTTTTACATCAATTCTTAAAACTTCAAAATTATGTCCACCGTGAATGAAAACGAGCATACAAAGAGATGTTACTTGCCACGCAGGGCATTAATACAAAGTAATAAATAAAACCGGTGACAAAAGCGAGATCAAGTCTCCTTATCTTCTATTGGAGGACAATCACCATGGTTTCCTCGTTCGAGATCCGGTTCTTCATGCTTTTCTTTCACCAAAGGACCTACACTTTGTAACAAACAAATTTGTGACAAACGTGAGTCAATCAGCTCGGGTCAACAACCCAGCTTATAGAAGAATAGCAATGAATCATGAACGTACCTGAAGATGGAAAGTTAACTCTCTCTTTCCTAAGAAGTTTTATATCCTCTCGGCACGTAGGGCAGGCGTGACGGCCCCAATTTCCAAATCTTCCATAGAAGTAGCAAACCACCTTTTCTTGAGTCTCTTCTTGAGGCACATCCTCTATGCCCTTCGACTCAACATCAAGGATAGGCTTGGAAACTCCAACCATTCCTTTTAGGCTCAGTTTCTTCTTCCTTTTCTTTTGTTTCTTTAAGCCCAAGACGGGAGTGGTTGAGGTGGAATTATGCTTGGCCATGTCAGACTTCGCAGACTTCAACATGCCATGCAATTCGCTTAAGGATTTCTCCATTCCTTGCATATGATAGTTTGTGACAAACTGATCATATGATGTGGGCAGAGACTTGAGTACAATATCCACAGCGAGCTCTCTCCCAATAGGAAATCCTAACCTCTCCATTTGGTCCACGTTTGCCTTCATCTTAAGGACGTGAAGACCAACATTCCTGCCTTCCTTCAGCCTACAACCGACTAGGCTTTTAACACACTCATAATGTTCCTGCCTAACTTGTTGTTGGAACATGTCCTTTAGCTTGTGTAACATATTGTACACACTCATGTGCTCGAGCTGCTTTCGTAACTCCGAGCTCATAGTTGACAACATGAGGCAGGCAACATTGTGCGTGTCCTCAACACGTTTTTCATACCCGTATCGGACGGCCCAAGTCGCGTTGGTAGCAGGTGGCTCCGGAAGGGGTTCCTTAAGGATGTGCAACTTTGACTCATGGCGAAGGACAATCCTCAATTGCCAAAGCCATGCAATAAAGTTCACCCTCGTGAGTTTCTCCCTTTCTAGGAACACACGAAGTGAGATGTTTGACGTGGTATTGTTATGGTTTGACATCTATAAATAACAATAATATGAGTTTTGGTTAGTTTAGATAAACCTTGTTAAAAATAATTACCCCATAGTTTTAGACAAAAACAACTATTTATAACAAGGGCTAAGAACCTTATTTCACCTCGCACCGTGACGGGTTTACCGCAAATCACGTGGCGAAGCTATTTAGGCCGGCAACCATTTTACCAATTGTAATCTCTATTACAACTCTTAGACACTTGCGGGATCTGTTGACATCCATTATGTCGGTTGGCATGTTTGATCCCTTCCTTACACCAATCTTAATATATAATTTTTTGTTTAGCTTGTGCTTAGCTCGACAACTAATCAAGAATTATATACTAAAATTGTAAACCGTCCGACAAGACACATGGGTGGCACTCCCGACCATCAATTGGCTCGTGCTTAGCTCGATAACCAATCATGCGAGTTACCCCACTCACCTTCCACACAACTACGCAAGGAATGACTCGTGCTTAACTCGACAATCATTCTTGTTTCGTTAGATTCGGGTGGTGTCATCTTACGGATAGTGCGTGATTTACATTTTTTTTAAAACGGGATTTTGTTTCCGGTTTATAAAAACCTTTTGTGAATTAAGAAAGTAAGTGTCAAAACGACTTTAAGCACTACTTAAATATAATACCAAGTTTATATTTCCTTTGTCAATTCTATTCGCGCGAGATTGTTAACCATTTTAACAAACGTTGTATTTTATTTAATTTTATAGAAAAATTGTCTACCATGCAAATCCTAATCCATGCATAGAAAAATAAAACACAATCACGCAAATATATATATATAATTCGGTAACATGCCCAAAAATCCTATGCGTTTTCCCCGTGAGCCACAACGGGGAAAACGAGGCCAAAACCTAAGGACAAGGTAAAGTCTCGTTGGGTGAGCTCCCACCGAACCCAACACCTCCAATAGCGTGTTGATTCCTTCTCGCCAAGACGTCATCACCATGACTCCCGTTGACTTCTCCGGTTCTAATTCTATACTATTTACAAATACATAGAATATATATATATATATATATATAAACGACACGCATGTCGCATTCCTACAAAATTTATACAAATACACGGAATAAAAGAAACGGTGTGCAAGCGGCACCAACAAATAAATAAATAAATATTTACATCAATACGGCACGCAGGCCACCAAAAAACCAAATCAATCAACCACCACTACACATAGGTCTAAGGGCATATCGTGTTACCGAATTAACCAAACGCAACATAAGTGAAACATGGTGTGCCACACAAAACCATTATATAAATATATATCTATATTTTAGTCAATATTGTCAACAACATCAAAGGCACCAAAATGACAATCCTTGTACATATGCATTAGTGTACCAAACCATTTTTGTGACACATACTCATATGTACATTTATAAGTATATATTTGTGTACACTTCATGCCAAGTTACAACAAATATATAAATATAAAAACTAAAATATTAACAAGGCTACAATTATAACAATTCTAGCATAACAAGAATACAACAAGAGTCTCAAAGAAAAACCAATTTTAAGAAAACATTTTTCTTATATAAATGCATTTATATGGTTTTTGAGACTTGATGTAAAAACTAACATATTAGGTAGGCTACAAATATACCAATTTTAGCCTAACATGAATCTACATGAAAAACCATTTCTAGAAAATAATTTTCCTAATATAAAAATATTTGTATGAATATTATGTAGACTACAAATATATCAATTTTAGCCTAGCAACCATCCATACGAAAAATCATTTCAAGAAAACAATTTCTTGTATACAATATTTATATGGTTTTTCTAGACTCGCTAGTGCAAAGCCATGTTAGATATGGCTCTGATACCACTGAAGGAATTTGTTTGGCATAAACGAGAAGCAACAGAAGCAAGATACAATACAAAAACTAAACTAGCCAAACAAACACACATGCCATGGACCAACATCTAAACATGGAATTGCAACTAATCAAAAGAACAAGATGGATAGAATTGTACCACTATGCAAGTACTACAATCTTCCTCTTGTCAAGATTTAAGAATCCAACCAAGTCAAGCTTCAAGAATCCAAACTAGGATTCCTCTAGTGAAGTCCACCCCAAGTTGTGTTGATTCGCAAATGCTAGTAGGTTGGTGTGTAATCACCAAGACAACAATCAAGTATATCTTTCACTCTTGTGCATCAAAAGAACACCAAGAAGAAGATCAAGTTCTAGAGAATATTCTTGTGCATGGACTAACCCAAAGAACACCCAAAAGACTGTTCTTCAGCAGAGAAAAACGTAGCCTCTTAGTCTACCCAAGTTAATGACATAAACACCATTAAATCAAGTGTTTAAGGCTGTTAATTTTGCTGTTACAGGGATCATACACAGCCCGTGTTGGCCAACACGGATGTGTAGGCCCAAAGCCCACGGCCTCAATTGGGCCAAGTTAGCCCGTGTCTAACAGACACAACACGGCCCGTGTTCAACTACACGGCCGTGTAGGCCCAAAGCACACGGTCTCTACTTGGGCCAAAACGCCCCGTGATAGTTGGGCTGGACACGGCCCGTGTTCAACGTGTGCCATGCTGCCAAAACCCATTTTGGCCTTTTCTCTCTCTTTTGCTTGATCATGTTGTCGGAATCAATACTTGGTGTGTGACCCAATAGGCCTATACTTCATCACCAGTGCTATTAACTCGTTCGTGTCAGCAGGCATATTCCAACAATATATCCTCAAGGAAATCTTTCCTTCTAAACCAGGCTATCCTTACAAAGGATTCATCATTGACTTATCCATATTACAAGATTCTAAACACAAGCTCAAACAGCTTTCTGTCTCTATTCGAGGTTCTACGTGAACCAGGACATCTATTCTTAGTACTTAACAGTACAATTAACTTCCAAACTGCTACTCAAGGTAGGCTTTCTCATACATGTATCTCATCTCAGAAGTCAAACTTAGTAACGGAGGGCTAGCGACACACTTGAGTTACCTAACACTCAGGCAACTCTCGTCCTAACCCAAGTTATCCTCTTCCAGTTCAAATGGATTTCCTGTAATGGTCGGCCTGGTTTGAGACCAAACACTAACTCGAGTGCATGATTCACTCAAACCCAGGCTCTGATACCAACTTGTAACACCTTGATTTTCAGTCCAAATTTAAATTTTCCAAAACTCATTTTGAAACATACTTTATACATGATTGCGGAAGCATTTCAAAATTTTTAAAGCATTTTAACGAAATACTGTACACTTTATCATTAAACTTCTGATAATTATAATTCCAAAACCTTGGGTTTTACCAGAGTCAATCTCACGACCATACCTAAAAGAGTAGGAAATCTAAGTTTACCGGAAATGCAGGCAAAACTATGCCCAAGGCATCTACCCGCCTCACCAATGCCTCTGTACAACCTGCGGATACAAAACATTTTTATACACAGAGTTAGCTATAAACATAGCTAGTGAGTACAACCACAAACATTAGGTTTATCAAAACCAAGTCATCCTTTTCACTTTTGAAAACATCAGTTTGGCAATCATTATCCTTTTAAAAATTCCACATAATAGCACATAAGGATGCGGGTCTGTCCATTGGGCCATAATGTATCCACGTGGTAGCTCATTGATCAACACTTTGAACCACATTTGATCATCCAAAACCCTAATTTTGACAATTACCCCAAACATGACCCATTTATCATGGTTTTTCAACATAGAAGTCAAAGATCATGCCAAACAACAACTTAAACTTAAAATCAAACATCAATTCAAGATTACACTTACTTGATTTGCAACCCACTTGTTTTGTTGCTTCCTTGATCCAAATCAAACACAAAAGAACCAAGAAGTGAAGCTCAATCACCCAAAACTTGAAGTTATACACTTGAATCACAAGTTTACTCTTTGATTTCTTCTTCCCCCAAGCTTTCTCTCTCTAGAATCCTCTCTCTTGGCTCTCACGTCTCTCTCTCTATGGAGTTCTAGAATTTTCTTCTTCTTTCTTCTTCTTTGACTCTAATAGAAGAGTCAACATATATTTATACATATTTACATATTTGGCCCTTGCACTTATTTCCCCTTTACCTCTTTCACCCATACACACATATATATATATATATATATATATATATATATAAGACATAAATAATATCTTAAACATATATTTTACTAATTTCAAGTGAACTTGCCAATATATATATATATATATATATATATATATATATATATATTTTTTATAATTTACAAAATTTCGGGTTTTACATCAACTAACATAAGTTAACCAAAAACAAGGTTTCTAGACTCAATTCAGAACTTAAACACTCATTTCGGGTCTTTAAGACTCCCTACGAACTCCCAAAAACCATTAGAAACAATCCCAAAAATAATATAAGGTCAAACGGGGTCAAAAAATAACTTTTTGGACAAATCGGGGGCCTCGCGCCGCGAGGCAAGGCTGCTCGCGCCGCGAGCCCTCGTGAACAGTAATCTGCAGCTTCCTTTTAAACATCTATTCGACCCAAAACTCAATTTTTCCCAAGTCTCACTTATTTGCAGTTTGTGTAACCCTCAAATGCACTTCAAAACATTACAACAACAACATCTAACATAACTTTGACCATCAAAACTCTATCCACACCAATTTCCCCATTTTTGACCCATTTAACAAGTTTTTCAACACCAATAGCCAACAATCACTACAATCAACCATATTTTTAACAACAATTCACCAATACCACATGTAAAACCCCCATCAAATTCAATTATCAACACTTTAAACACACTCATTCATTCAAAACCCTAACTTTGACAATTACCCCAACTTTGACCCATTTAACAACACTTTCACCAATTTCAACCATAATCTACCATAAATAACTATCAAGAGTTAAAATCAAACATCAATTAGGAGTAGAACTTACTTGACGTGCAACCCTACTTGAATGGTTCACTTCTTTTGCTCAAAATCAAGCCAAGGTTGAAGAATATGGAGAACTATCATCAAAACTTGAACCCCAAACACTTGATCCTTCAATTTTCCTTGATTTCTTATTTCTTCTTCCTTGAAAGCCTCTAGAACCCTCTTCCCCTCTTGCTCACGTCTCTCTCTCTCTCTTTCTTTAGATTTTTTTTAACAATTGACTTCAATTGATGAAGTCAATACATATAAAGACATATTTACATGTCTAGTCCTCCTTCTTTGTTTCTCTTTACATTTATTTACCAAATCCTTATATATATAAATATATCACACCTCCAACTAGCATTAATTAAAAATAAACAAACATATAATTTTACCAATTTTCATTTAAACTTGCATTTTAAATAGTTTTATAATTTTACAAAATTTCGGGTATTACAACTAATCTTGCTTTAAATTGACTTGTTGACCATAGGGTTAGTTAATTGCATGATTGTAGGGTTAGATATTCGAAACAAGAGTCTAATCACTATAAGAATCGGCATATGATATTTAGTTGTCTGTTGCACTTAATGGATTGACTTGAAGAGGGTTTAATTGAATCTAGGGAGGGATTCTTTATTTCATAAGCTTAGTCTAATAAAGTTTGTTACTTTCTGCTTTCTTTGGTTTGGTTTTTGTTTTTGATATTATTATTAAGTGAGTTAGGTTATAATGTTTGAATCTTTGTTGATAAGATTCTAATCCCCCTTTTACTGCTCTTCAATTAGTTTAATATTTATTAAGTAAAGTTATATTAAAATCATACCCGTTTCCCTCGTGTTCGACACCCGTACTTGTTTACTAGACTACGATACGATTAGGTTCTCTTGCCTATTTGTGTTGTAGTCGTGCTAAATAACTCGGATTTATAAATTTAAACTTGTACGCTATACGCACATCAAGTTTTTGGCGCCGTTACCGGGGAACGGTTTTATTTTTGTATAACTTGACTAATTCTTTATTAAACGATCCTTCCCGCGAGTTTCGGCTCAAAAGGAAGTTAATTTCTAGTTTTTACCTATACTAGTCATTCCTAGCGCTCTTTTGGATTTTCTTCAATGTCATTTTTACGGATATGATTTGGCCCGAGGATCCTGTGATCTATTGGGATTCTTCCTTAAATATTTGTTGAACGAGTTGTACGATGATGGCATCGAAAGGGATGACTTCGACTTCATTGCAAAAGATGATGAGGATGACTACCCGATTGGCTCTCATGATGAACCACACTTTAGTCCTGAACCGTACTATTTAGACGACTCTGACTTTGACGGCTATATAAATTTTGAGCCTTGTGTGGAGGAACCATAAGACCATTCAAAGGATGAACCATCGACCTTCGTCCAGCCAATACGACCCTCCCTTCTTGAGAGAGAAGACGTGGAGAATTGCGCTTTTGAAATCTTGGACTATCTGTAATTTCTACTTTTTGAGGAGGACGCTCCGAAATCAGAAAAGGAGGTAACCACGGAATCGAGTGAGGAGTTGGAGTTGCATTATGGAATCCCTTTGGCGTTGGAATTCTATGGAGTACTTCATGTCTGGAGAAGGATCAGGTGGATAAATTAGACAACATGAGGAGCCGGTTAGATTCTTTGCTTGAGTCACAATCAAGTTCACAATCACTGGGAGAACGCGAGAGAGATGTTTGTAGAGATCGAGACAACGTCATGGAACACAGATCTAACAGCAACATTCGGAATCGGTAACAAATATACATCACTCGATGTGTATAAATATTACCACCTGCACTTGATTGCGATTGTGGGGTCATTCGTTCGAAGTCATGAGAAATAAATCCGGAGTCAATCTAGAGACTCAGACAAAAACAAGACCTTCTTGGGAGGCAACCCGTGGTTAGTTTAGGTTTTTCATTCTTCTTTATTTTCGTATTTCATTTTTCCTTTCCGTCGCACTTTGTGGGTGTGTTGCCTAGAAACCCTCACGAGACTACAACTCATCCACCCGGGCTACCGAGGGGTTTAAAGGCTTGTTGCATACGCTAAATGCAACCGTGATTCCTATAAAAGTGAGTTAGGTTTTTCTTTTTGTTTGTCCTTTTTAGGGAATCCTAGCCTAGATAATTCTTCATATTTGCTTGTGAAATCTTTCATATAGAATCACATTCAGACACTTACTATCATTTGATGTTTATATTTCTGTGTATCTAACGATATGCTTTGAGTGATTTATATTTCAGTGAGGGCTTTTAATTTATGGAATACACGCGTATATGCTGACATCTACTGCTCCGTTCGCCTAATAACACCTACGGAGTTTTTCTAACCTTTTTCTACCTTGTTATATCTTTATTTTGTGTACACTGGGGACATTGTATAATTTAAGTGTGGGGTAGGGGGTTAGAAAATATTTCCTCGCTTGAAATTTATTTATCCTCGTGTTAAACTATTATTTTATTTGGACGTTAAATTCTAAATATTTGATATCATTGGAGTAAAGGTTAGATATTAATTAAAATGTCAAATTGTTCGATTAATAAACAAATTCATAGGGTATATTTAGCGTTTATGCATCGTACTTGTGGTTTTTCGCCAATTCCTTAGAAATTTCTATTTATAGTAACAAAAATTTAATTTTTGAATTGCTGCAATAATTAGAAAGGTTAATCCCGTTTTGAGTCTAAGCTTGACAAAAATAGACTGAGTTGAATTTTTCAATTTTTATAAACGTATGCTAAAAAAAGTGAAAAAAAAGCCAATGTGAAAAAAAATGAAAATATGCAAAAGAGCTAAAAAAATATTAAGTCAAAGAAAAAAAAGAGAAATATAAATAGCCTTTGGCACTCGAAAAAAAAGTAGCCAATGTTTGCTGCACGAGTTCAATTAAAAGTTATAGACTTATAAAAAAGAGTAGTCAATGTTTGCTACATAAGTCAAAGAAAAAAGAGAGCTTAGAAGATAAAAAGCATATGTAAAAATAAAGTAGGAAAAACTGCAATAAGTTTTAAGGTCGGGGGATTCCTAACGGTAACCAAATTAAATGAATTCAATTCATAAGTTAAGGTTTGGGTATTTATAAACAGAAAGATTATTTGGGAGGGTTGAAAAGTTAACGAGGACCAAACACGAGTGTGTGCATAATTCTAAGTATAATCTATGTTTTGTTTTTAATAACATTTTGACCCTAGTAAGTGATATTTAATTCTTCAAAGAATGATGTTACTTATTTAAGTGTTTAGCCTCAATAAAATTGTGATTTAATTTTCTTGGGGACAAGTAAAGTTCAAGTGTGGGGTATTTTGATATCGCTAAATTTAGATATATATATTTTAAGCGATATCTATTTTATTTTAGCCTGTTATTATTCGTAAATAAGTAAAAGATACGTAGTCATCATCATTTATTGAATTATAGGTTAAAAAAGCGGAATATGAAAAGTTTTGAGCAAAAACTGAAGAAACCAAAGAAATAAGAAAAGTTGTCCGCTCCGACACACCTCCATTGTTTTGATCATATCTCATTCATACGAACTCCGATTGAGGTGATTCAAAAGGCCACGGAAAGTAGACTCAGAGGGATACAAAATAACTTTTATGGTCAATTCCTAAAAATATGAGGTCGCAGCGCGACCATGAAAGAGATTGCGACGCGACCTAATAAGTCAGAATTCAAATTTTAAAAGAGTTTGGATCGCGTTAAACTCATGGGTCGCGACGCGACATTTACTTGTCGCGACGCGACGCCCTGTTTTCATTTTTCTATATGAACACAACTCCAGATCTATTTTGGGTTTAACAACCCAACTTATACTACCCAAATGCAGCTAAAACTCGTCCAAAAGCATTCGAGGGGCGGTGGAACTCAACTGTGGAGGATTGGAGCTTATTATTTGAAGATTTTGGCTTAGATTCATCCCGGTTCCATCATTCTTTCTATTTTATCTTGTGTATTTTATGATGTTTCTTGGCTGATTTTTCATGTATTCCTCCCTAGAGGAGATGGATTCTTTTAAAGTTGGTTGCTTTTTGTGTTTATGATGCTAAGGTTCATATATTTATCAATTTTAGTTCTACCAAACATTCACATGTGTTTTAGATCTTGTTTTGACATGTTTATATTCTGAGTTTCCACGAGTAGGATGACCAATCCGCTTGTGTGGCTTTTATCATGACTATTTAGAACCAATAAGTATTTTTGACTAGTGATGGACCAAATCCTAGGCTTAAACATGAAATGATAGGAACTTTAATATGTATGCAATTGCATATGATGACCTTTATATGTTAATTGAATGGTTTGTTGATTTAGACAATCATTAAAGGTAGAATCTTGATTGATACGAACTAAAAAGACTAATCTTGCTTTAAATTGACTCCTTGACCATAGGGTTAGTTAATTGCATGATTGTAGGGTTAGATATTCGGAACAAGAGTCTAATCACTATAGGAATCGATATATGATATTTAGTTGTCTATTGCACTTAATGGATTGACTTGAAGAGGGTTTCATTGAATCTAGGGAGGGAATCTTTATTTCATAAGCTTAGTCCAATAAAGTTCGTTGCTTTCTGCTTTCTTTGGTTTGTTTTTGGTTTTTGATATTATTATTAAGTGAGTTGGTGTAATACCCGCAAACCTGGGCTAGGAGATTAGCGGGTTTGTGGTACGTACTTATTTGTTTTAGTAGCATTAAGTGGTTAATTAAAAGTTAATTGGTTAGTTAAGTTAATTACATAGAAATAAATAGTATTGTATGTATGAATGTTGAAAACCATATGTATGTATGCATGTACATAGGTGTGTACGTGGGTGTTGTTTGAGGAGGTGATGCCACCTCCTGTTTTGTAAATTGTATACGTGGGGTGTGGTTTAACGAAGCATGCCATATCTCAATTAAGTGAAAGGTGAAAGTGTGTGTGTTTTCATTTTTCTCTGCTCAAAAGAAGAAACCGAAGAACAAAAGAAGAAGGAACCATCGGATTTTCTAGATTTTGGTGATTTAATCAAGATAAGGTTAGATTTGGGTTCATACATGATTAAATGATTACTTGTTATGATTTTTAAATAGAAATAACATGATTATATGAAGATCACAAGAATCGGTTTTTATGAAATATGAGTTTTTGGTCGGTTTTGTGTGTTCATATGATTTGTATGTTTAAATGATGTTTTGAGGAATGAATATGTGTTTAGAAGTGTTTAAGCATGTTTTTGAAATGATTTGATGAAAGTTATAAATTCTGGGTTTAAGTTGTTATGATGAAGTTCTCGGATTTAGTTGAAGAAGGTGAAAAAACCGAATGAAGGAAATCCGATTAATGCAAGAAACCGATACATGAAATCCTAGTGTTGAAATCCGAAACATTTGTAAACCGAGACCCTAAATCCGAATGATTGAATCCGAAACTCAAAATCCTATACTTGGAAACCAAGACTTGAAATCCGTTAACCCAAATCCGGAGATCATGAAATCCGATTGATGTAATCCGAGTCTAGGAATCCGATTGAGGTGAAATCTGAATATTTGGAATTTAACTAAGGGAAATCCGACAATTTGGAATCAATCGGATTCCCAAATCCGAAAGTGGGGAAATCTGAGTCATGGGTTGCGGATTCTTGGAAATCCGACAGTTTTGTGAATCCGATACTTGGTTTTGAATTGTATTTGTTTATTGTTTGATGTTTATTTGAAGAATGATTTATAAATATATGATAAGATATATTTATGAGATTGGGACTGACTTGATTATTGTTGTGTTTACAGGCAATCCTAAGACTCAGTAATATTAGACTTCTGAACTCATGCTGATATTGAGGTGAGTGAACGTTGAACACGGATGGTAAAGATTGCAGTTAATTTTATTGATGTGAAGCATGATTGTGGATTGAGATTGGATTGTTTGATCTGCTGAGTGTGATATTGAAATGTTGATAACTGCTGCATGAATATTTGGTCGATACGCGCTCTTAGGATGATTTTGAGTTGCGTTGAGAAGTCAGCTATACGTGGACTTGGGCTGGGCTTGTCTAACTGGTTGGTTGAATAGTAGTAGCCTTTCTATTGCATTTGTTGCTCAGAGGGGAGTTTACTGTGCCAATCTATCGGTAAACCTTTGCTTTGGCCGGCATTGGTTATAGGTTCTACGCCGAACCGCCGGTCTTCTCTGGATATGTGATTACATGAGTATTGATTGATTGTGATGTTTTCATTTGTTGCTTTAGCCTCTACTCACTTAGCTTTGTGCTAATTTCCCTCAGTTGATGTTTTGTAGGTTGGTGTTTGTAGATGAAGAAGGAAGAGTTGACCACACTCTGATACTTATTTTGAAAAAGAGACGAGCCAGTATTTTGTAACACCAAACAATTGTAGATGTGGTTGTCTTTTGAAACAAATGAATGTATATTTTTAATTACTGATTATATGTAATTAAGTTGTTTTAATTAGTTTCCGCAGTGCGTTTAAAAAAATGGCTTGTGATTTTCCGGTGTTACAGTTGGGTTATAAATTTTGAATCTTTGTTGATAATATTCTAATTCCCCTTTTACTTCTCTTCAATTAGTTTAATATTTAATTAGTAAAGTTATATTAAAATCATACCCGTTCTCCTTTTGTTCGACACCCGTACTTATTTACTAGACTATGATACGATTAGGTTCTCTTGCGTGTTTGTGTTGTAGTCGTACTAAATAACTTGGATTTATAAATTTAAAACTCACACGCTATATGCTCTTTCTGGTCTCAAACCTGAACTTGAAACTGCTAGGCATCAAATTCTTACCGGTTCTAATGCACCCACCATGAAGGACACCTTTTGCAGACTACTAAATATGACAATATGATAGGCACTACTACTACAACACAGGGACTAAACCCCTCAGCTTTTATGCCCAATCCTAGCTCAAACACAACCCCAAATCCGACTGTCTTTGCTTGGGGTCTAAAGAAAGTAGGTAATAATAGTAAACAACGTCACAGTCTTGGTCACATTAAAGATAAATACCGGAAGAAACATGGTTGTCCTACAGCCCAACCATCTCACACCGGTCAGTCTACTATTGGTTCTATTCATATTTCTTAATCAACTCCAACAATGAATTTGCCACTATCTGATTATGAAGCTTTTCTATGGTTTCAGTCCTCACAACATTCAACCTCTACTGCTACTAGTCACATGGGTACACTTTCAATCCTTGCCATTCAGGTTTAGAATATGTGTCCTTGGATTGTTGATTGAGGTGCAACGGACCATCTATGTGGTGACACATATCTCTTCTCTCGGTTAACTATTTCAGACTCATTACGACAACTAACTGTTGTTGATGGTCATGAGACTGGTATTAATGGAATAGGCACAACTTAACATATACCTTCTTTGGGCTTAGATTCTGTTTTATATGTTCCTAAAAGTCCCTTTAATTTACTTTCTATCCGTCATATTACTAAAACCCATTCCTACTCCATAACCTTTACTCCTAAATCTGTATTTTTACAAGACCTGAGCATGGGACAGATGATTAGCGAAGGGTATGAGTCACAAGGTCACTACTACTTAGGTGGATCTTGATCTTCTGTTGTAATCGGTACCGTGTCACCATAATACCTACATCACCTATATGGCCACCCTTCTCTTTCCAAGTTGAAGAAGATTGTGCCAAGTTTATTGTCATTAGATTCTTTAGAGTGTGTGTCATGTCAGTTAGGGAAACACACTTGTAGTGTTTTTCCTAAACGTGTCATAATCGTGTTGATTCTCCTTTTTCTCTTGTTCACACAAATGTGTGGTCCTAGTAGAGTGTTCAACTTTGGGTTTTAAGTATTTTGTTACATTTATTGATGATTAATCTCTCAACTTGGTTATTTCTAATGAAAAATCGTTCTGAATTGTTTACAATTGTTAAAGATTATTGTGTTGAAGTTAAAACCCAGTTTGGTACAACTACTCGTGTTCTTCAGAGTGATAATGCTCTAGAGTACTTCTCTAAACCATCTTAGGATTTTATGTCCTCCAAAGGCATTTTGCATGAATAATGTTGTCCTCGCACCCCACAACAAAATGGTGTTGCTAAGAGGAAATATCGACACCTCATTGAAACGATACTTACTTTGCTATTACATGCCAGACTTCCCCCAAACTATGGGCTAATGTTCTAATAACAGCGTGTTATATGCTCACTCCTAGGCCATCATATGTCTTACATAATCATACTCCCTTCTCTATCATGTTTCCGAATCAATGTAACGCCCCAAAATTTCAAAATACGAATAACGCTCTAAATAAAAGTCTTTTGGAAATAAAATAGTTATCAAACAAACGAGCGGAAGCAACAAAAGCAGTTTTGAACATAGGGTATATAGAAGTGTTGTATTCACATATTTACATGAGAAGACATTTTCTCAAAATACAACCGGGCGTTAAGTTTCAAAATACAGTTTTCCACATTCAAATAACAACCGTCAAACTGGGGCCTTGCCTCTGGAGTTATCACGCCCTGCAAAACAACAGTAAGCAGTATGTGATAAGCTACGAGAGCTTAGTGAGAAATATAAATTGTAAATCATATAAGCACGCGCATTCACATATATGAATGCTGTAACAGTTCTTATGGATACTGTACTGCACCATCTTAGCATCCGCCAAAGAAGGTTAAAATGCTGTGGTAGCTACTTGTAACACCGCCTCTGAAAATAGTTGCTTTAGTGATAACTCAGGTTTAGCAGCGGAAATTTTTCTTTTTAATATTGACAAACAATTAATTACATCGTCTTTGTTTCTAAAACATTCGTTAGTGTTACCTAACATACAGGAACCGACCATAGTTTCATACATACATTACAACATTTAAGTACAAGTGTTCCACCCATAAGGGGCAATAGATTCCCATAAGCAGCCTACCTCGCAGGCCATCTACTCTTTACCTGTAAAGGGAAATCATAGCACCATTAGCTACACTAGCTAGTGAGTACATACTTAGCATAAGCATCAATAAAGTAACTCATGCATCATACACATCATACATATCATATCATACATATCGTATCGTACACATCTTATCGTACATAAGCACACATTGCTAGCTTAACACATAGCGGTGTGCTGACAAGATCAGTAAGAGTCATGTCTTGCAGGGGTGTCCTGCGCAACAACTCAGACCGGGGAAATAAGTCACAACCAGTCCGCTGGTGGGGGAGCATGAAGCAGTCCACCAAGCATCTTTTACAGAACACAAGGTTCCCGAGTAATCACGGCTAGATCTTGGCTGATTACGGTCTCACGTTAAGGCACGGCGGTTCTGCAGGAACCTCGATCCGGGATGCACCCTGAATCACCGTGAATCCAGAAATGACCGAAGTCCAGTTAGGATCCAGCTAGTCGGCTGACCTTAACCATGCGTCAGATAGTCTGCAGACAGTTCAGATACACATATACGTACATTCGATCCTACAGGGATCCATCATCATCATATTAGTCATATATCTTTCATAGGATCCCACAGGGATCCGTCATTCAATCATTCATACGTACAATCATCATGCAATTCATCATTCATGCACATTATCAGATATTACTAAGCGGTTCCATTCTGGACCCGATGGCATGCACCTATTATACATCTTACAGGCAATCATAACGTCAATCAGAAACTTACACTCATCTTCTTAAACGTACCTGCATAAACAGGTTAGTCATACATACATGCACATTCACACTTTCACATAGTCATATTACAAGCAAGACTTACTCATACTGAGTCTCATGAAAGTAGGCACTCACCTGTTTCGCTTACAGCGTTCGTTCACTCAATTCTGGTTCAGCTGACACATTCACCTAAGACATTGGCAATCGCGTTAAGTGTTTGCACACATAAGGTTATACCACTAAACACATATAAGAACCAATCAAGGCTCTTAGACACCTTCCAAGAATCTTACACTTCATAGCACAACATGTGCCTTAGTTTTGCTTAGCTTTTAAAATGAACATTCTCACTTTTTACCCGACGCGTCGCGTCCAAGGGCCGGACCCATCGCGTCGTGTAGCTTTCATGACATACGCAGGAACGCGTCGCGTCCCTTCCTTCAACGCGTCGCGTCGCACGACAACCTGCACTTCTTCTTCTTCTTTGTTCATCACCCATCCGACTTATGCTTTAAACCAACTTTTTTTCCAGATTCATAAATACGTCTTTTTCACTTTAAAAAACACCTCTAAACTTCATAAAACATCTAGACAATCATCAAGAACTCATGACTCAAACACTTGCTCCATCTCCCAGAGCCATTGTATAGTAACGGTGGGGTAATCACTCCCCTGGAATGTCGGAGGATTGCAAGTTAGAAACTTCTTGTATGAACAAGTCTTGCGTGGCTTGTTCAACGTTGCTTGCAATAAGAGCTCCTTCGTCACACGAAGCTCCTCCTCCAATCGCCTTATAATTGCAGCCTGATCTGGCTCAGGTCTGCCACAACCGACATTTTGCTGAGATCTCTGATCCTCAGCCTGATGAGGCATATGCGAAGCCTCATCCTCTAATTCTTTCAACGCTTGTTCAGTATTGCCACGCTCAGCAGACATCTTTCTAGACTTCATATGACAGAGAAAGAGCAATTAATACTCTATCTCACTTACTCAACTTTCTTTCAAACAATACATCATATAATGCTAGCATACATATGACACTCTCACTCAATCCCCCCTTTTTCTAGGAACACTTCTTTATGGTCGGGCCCGAGCTTGAGATCGAATACTCTTTCAAGTATTCAATTCACTCAAACTTAGGCTCTGATACCTAATTGTAACACCGCCTCTGAAAACAGTTGCTTTAGTGATAACTCAGGTTTAGCAGCGGAAATTTTTCTTTTTAATATTGACAAACAATTAATTACATCGTCTTTGTTTCCAAAACACTCGTTGGTGTTACCTAACATACAGGAACCGACCATAGTTTCATACATACATTACAACATTTAAGTACAAGTGTTCCACCCATGAGGGGCAATAGATTCCCATAAGCAGCCCGCCTCGCAGGCCATCTAGTCTTTACCTGTTAAGGGAAATCATAGCACCATTAGCTACACTAGCTAGTGAGTACATACTTACCATAAGCATCAATAAAGTAACTCATGCATCATACACATCGTACATATCATATCATACATATCGTATCGTACACATCTTATCGTACATAAGCACACATTGCTAGCTTAACACATAGCAGTGTGCTGACAAGATCAGTAAGAGTCATGTCTTGCAGGGGTGTCCTTCGCAACAACTCAGACTGGGGAAATCAGTCACAACCAGTCCGCTAGTGGGGGAGCATGAAGCAGTCCACCAAGAATCTTTTACAGAACACAAGATTCCCGAGTAATCACGGCCAGATTCTGGCTGATTACCGTCTCACGTTAAGGCATGGCGGTTCTGCAGGAACCTTGATCCGGAATGCACCCCGAATCACCGTGAATCCAGAAATGACCGACGTCCTGTTAGGATCCAGCTAGTCAGCTGACCTTAACCATGTGTCAGATAGTCTGCAGACAGTTCACATACACATATACGTACATTCGATCCCACAGGGATCCGTCATTCAATCATTCATACGTACAATCATCATGCAATTCATCATTCATGCACATTATCAGATATTACTAAGCGGTTCCATTCTGGACCCGCTGACATGCACCTATTATACATCTTACAGGCGATCATAACGTCAATCAGAAACTTACACTCATCTTCTTAAACGTACCTGCATAAACAGGTTAGTCATACATACATGCACATTCACACTTTCACATAGTCATCTTACAAGAAAGACTTACTCATACTGAGTCTCATGAAAGTAGCACTCACCTGTTTTGCTTACAGTGTTCGTTCACTCAATTCTGGTTCAGCTGACATGTTCACCTAAGACATCGGCAATCGCGTTAAGCGTTTGCACACATAAGGTTCTACCACAAAACACATATAAGAACCAATCAAGGCTCTTAGACACCTTACAAGAATCTTACACTTCATAGCACAACATGTGCCTTAGTTTTGCTTAGCTTTTAAAATGAACATTCTCACTTTTTACCCGACGCGTCGCGTCCAAGGGCCGGTCGCGTCGCGTCGCGTAGCTTTCATGCGACCTTCGGATCAATCTTTGAAAGTCGGATCACACATGCGAAAGTCGGATGGCTCATGCGACTGTCGGATCATGAAAGTCGGATCAACAAAAGGTCGGATGGAAAGTGAAGGTTGTGCGACATACGCAGGAATGAATCGCGTCCCTTCCTTCGACGCGTCACGTCGCGCAAAAACCTGCACTTCTTCTTCTTCTTTGTTCATCACCCATCCGACTTATGCTTTAAACCAACTTTTTTTCCAGATTCATAAATACGTCTTTTTCACTTGAAAAACACCTCTAAACTTCATAAAACATCTAGACAATCATCAAGAACTCATGAACTCCAATTATAATCATCAAACACGGAAAACCCACTTGCAAAGTAAGCTTCTCATGTTCAACCATGGAGTTCTTCTTCTTGACTTTGAGTTCCAGCAGCAAAACACCCTTATATCTAGCATAAAAAATACCAAATATTTACTACAAACAACATACTAACCTTGTTTAAGGTCTAGGACTTCAAATCTTCAAATCTTATGAATTCTTTTTCAAGATTCTTACGAGCAGAGAAAGAGTTGTGTGTTTTGTATGTGTTTTGAGACTTTTGCCAACTTTGACTATTCCTAGTCAAACAACACACATACATATGTATAGTAATCTTATCCAGAGGCAACCGCCTCTGGACAATTATCTTCTCTCTTTTTTCTTTTTTTATTCTTTTTCTTTTCTTTCTTCTTTTCTTAATTAATTAAATTAGTACATATATATATATTTGCTCAATATATATACATATACATTCTTACATATAACTAACACACAATATACAAAATACATATTCTCATTTAATTATCCATCTATTATACTAATCACGTACTAACTACAACTAGGCACAAATCGAGGATGTTACAAATCTATCCCCCTTAAGAGGATTCCGTCCTCAGAATCCACTCAGTGATAAACAGGTAAGGGTACCTTGCCTTCATCACGTCCTCGATTTCCCACGTCGGGTTGGACCTAAGCTGTGTTCTTACTTCACGAGAACTAGCTCGACTATCTTCTTACGCAACTTCTTGACCTTCGTGTCTAGAATCACTACAGATTCTTCTCCAACGTGGCACTTACATAAGTAACACACATTAAAGATAACATATACACTGATCAGTTCAGGCGGCAGCTCAAGAGTTACCGTCTGATCATCGACTTTATACACGACTTCGAACGGGTCTATAGAACATGGACATAACTTCTCCTTACATCTCAGATGAATAACGTCTCCTCAAAGAGAAATTTTCAAGAACTAGAAACAACAACGAGTGGAAATCCAAACAATCAAGAAAGACCGTGACATGTCACAGTCTTACTAACAACAGAATCAAATAAGTCAACAAAACAGACTCATTTGTGGCTAAGAAACGATATCATCAATCTCAGAACTTCGAATCATTGCGACCAATTACAGGGTCTCTGGTACTTATCTTAGCTTGCGTGCATATCGGACATCATCATAATCTTTATAAACTTAACTCCCGTTGACGATCTTCTACGACTTAAGACTTTTGTCACAACACTGGCTTCACCAGGGTAGTAACGGATTTTACAACAGACAATAAAGTCTTCCGAACCATCAAGCAAGGTGAGGATCGGAGTCTTCACACAATAATTGCATCAAAAGCTGAAAGGATCTCTCCTGAGCTTTCGATCATACGACAGATATATCTTTACGAGTCAGTTTAGCCAACGGACTCGCAAACTTCAAGAAATTGCAGATAAACCGCCAATAACAGCCAATTAAGGCATGAAAACTTCTAATTTCAAAAGGAGTTCTAAGAACTTCCTAATTCATCATAGCTTCTACCTTAGCTAGATCTACTCAACACAATTCTTACAGATGCCATAACTAAGGAAATACATTTCCTTTAGCCAGGACTCACACTTAAACAACTTGACATACAATTGTTCTCATTTGAGAACTTCGAAAACATATCACAAATGGAGCTCTAGCCACCGCAGTAGCTCCCGAATTCAACTTAATCTCACAATTGACAACACTGACCGGCGGTAAAGCCGGCAGTTTCTTAGAAAACACATCAGGGTAATCAATTACTACTCTGATATGTTAGACTGGTCGTTTTTCTATCTTGGCATAAATAAATGTGCGAAGAAAGAGTCACAATACTTGAAGCAAACTTCTAAGTTCTCAACAATGGAGATAACAGGAATATCACACCCCTGTTGTTCTCTACAAGCTACAACACAAGATTCATCATAAAGAGGAATCTTAACCATCTTTTCTTTGGGTACGGAGAATCTCAGCATTACGACTGCTGAGCCAATCCATCCCAATACTATCATCACAAGCCCGTAATAGGCATAACTAAAAGCGAGATAGGGAAACTACTTCCCTTGACATCAAAATAGCTATTGAAATTTTCTCTGTAACAGAGACTACTTTACTACTAATACTTTCCACATCAAGTGGATCAATCATCTTGAAATAGATACTCTTAACTTCTAACAACAAGACAAGAAACAAAGGAGTAATCAACTCCAGAGTCAAAATACATAAGCAGGGAAACAATTGGTAAAGAATATACCGGTATCGACATCTCCTGCATCTTTGGTCTCTTCCGCTGTCATCTGAAATGCCCTCCCCTTCGCGCGAGGCGCATCTTCTTTCTTTTGGTCTCTAAAAGACCCCTTAGATCCGATACTCTGTCTTTCCGGGCAATTTGTCAACTTGTGTGCAGGCTTATGGCATCGGTAACAGACATTTTCTTTGAAACCACACTCAGAACTAGCGTGGCCCTTCTATCCGCACCTCCAGCATCGTTGGGTAGCACTAGAACACTCACCAGAATGGTAAGCGCGACACTGAGAACACCAAGGAGAATCAGGCCTCGGCTTCTTAGAGGAATCAGTTTTCCCGCCTGCAGTGGATTGTCCTTTGGAAGGACCCGATTTATCAGACGGTTGAAACTTCCTCATTGACTCTGTACTGGCAGACTCGCCCTTGCAATATAAATGATCACCTTCCAATTGTCGGGCTATATCAAACACCCGATCCAGTTCAACAGCAGCCCGTACGTGAGGGCGAAATTCCAGTGGCAGAGTTGCCACAAACCGCGTTATCTTGGTGGTCTCGTCTGGGATCAGATGGGGAACAAACCGCATCTTATCAGTGAACGCGGTTATGTGTTCCTCAATAGGCGTATCCCCTTTCTTGAGATCATTAAAATCTCTTTCCATTCTCTCCAGGTCATACTCGGTGCAATACTTCTTCAGCACCTTCTCAGAAAACTTCTCCCAAGTGAGAGCACTCAATACTTCTTTTCGAACCGAAGCTTTTACCGTATCCCACCAAAAGATGGCACGGCCTTTCAACATACGTATTGCGTACTTAACGCAATACTCCGGTTCGCATTCACACGACTCAAACACTTGCTTCATCTCCTAGAGCCATTGTATAGTAACGGTGGGGTTATCACTCCCCTGGAATGTCGGAGGATTGCAAGTTAGAAACTTCTTGTATGAACAAGTCGTGCGTGGCTTGTTCAACGTTGCTTGCAATAAGAGCTCCTTCGTCACACGAAGCTCCTCCTCCAATCGCCTTATAATTGCAGCCTGATCTGGCTCAGGTCTGCCACCACCAACATTTTGCTGAGATCTCTGATCCTCAGCCTGATGAGGCATATGCGAAGCCTCATCCTCTAATTCTTTCAACGCTTGTTCAGTATTGCCACGCTCAGCAGACATCTTTCTAGACTTCATATGACAGAGAAAGAGCAATTAATACTCTATCTCACTTACTCAACTTTCTTTCAAACAATACATCATATAATGCTAGCATACATATGACACTCTCACTCAATCCCCCCTTTTTCTAGGAACACTTCTTTATGGTCGGGCCCGAGCTTGAGATCGAATACTCTTTCAAGTATTCAATTCACTCAAACTTAGGCTCTGATACCTAATTGTAACACCGCCTCTGAAAACAGTTGCTTTAGTGATAACTCAGGTTTAGCAGCGGAAATTTTTCTTTTTAATATTGACAAACAATTAATTACATCGTCTTTGTTTCCAAAACACTCGTTGGTGTTACCTAACATACAGGAACCGACCATAGTTTCATATACATTACAACATTTAAGTACAAGTGTTCCACCCATGAGGGGCAATAGATTCCCATAAGCAGCCCGCCTCGCAGGCCATCTAGTCTTTACCTGTTAAGGGAAATCATAGCACCATTAGCTACACTAGCTAGTGAGTACATACTTACCATAAGCATCAATAAAGTAACTCATGCATCATACACATCGTACATATCATATCATACATATCGTATCGTACACATCTTATCGTACATAAGCACACATTGCTAGCTTAACACATAGCAGTGTGCTGACAAGATCAGTAAGAGTCATGTCTTGCAGGGGTGTCCTTCGCAACAACTCAGACTGGGGAAATCAGTCACAACCAGTCCGCTAGTGGGGGAGCATGAAGCAGTCCACCAAGAATCTTTTACAGAACACAAGATTCCCGAGTAATCACGGCCAGATTCTGGCTGATTACCGTCTCACGTTAAGGCATGGCGGTTCTGCAGGAACCTTGATCCGGAATGCACCCCGAATCACCGTGAATCCAGAAATGACCGACGTCCTGTTAGGATCCAGCTAGTCAGCTGACCTTAACCATGTGTCAGATAGTCTGCAGACAGTTCACATACACATATACGTACATTCGATCCCACAGGGATCCGTCATTCAATCATTCATACGTACAATCATCATGCAATTCATCATTCATGCACATTATCAGATATTACTAAGCGGTTCCATTCTGGACCCGCTGACATGCACCTATTATACATCTTACAGGCGATCATAACGTCAATCAGAAACTTACACTCATCTTCTTAAACGTACCTGCATAAACAGGTTAGTCATACATACATGCACATTCACACTTTCACATAGTCATCTTACAAGAAAGACTTACTCATACTGAGTCTCATGAAAGTAGCACTCACCTGTTTTGCTTACAGTGTTCGTTCACTCAATTCTGGTTCAGCTGACATGTTCACCTAAGACATCGGCAATCGCGTTAAGCGTTTGCACACATAAGGTTCTACCACAAAACACATATAAGAACCAATCAAGGCTCTTAGACACCTTACAAGAATCTTACACTTCATAGCACAACATGTGCCTTAGTTTTGCTTAGCTTTTAAAATGAACATTCTCACTTTTTACCCGACGCGTCGCGTCCAAGGGCCGGTCGCGTCGCGTCGCGTAGCTTTCATGCGACCTTCGGATCAATCTTTGAAAGTCGGATCACACATGCGAAAGTCGGATGGCTCATGCGACTGTCGGATCATGAAAGTCGGATCAACAAAAGGTCGGATGGAAAGTGAAGGTTGTGCGACATACGCAGGAATGAATCGCGTCCCTTCCTTCGACGCGTCACGTCGCGCAAAAACCTGCACTTCTTCTTCTTCTTTGTTCATCACCCATCCGACTTATGCTTTAAACCAACTTTTTTTCCAGATTCATAAATACGTCTTTTTCACTTGAAAAACACCTCTAAACTTCATAAAACATCTAGACAATCATCAAGAACTCATGAACTCCAATTATAATCATCAAACACGGAAAACCAACTTGCAAAGTAAGCTTCTCATGTTCAACCATGGAGTTCTTCTTCTTGACTTTGAGTTCCAGCAGCAAAACACCCTTATATCTAGCATAAAAAATACCAAATATTTACTACAAACAACATACTAACCTTGTTTAAGGTCTAGGACTTCAAATCTTCAAATCTTATGAATTCTTTTTCAAGATTCTTACGAGCAGAGAAAGAGTTGTGTGTTTTGTATGTGTTTTGAGACTTTTGCCAACTTTGACTATTCCTAGTCAAACAACACACATACATATGTATAGTAATCTTATCCAGAGGCAACCGCCTCTGGACAATTATCTTCTCTCTTTTTTCTTTTTTTTATTCTTTTTCTTTTCTTTCTTCTTTTCTTAATTAATTCAATTAGTACATATATATATATTTGCTCAATATATATACATATACATTCTTACATATAACTAACACACAATATACAAAATACATATTCTCATTTAATTATCCATCTATTATACTAATCATGTACTAACTACAACTAGGCCCAAATCGAGGATGTTACACTACTACTGCACGAAGCAATGTGCTACCCTCTCCGTGATCCTCAGATCACTAATATACATTGCAATGCAACACACATATCACAAATATGAATTGGAGTTTAGGAAACTTACCTCAACAATTAAGACAACACACAAATATGCCAGATATATTCACAATACGTCAAACAGTAATTCCTACAAATATAATATCATAATATCAATTACATAATCAAACTCAACATTTAACAAACTAAAAATACGTCAAATAGTAATTCCTACATATATAATATCATAATAACAATTACATAATCAAACTCAACATTTAACAAACTGAACAGGGGAAGGCACGCCCGTGCCCCTTAGAGGAACGCCTGTGTCTCATGGTCCAGGCCCAGAACCAAAGCCCAAGGGCGTATTGGGCCAAAAACACGCCCGTACCCTACTTAGGTATGCCCGTGCCCCGGTACGCCCAGACCTCAAGAACAGAGGTGGTCACGAACATACCCCTCAAAGGCACACCCGTGCCTTTCTACTTACAGCTCTAGTTTGCCGACTGTCTACTGTTTACTCCGACCAAATCAAAAAATACTCAATCTAAATTCATAAAAACGCTACTGGGGTGTTTGCCTACACCCCAAACAACATCTAAACCGAAAACAACAATCATAACATCACTAAATCTTTGATTCACCATGAATCAACTCAAAACCCACTAAAACTTCAAGAACATGAGTAAAAAATCTTATCCCCTATGTATGAATGCTATGATCAGATGTAACCACTTGTTCTTACAGTTCTTGATCCAAAACTTCAGAGAAAATATGGCTGCTCTAAGTGTACGTGAACTTGGATGTAGCAAATGAGAGGTTTGACTCTCAAATGGTTAAAACTAGCCCTACATATAAACAACTTTGAGAATTGGCACAAATGGTCCCTCTGCTTTTCTAGATTCAAAATAACAACTTTAACCTCTCAAGTTTCTTAACACCTCCTAATCTCAATTAGGCAATACGAAAACACATCACTTGATAAAGTTACTAATTTAGGAAATTTTCGAACCTTGGGTGTTACAATCAAAAACCATATCACCTTCCGTTACATCTTGTGATTCTATCTGCTTTGTTCACTAGCTAGACCCGGGAAGAGATAAGCTTTCTCCTAAAGCAGTCAAGTGTGTTTTTCTTGGCTACTATAGACCACAAAAAGGTTACAACTGTTACTCTCCAACCCTAAACAAATATTTTACGGTTGTTGATGTCACTTTCTTTGATAATTCAGCTATATTTCTCTGCTGATACTCACAATAGATCCAATGTTCAACATGTCCTCCCTATTCCTGTTTTTCATATACCTTCGACCGATAACATATCACCGTCCTCACCCAACCCTGTCTAGCCTCTGTGAGTATTCCTAAGACTGTCCACCAGGCTCTATCCCATCCACGGTAGCACAAGGCAATGCTATTGACGGGTGCCGAAACCACCAAAATTATATTTTCCTAATACCTCTAACTCAAAATAAATTGAGATAGTGATAAGTAGGGTCGATCCCATAGAGACTCGGAACTAAATTGAAAACGGTATTAATGATCTAATACTAAATTTAGGGGGGGGGTTGGTAATCGTGTACAACACTACTAACATAAAATGAAATAATTAAAATCAATAAAACGAAACATCTAACAAATGGGTCGTAATTTAAATCAATTAAGGTTATGCATCATGGACTTGATCAAACAAAGTTTCACACATGATTCCACGTTAGTTATAAACACCGATACACACCGTGTATTCTTGTTTATCCTTAATAAAAGATTAACCAGTTAAGAACATGCCTAATCCCTAATTACTTAACTCGATTCTAGTTACGAACATAGAAATCAAATTACTAATCGCATTAACGCCCAAATAAACACCAACCCGAGTCAACAATTAGACGCCTAATTATTTAAACCCTATCACAAAAGCTTTTAACACATATCAAATGACCTGATAATCCTTTAAAGTGTTAACTGTTACTACATCAAAAATAAGAACAATTACGTATTCATACTTTCAATTAACAATCCAAAATTGAATCAAACAACTAAACTGGCCACATTCAATCGAATGAATCAACGATGGGAAGCAATCTAAACGAAGCTTTTGTAATTAGAATCAAGGTTACAATGAACCACTAAAAGTCTCAACCCTATCTTTGAAATTAAAACTACAAACCCATTGCTAGAAAATGGAAATTAGCTACTCATACCTTAATGTGATTACAAGAAATCAACGTAGAATTCTGAAAAATTGAAAAGCAATAGAAACAACCACAACTTCCTTTCTCTCGACCGCTCGAACTGTCGTCGCCCCTTTTCTTCCTCTCGTTTCCTCTTTTTCTTTTTCTTTCAAGGGTTTTTGCCTTCTGTTTTTCTTTTTTTCCCAGCCCCCACGTTCCCCTGTTTCTTTTTCCTTTTCTTTGAAAATTAAAACCAAAAGGAAAGTGTATGGCTATTCATTTGAAGTGTTGTTAAAATCACTTGTATTGTACAACTTAGTAATGCGCAGGTCATAAACAAACAGCTTATGCAACTTGTACTTTTCTTGTGCTTGTTTCACTTGTTCTTTTTTTTTCTTCTTCTTTCATCAACATTTTCCCCATCATTAGTAATGTTAAAATATAATTAGTAGGACCTATTAATTACAAAAACAAGTGTTAAAATGTGAGAGTTTTAATGAGAAAATATAATCAAAATGACACTTATCAAACACCCCCACACTTAGCTCATTGACAGTCCTCCGTAATGACATTATTTAAACATGCAATGGTTTAATATCAAACGAGTTCCCAACAACTATAACATTTCATGAGTTCAAGATAAACAACTTATCATCAATTGACATGAATTGCATGTATCAAATTGTCATAAGCTAATTCCATAAACACTCACAGAAGGATAGTAAAACTCAGTTCACTCAAAATGGTTATAAAGTGTATCACTCAAAAACATCAATTCAACTAGAATAGTTTGCCATAAGCTAGAAAAAACTCTCATTCTCCACTACTCGGACAAAATACATACATGAGAATCAAAAGGACTTTTATGGTTATAGCAAGGCTTGGTGTATGGTAAATATAATTTTTTTTTCAAACTAACGAAAAACCATGGTAACCAAATGGAGAATACACCGACTTAGAGACATCCACTAGCAAGCTGAGTTTTTTTTTTAATTTTATTTATTTTTATTTTTACAATCAAACATACTCCGGGAGTGAACAAGACTACTTAGATTGCATCATCTATTATTCAGGCTTCTTGCATACATGCTTCCTAGCTTTTCTTTCTTTTTTTGGCCAAGTGTTTCTCAAATTGTTCTATGATTATCACTTTGGTTTCTCCACAGGGCAACTGGAAAGGTAGGGAAGTGTTTGGCTTGGCTTGTAACATGGGTAGCAATAGAACGGATATAAGGCTCAAAGTGGTTGCAATAAGTGAATTACACGGTAAGTTTAGGCTATTTGACTAAAAGGGTTAAACAAAAATAGCAACAAAATGGCCTTTATCACGTTCATATGTATGTATCAATCAATGTAATCTTGAAGAGACTCAAAGCAAGTTCTAGAAACACAAACTAGAGAAGATGTAGAACTCAAGAAATGAAACGAGACTAATTTATATATATATATATATATATATATATATATATATATATATAGTGTCTCACACTTAAATTTTGCTCATGAAATTAGCAAAAGTCAAAATTGATATGGCATATTCATGCGAACCAACTCTAAGTGCTTATCTTAAAACTCAATCATGATACCGATGCTTAAAACTCATTATCAACTTAAGACCATAACATGTTATCAAATATTTGTCACTGTATAAGGACGGGTCAAAAAAATATTTTCGAATAAATGACACCACCCCCACACTTAAATCATGCATTGTCCTCAATGTATAGCATAGAGGTACTCATAGGTTGGCCCGTTCATACGGGATTTTGTCACTTCAGGAGGAGGCAAGGCAGGTGCAGTACGAGCCGCGCCTGATGAGTATCGGATACTTAGAAACAATGCGGGTCGTGGAAAGGACCTATGATGGGGGCTACCGAGTTGTACCCGTAGAGGGTCATGGGCCTGAGCCAGAGGTTAAGTAGGGGCCCGAACAGGAGCTGTAGCTGCGCCAGCGCCGTTGGAGACAGGCGCCTGTGCCCGCAGATGAGGGCTCGCATCCTTACTCGCTGCAGCAGATATCCGGGTCGATTGAACATCTTTCCGACCAAATGGGAAATATGTCTATGAGAATAGATACACTGGGGTACTACCATGATCATTTGCAATCGCGCCTGTCAGTGCACGAGCAAAATCAGCAGTATATGCACTCCAGTATGTCTAACATCTTCAACCATTATGGATATCCGCCACCACCATTCACACCATACCCTCCCCCATATCCAGATTGGCGTTCGCACTTTCCCCCATCGGATACTCACATGCCGGGGCCGTCTGGACATGCAGGTCACGACTCGGATGTGAAGACTGAGAGATGATTATTATTTTTTATCTTCTGATGTAAATGTAATGAACTTTAATATATTTTAATTCTAAATATTTGTCTAATATTTGGTGCATGAGTGGCTTGCTTTTTCAGCATAATTGGTTGTTCTATGGAGTGTGCCTATATGCTCGCAGTCAGTTCAGCGATTGCTAATCATTTATTGCTCCATTCGCCTTGATAATATCTAGGGAGCTATTTCTAATGTTTTTCTAACTTGATATATTTTATTGTGTACAATGGGGACATTGTACAATTTAAGTGTGGGGTAGGGGGTTAGAAAAAGATTCCTCGCTTGAAATTAATTTGTCCTCGTAGTAAATTATTGATTGTATTTGGCCGTTAAATTTTAAAATTTTAATATCATTCCAGTTAAAAGTTAGATATTATTTAAAATTGTCAAGATTGTTGATTTATAAACATTTCATAGATATATTTAGCTTTTATGTATAGTGCTTGTGGCTTTTCGCCAATTCTTTAGAAATTCGAGTCTATAGTATCCAATTTTTAATTTTTGAATTGATGCAATAAAATATAAGGTTAAGCCCTTTTTTAGTCTAAGCTTGACAAAAATAGACTGAGTTGAATTTTCAATTTTTATAAACATATGTTAGAAAAAAAAGAAAAGTAAAAAAAGCCAATGTGCAAAAAAAATGAAAAAAATATGCAAAAGTGCTAGAAATATATATAAGTCAAATACATGGCCTTTGAAACTCGAATTAGTAAACTCTGAGGGGTGTTCTACATCTAGCCACCTAAAGCCAACTGGTTTGGAATCGGTTAAGTTTACATGAGTTCCATAGAAAGTCATAGGTTATATAAAAAGAGCTGAAAAGAGAAAAAACATATATGCAAATAAAGTTGTAAATCTACAATAAGTCTTGAGGTCAGGGGATTTTCAAAGGGTAACTTAACCAAATTAAACTTAAGTGCAAATTTTAAATTAAGGATTGTATGTATATAGAGAAGAATATTCTATAGGAATGGTGGAAAGTAAATGAGGATCTAATCATAGGTATATGCATAATTCTAAGTATAGCTTATGTTTTGTTTTGAATCAACCTTTTTGACATTCGTAAGTTATATTTGATTTTTCGAGAATGGTGTTATTATTTGAAATTTTAAGCCTGGATAGAGTTGTGATTTGCTTGAGGATAAACAAAGTTCAAGTGTGGGGTATTTTGATATCGCGCTAAATATATATAAATATTATGCGATATCGGGTTGGTTTTAGCCGGAAATCGTGCATTTAGTTGTAAAAAGGTACGTTTACCGATTCTTTTATATTTTGTAGGCTAAAAAGGCGAAAATATAAATTTATCTAACAACCGGTGCAAAGAAAATCAAGAAAATAAATGGGCCAAAGAAAGAAATCAAGAAAGAAATAGTGAGCCCAAAAGATAAAAGAAAGAATTGAGAAAAGAAAAGAAAAGAAGCCCAAATAAAAGAAAATAAAAGAGAAGAAAAGTTTAAGCCCAATTGGCCCAGGCTCAAAGAAGAAGAAAAGTGAGCCCGGGCGTGAAAGTAGGCGTCGCGGCACGACACCTATATATGTCACGGCGCTACAAAGTATCCGGATAAGGCCTATCTTCTTGCCACGTGTCGTCACGGCGCGACCAACTCCAGCGTCGCGGCGCGACGCGTTAAGATAAGGACAAAGATTGAATTTCAAAGAAGTGGGATCGGGGTAAAATTGCTCGTCGCGGCGCGACACCCTTGTTTTTAGAAATCTATTTAAACGAACTTCCAAATCTGATTTGGGGTTAACCACTCGATTTCTTCCACCATTACTCTGCTAAACACGTCCAAGAACACATCCCAGAAGGCTTGAGCTCGGATTTGAAGGATTGGAGCATAATTTTGAAGATTAAAGACTTTGGATCTTGCTTTGCTTTAGGTTTTATCATTCTTTCATGTTATTTATGTTTATTATTGAATTCCAGAAGTTTGATATGATCTATATAGGCTAGTTTTTCTGTTTTCCACCCTAGAGGAGATGAAACTGTTTTATGTTGGTTAATTTTACATCTTTATGACTTTAATGACATTATATTTATCTTTCAAGTCTAATCAATGATCCTACCATGTTTTAATTCTGTTTTTGAGATGTTTAGAATCCGAGTTAATGTAAATTAGAGGATCAATCCATTTATATGACTTTAATCAATGCTAATTAGGACCAATAATTAGGGTTGACTAGTGATTGATCAAATCCTAGGGTTAAACAATCAAGATAGGAACTTTAATGTGTTAGAATTGATATATGATGACTTTCATGTGTTAATTGAATGATTTGGTAACTTAATCAATCATTAAAGATTAGATCTTGATAGATACGAACTCAAATATGCTTAATTGTGTAGTTAATTGATTTAATGACCAATTGATTAGTTAATTGCATGATTAGAAAAGTTGGATACTCGGATCAAGAGTCTAACAATATAGGAATCGGTATAGTGTTAATTAATTGTCCAATGCATCAATTTTGATATTTAAAACCAACTTGAAAAGGGTGGAATGAAATCTAGAGAGGGAAAACCTTTTAATTGATATTTAATCCATAAAGTTTCTTGCTTTTTTCTCTCTTTGATTGTCTTTGGGTATTTAGTAGTGTTAGTGATCATTTAGGTTAATAAAGTTTTAATCTTGATACCATATTCCATTTAATTTAGTTTAATTGCTTTAGTTTAGGTTAATTGCATTTATTTTATATTTACTTGGTTTATATGCTTTAATTAGTTTATTTTAGTCAATTCTAAGTTAATTTGATAAAAATTAGTTTAGCTCCCGTTCCCCAAGAGTTCAACACCCGACTTATTAACTATATTACGAAACGATTAGGTACACTCGCCTATTCGTGCAGTTTTTGGTAATTAATTCACTAAAAAAAATAAATTTAAAACTAGTACGTAAAACGCACATCACCCACCATCTTTAAAGACGCACACACCCTCGTAAAGGAGTGTGATGCATGTTAGAGGGCTTGTAATATATCTTCCCGAAACGAGATGCCCCAACACAACATCCAAATATGCGAAATCTTCGATGTGTGGGGTATAGACTTTATGGGTCCGTTTCCTTCCTCCCGTGGAAAAAATATATCTTAGTAGTTGTCGACTATGTGTCGAAGTGGGCCGAGGCACAAGCCTTACCCACTAACTATGCCCGAGCCGTAGTGAAATTCCTTAAGAAATTATTCTCTCGGTTTGGTATCCCTAAAGCCTTGATCAGTGATAGGGGTACACATTTCGCTAATAGCTTAATGGAGAAGGCGTTGCAGAAATATGGTGTGAACCATAGATTTGCAACGCCATATCATCCGCAAACGAGCGGGCAAACCAAGGTTACTAATCGCCCGCTGAAACGAATTCTAGAACGATCGGTGAACGGGAACCGTAAGGAATGGGCAGATAAACTCGATGACGCACTCTGGGTGTTTAGGACTGCCTACAAGACTCCTTTAGGTACCACACCTTTTAGGTTAGTCTACGGAAAGGCATGTCACCTGCCAGTAGATATAGAGCACAAGGCATACTGGGCATTGAAGGCATGCGATCCTCATCTAGATAAAGCACGTGCCAATTGTTTCTTACAGCTAAACGAGTTAGATGAATTACGAAACAAAGCATATGAGGATCCATTGATCTATAAAGATCGTACGAAAAAATGTCACGATGCACGTCTGAAAGAAATCAAACACTTCGAACCTGGCGACAAAGTTTTGCTATTCAATTCTAGGTTGAAGTTGTTTCCTGGAAAACTCAAAACCCGATGGTACGGCCCATACGTGGTTAGTAAGGTATTCCCATACGGCACAATCGAACTACATGATTCAAAGGGAATTACCTTCAAAGTCAACGGGCACTGAGTAAAGCATTACTTGGAAGCAATGCCCGAGGAAAGGGAAGGTGAGGATATCAACCTCACCGTACTAAAGCCCTAAGTGTGGGGTGGAGTCCAGCTAAAGACTCGTTTAAAGAAGCGCTTCCGGGAGGCACCCCGTATTCCAACTTTGTGGTGTGTTGCCTAGAAACCCTCACGAGACTATAACTCGTCCACTCGGGCTACCGAGGGGTTTAAAGGCTTGTTGCATACGCTAAATGCAACCGTGATTCCTACAAAAGTGAGTTAGGTTTATCTTTCTTTTCGTTTTTCATTCGTTTTGTCGTTTTCCGAGATTCCTAGCCTTAGCCAATCTTCATACACACTCATATCTGATATTTCGAGCCGTATGAACTATCCGTTGTCCAAAACCGCGTGCGAGATCTCTAAACAAGCAAATGTGGAAAAGTGGCAGATCGTGGCGCGACGCCTAAATGTCGCGGTGCGACAACTTGTTTGGCCCGTCACTCCAGCGTCCGCCACGCGTCATCACGGCGCAACAACCCAATATGTCGCGACGCGACGCAACTTTTTCAGGCTCCATCCACAGCGTGCCACGCGTCATAGCGGCGTGACACTTGTCATCGTAGCGGCGCGACAGGCCTTTTCCAGAATCACCACTTTTGCGCCACACGTCGTAGCGGCGCGACACATGTCTCCGTAGCGGCGCGACGTGGCAGACTTGATCTAGCCCTTTAGCGACACGTGTCATCGCGGCTCTATACTTTTATTTGTCACGGCGCGATGCTCTTCCAGACCATTTTAAAAGAACTCTTTCGGCCGTCATCTTCTCCACACATAATCAACACTTTCGCGGCGCTACTCTCATATTTCTTCCGATTTCAAGCTTCAAACATCGGATCCACTCGTTATCGTGCGAAATTTTCACCATCTAACAAGTTAGTAAGTGTTCTCATCCTGCATTGCGTTTCCTGTTAGTTCTAGTAACATTTCTGAAAAATTTTCTTGGGTTTTGCGATTTCTTGGGTGTTTTACTGTTATCATGCTAAACTCTGTCCAGATTCATATCTAAATGATTACTTCAGCCATGCATGCGAAATTTCAACATATTTGTTCAAGAACAGTTAGGTTTTTTAAAACCCGAGAATGAAATCTGAATTTTTTTCAAGTTCTTGATGTTTAATCTGCTGATTCTCGTTAACATGTCATTCTAAGCACTCATGCACCGTACATCTACGTTACATTCGTTAATATCATCTCTTTTTCTGCAAAATTATCTTCTGAGTATGGGTTTTTGCCATAACCGGGGTTTCCGCCTTTGTAAGATTATCTGTGGTAGTTCTGCATGTTCCTGTTGCTCTGGGCTAGATCTGTTAATACTCTTAGCTTACCCATTGATTTTTGCCCTTGTACCCAGCAATGGCTGCCCGTGAACGTGGACGTAGGGCTCAACAAGAAGAGGAGATTGCTATTCCAGAAGGCCCTGCAGTATACCACCCGTGGTTGGTTTTTGCACCCAGTCTGCCTACCCGACTGTGAGAAGACTATATCTCCCGGCTGCAAAAACATCTTCATAGAGAGGTTGACATCCCCCATTCTCTTGATTGGGAGATTATTGATGGAGTTGGGCTTTCAAACTAGCTCCTTGGATTTTTGCCACAACAGTTCCGTGCTGCAGATGGATCTGTGGTGTTTACCTGCAACGCATGGGAGCGGTTGTTCCGCTTACGTGAGCCGGTCTTCCGAGAGTTGTGTTTGGAGTCCTTCTCTACTGTCCAGCTCAACTCCGTCACCACCGATGTTACTGATCGTCAGTTTCTGTCTTTCTATCTTGGAGGTGCAAGCCGCGAGTGTAGGCTCGCGGAGTTTAGTCGTCGCATGGGGCTATACACGCCCGTGGAGACCACCAGCCCATTCTTCGAGCAATTCCTTACGAGTTGCGAGCGGGATGAGCCCGAGGGTTTCTCCCCTGCGGATATGTGGGCGATGATCGCCAACGGGGGGTACGAGCCCCGCAGAGCCGTCGAGAGCAGCATCCGCCTTCCTATCCAACGTCTGCTCCACTGTCTTATTGCCACCTCCATTTCTCATCGCCGAGGTGGTGAGAAGATCACGACAGTTGACCTGATGTTTCTGTATAGTATTATGACTCCTGGCGTGTTGCTCAACGTGCCGTTCCATTTAGCCTTCTACCTTGCTCGCCAGGCCACTGGATCCAAACCGGCGAGTCCTATCTATGGTGGCCAGTTTGTCACCCAATTTGGTACTTGGGTCCTGGAGAGGACCTGTGATGAGGGCTACCGAGTTGTACCCGTGGATGGTCATGGGCCTAAACCAGAGGTTGAGCAGGGGCCCGATCAGGAGCAGCAGCCACGCCAGCACCGTAGGAGACGGGCGTTGGGGCCCGCAGATGAGGGGCCGTAGCCTTACTCGCTACAGCAGATATCCGAGTCGATTGACCGTCTGTCCGACCAAATGGGTAACATGTCTATGAGAATAGATAGACTGGGGTACTACAATGATCATTTGCACTCGCGCTTGTCAGTGCACGAGCAAAATCAGCAGCATATGCACTCGTATGTCCAACCTCTTCACCCATTATGGATATCCTCCACCGCCGTTCACACAATACCCTCCCCCGTATCCAGACTGGTGTTCGCTTTCCCCCATCAGTTACTCATATGCCAGGACCGTCTGGATATGCGGGTAACGACTCGGAGAATGAGGACCGAGAGATGATCTTTATTTTTATCTTATGATGTACATGTAACGAACTTTAATATATATTAATTCTAATATTTGTCTAATATTTTGTGCATGAGTTATTTACTTTTTCAGTATGTTTGATTGCTATGTGTAGTGTGCGTATATGCTGGCAGTCAATTCAGCGATTGCTAATCTTTATTGCTCCATTCGCCTTGATAATATCCAGGGAGTTATTTCTAATCTTTTTCTAACTTGATATATTTTATTGTGCACAAAGGGGACATTGTACAATTTAAATGTGGGGTAGGGGGTTAGAAAAAGATTACTCGCTTGAAATTTATTTGTCCTTATAGTAAATTATTGATTGTATTTGGGCGTTAAATTGTAAATTTTTAATATCATTCGAGTTAAAAGTTAGATATTATTTAAGATTGTCAAGATTGTTGATTTATAAAAAATTCATAGTTATATTTAGCTTTTATGCATAGTGCTTGTGGCTTTTTGCCAATTCTTTAGAAATTCGAGTTTATAGTATCCCATCTTTAATTTTTGAATTGCTATATAAAATATAAGGTTAAGCCCTTTTTGAGTCTAAGCTTAACAAAAATAGAATGAGTTGAATTTTCAATTTTTATAAACATATGATAGAAAAAAGAAGTGAAAAAAGCCAATGTGCGAAAATGAAAAAAAAATGCAAAAGTGCTAGAAAAAAAAATATAAGTAAAATAAATGGCCTTAGGAACTCGAATTAGTAAACTCTGAAGGGTGTTCTACACCTAATCACCTAAAGCCAACTGATTTGGGATCGGTTGAGTTGAGGATTCGCTACATGGGTTCCATAGAAAGTCATATGCTTATAAAAAAGAGTGAAAAGAGAAAAAAACATATGTGTGAATAAAGTTGGAAATCTGCAATAAGTCTTGAAGTCGGGGGATTTTCAAAGGGTAACTTAACCAAATTAAATTTAAATGCAATTTTTAAGTTAAGGTTTGGATATATATAGATATTAATATTCTTTAGGAGTGGTGGAAAGTAAATGAGGATCTAATCATCGGTATATGCATAATTCTAAGTATACTTTATGTTTTGTTTTGAATCAACCTTTTTGACATTCGTAAGTTATATTTAATTTTTCAAGAATGGTGTTAGGTATTTTAAAATTTTAAGCCTGTATAGAGTTGTGATTTGCTTGAGGACAAGCAAAGTTCAAGTGTGCGGTATTTTGATATCGCGTTAAATATATATAAATATTATGCGATATCGGGTTGGTTTTAGCGGGAAAATGTGTATTTAATTGTAAAACGATACGTTTATCGTTTCTTTTATGTTTTGCAGGCTAAAAGGGCGAAATATCTAAATAATTGGAGAAATATGGCCAAAGAAATCAAGAAAAATAAAATGAGGCCAAAGAAATAAAAGAAGAAGAAGAAAAGAAGCCCAAAAGAATTGAGAAAAAAAGAAAAGAAATAAACAAAATCCCAAGCCCAAGATAGAAAAGAAAAGAGTCATCGTGCCGGAAAGAAAGGCATCGCAGCGCGATGGACTTATTCGTCGCGGCGCGACACTTGCTCGTCGCGGCGCGACACCCCTGTTTTCAGAAAAGTATTTAAACACGACTCCAGATCTGATTTGGGGTTAACCACTCAAACTCTTCCACCATTACTCCAGAGTCTTGAAGGCTGTTCTTGAAGGATTGAAGCATAAATTGAAGATTGACGGGCTAGGAAGCTTGCTTTTTACGGTTCTTTCATTCCTCTTCTGTTTTAATGTCTTTATTAAATTTCTAGAAGTTGAATATGATTGTTCTAGGCTAGTTCTTCTGTTTTTCTCCCTAGAGGAGATGATACTCTACTATAATTGATTAATTTCATATTTTAGGATCTAAATTCATCATGTATTTATCTTACAAGTCTTTCCAAAGATCCATATGTGTTATGGCTACTCTTTTTGCATGTTTATAATCCGAGTTTGTATAAATTAGAGGAACAAACCATTTACTAAACATTAATCATAACTATTTAGGACCAATAAATAGTATTGACTAGTGATTGATCAAATCCTAGGCATAAACATGTCAAGATGGGAACTTTAATGTGTATGATTGATGCATGAAGATCTTTGTGTGTCAATATAATGATTGGTTAACTTGATTAATCATTAAAGGTAAGATCTTGTTTGATTCGAACTTAAAACGTCTAATTATGCTTTTATTTAATTTCATGACCATTAAAGTTGAGTAATTACATGGTTAAAAAGCTAGGTACTTGGATCAAGAGTATAGCTATGATAGAAATCGGTACATGTTGAATGAATGATCCATTGCACAATATAAATTGGTTTTAATCAATTGAAAAGAGTAGAATTAAGTCTAGGGAGGGAAAGTCTTTTAATT
Source organism: Dittrichia graveolens (assembly GCA_038502395.1). Classification (NCBI taxonomy): domain Eukaryota; kingdom Viridiplantae; phylum Streptophyta; class Magnoliopsida; order Asterales; family Asteraceae; genus Dittrichia; species Dittrichia graveolens. The sequence continues at coordinate 6,807,388 of JARJIL010000008.1, read as the reverse complement.
AATAGTTAAATCCTTAAAGTTCATTGCTTTTGTTCACTTTGAGTGTTTTTTGAGTATTTAGTAGTGTTAGGATTCATTTAGGTTAATAAAGTTTGAATCTTCATAGCCAATTCCCTTTTAATTAGTTTAATTGCTTTAGTTTAGTATTTAATTGCATTTATTTAGTTTAATTGTCTTTATTTGGTTTATTTTAGTTAATTATATATTAATTTGATAAAATCAGTATTAGCTCCCGTTCCCCAAGAGTTCGACACCCAACTTACTAACTATAATATGAAACGATTAGGTTCTCTTGCCTATTCGTGCAGTTTTTGGTAATTAATTCGGTAAAATATAAATTTAAAACTAGTACGTAAAACGCACATCATTAGCCCTTGGTGTTCAAAACCTGCAAAAAATATTAGATTTCACAAAATCAGCAACAGTACGTGCATCATCAGTTCGGGTGGGCTTGGCCTCAACCCATTTTGAGACATAATCAACCGCAAGAATAATATATAAATTGCCACAAGAAGAGGGAAATGGTCCCATAAAATCCGTGCCCCATACGTCAAATATCTCACAAATAAGAATTGGGAATTGGGGCATCTGATTTCGGGAACTAATGTTTCCTCTCAGCTGACATTTAGGACAACTCTTACAAAATATATAACTATCACGCATTAGAGTTGGCCAAAACAACCCACATCTCGAGGACTTTTCTATATGTTCTTTTATAACCAAAATGACCCCCACAAGCATAAGAATGACCGGAGCACGGACTGAAATTCTTGTTGTGGTACGCATCATCAGATGACCTAGTCGGAACAGTGTTTCCATAAGTAAGGCTCATCCCAAATGTAAAAACATGCATCTCTTCTCATGCTATCTTTTTTAGATATGACTAACTCGCTCGGGAATGTCGTGGTCACTACGAAATTAACAATATCAGCATACCATGGATGTTTTTGAGCAAGAGAAAAAAGATGCTCATCATGAAAATCATCTGTGAGTGAGGTTGGCTCTCCATCCAAAACAAGTCGGCTCAAGTGGTCTGCTACTAGATTTTCTACTCCACGTTTATCACGAATTTCCAGGTTAAATTCTTGAAGCAACAAAATCCACCTAATGAGTCGTGGTTTTGCATCCTTTTTCTTCAACAAGTACTTCAATGCTGCATGGTCAGAAAATACAATCACTTTAGTGCCAAGCAAATATGATGTGAATTTTTCTAAAGCAAATACAACCGCCAATAATTCTTTCTCGGTAGTGGAGTAGTTGCATTGCGCACTATCAAGTGATTTAGAAGCATAATAAATAACATGAGAGTTCTTACCATCCCTTTGTCCCAATACTACACCAATGGCTTGATTGCTTGCATCACACATAATCTCAAAAGGCAACTGCCAATTTGGCGGTTGAATAATAGGAGCAGAAGTGAGCATGTCTTTCAACAAATCAAAAGAACTCTTACATACCTCATTGAAGTCAAAATCTACCTCTTTTTGAAGTAGCTCACACAAAGGACGAGTGATCTTAGAGAAGTCCTTAATAAAACGCCGGTAAAAAACCTGCGTGAGCAAGAAAAGAACGTACTTCCCTAACACTCGAGGGGTAAGGTAAGGATTTTATGACATCGACCTTGGCTTTGTCAACCTCAATACCCTTCTCAAAGACAATATGACCTAAGACAATACCCTGTTTTACCATGAAATGGCATATTTCAAAGTTTAAGACCAAATTGGTCTCAATGCATCTCTTTAGGATCTTAGTCAAGTTCTCTAGGCATGAGCTAAAAGAGTCCCCATAAACCGTAAAATCATCCATAAATACTGTAACATCGGCTTTGCATATACCAGATTTTAGCAAAAAATTGCGTTTTTTAAACAAACGTGAACTTAATCACGATTATATAACATTAGGCAGCGGAAATATTTACAACAAACATCGTTTCTGTATTTGGTGTTACTCTATAAAACAACCGACCATAATGTATTCATTACAATATAAGTGTTCCAGCCAAAATATCCAGAGGCAGGGGACCCCGGCTCACTAGGCAATCTATCTTTGATCTGCAAAAGCAGTTAACATGGCTCCGTTAGCTACACTTAGCTAGTGAGCACAAACTTGGCATAAACATCATTAAAGTAGAACATGCATATCAGGAATAAGCATACAATGTTATCCTATAACATTGTGGTGTGCTGACACGATCGGTAGAAGTTGTTTCTTGCAGGATAGCTAGTCTCGGTCAACACCAATACACCGGGGGATTAGACACAACCCTCCGCGCTGGTGGGGGAGCATAAAGCAGTCCACCAAGCATCGTTAACCGAACCAGAGGCTCCTTAGGTAACTCAGTCATTTCTGACTTATTAACCCTCATGATACAAGGCACGGCGGTTCTGCAGAACCTACGATCCGGAATGTTACCTCGAATCACCGTTAAATCCCGAATCTCCTGATCAAGGGTCCCTGGGATCCAGCTATCCAGCTGACCTTAACCATGCTTTCTGATGTTTGCGAACACATACACATAGCATGCATATTCATTTACTTCTTTTAGCATGCATTTACATTCAATTACTTCTTTATGGATCCAATCTGGATCCCTAGCATACATATCATCATATCTTCACTTAACTGATTCAATCAGAATCAGTATCATGCATAACATTCATTTAACTAAGCGGTTCTAGTTCTGGATCTCGTTGGCATGCACTTAACTTATACACGACAAGTATTTAGCATGGCATCGTGCTTTAAATAACATGACAATTCTTACTTAACAACCTATTAGCACAACGTACTCAATTCACTTAACACATAATTCCTGCTCTACTGAGGCTTATGGAAGTCGGTACTCACCTGAGCAACTTAACAGGTATTTATTTAACTTCTTGTCTTGT